>VWPU01009962.1:5000-17500 GCA_013398955.1 Callaeas wilsoni | reverse complement strand
AATTACTATACCAGCTGCCTACAAAGAGGGGTCCTGTAGGCAGACTCCTTCTGCCCATTTGCCTGCTGGTTAAACCACCACTCTAGAAATTATAAAACAGAACTTTTTTCCCTTTATAAACATCTATCAGCATCACCTTAATATGGCCCACAGCACCAACACTGCCTAGCTTTTAAGTTCTCAGAATCCAGCCAGAATCTCCCCTAGCACATTATGACACATTTTACTGGCTTGAGCAGGGTAAAGCACAGCCGTCTCCTCAAACGAATGGCTGGTGAGCTCCAGCAGCCCCTGCACAAGGCCGGGCTCACCATCTGTGTTCCTCCCAACGTCCGAAGCCCGTTCACAAGTGCCAGCCCTTTGAAAAGCCAGCCTGTTTTTCTGATTGATTCACTTTTTAATGAACTGGGAAAGCCTGTGAACTTAAACCGTGACACCTCCACCTCCCTGCCTTCCTAGCCATCCCTGCAGCAATGTACTGATTATATTTCAAGTTATTATGGGATTAATACAGCTGCCCCTGGTGCCTCTTTCTCCTGAACTTCATCAATAAAAGTTGAGTCCTACTCTTACTCTGGTTAGTTCAGTTTCTTCCTGAGTCTCTCCCTGTAACCTGTGACGCGTCAGCGAGGCTGTATCGTATCAGCCCTTCAAAGCTGCCAACACTGCTGATGTTTAAAACCTACTTGTGTCACGGCCTTGCATAAGCTTTGTGTATTTAAGAGGACATCTTGAGCTTTGCTATGCACCACATCAGCTCTCTAAGTGGGTAGCACATACTTAGCAGTATTGAAAATAATGAAGTAAGATAATCCACCAAAAAACTTAAATAGATTGTGCCAGTGTCATCTTTCTTTGAATTCACAGTAGAGCTATAAAAAAGTACTTTACACAGGCAAGTTCAGCAGAATAAAAAAAATAAAATGGGGAGAGTAAAAGACCTGTGCCCAGCACAGTCTGGTTTTTCACCGACAGCATTTCTTCATACATAAAGCTGTAGGTTTACTTTTTTTGTTGGTTTATAGGTTGGGGTATTTTTCCCCCCCAAGAATACTATTTTCTAAAAACATCATTAAAAATGTAATTAACTGGCTTATTCTTTGGAAAGTCTGCAGTTGTTTACAAAAGAATTGCCACACAAGCTGCCACCTTCGACTGTGTTGAAGCAGGGAGTGATGTTCTTGTTTACAACTGTGCATCAATTTCACAATATATTTAGTTTTGGTACAAGTTACATATAAAATCTTTACTGAGTTTAATGTTGCAGCAAATAACACATATAGTAAGTGAGTAGGATTTATCACGGGCTGTAATGTGGCTCTACATATTCAAAATATATACGGTGAATGATATATACACATGCACATGCAAACAAAATGGAAATATATTTAGTTTAAGAAGTGATGAATTGTGCTTGCTTTCATTATTCTCATTTTGTACGTAGGAGAAGGGAGATCAAGCACATCCGTGGAAAGGGTGGCTGGTTGGGATCGCATCTGTGAAGCAGCACAGTCACCAAGGAGCAGCTTGGAGAAGAAGCAGCACTTTTGTACCCATGGCACGAGACAGGGGCCCTCAGGAGTGAGGCACCCGCTGTGGTTGGTGGGACACAAACAAACCCCACAGAGTCCCAAGATGCTCCCACGGAGTATAAAATATCTATCCAGGTAAAATGCTTCCCCCAAGATGTTTTATTCAAGCTTTTTTCTTAAAGAAGGAAGTGGTAATTTTCCCCTTTAAATTCTGTTTTCTTTTCCCCCCCCGTTTGGTCTCTCCCGTAAACACAGAGGCCAGAAGGCTATGCTTAAATAATTCATCTACAAATTTGCAATATCTTTTTGAACTATAGCAATTAAACGGAAAATAGAAAAATCAGCTCAGCATCCTGTTTGGATGTAATTAAAGGTATAATCTGTTCCATTTGAATACTTCAGTGCTTACCCTTCTTAAAACAACAAATAAGAATAGTAGCTCATTTGCAATATGCTTTTTTTTTTCAAGTCAGCTAAAAAGACTAACTGATGAAGCAAGAATAATAATTTTTAAATGTGGCATAAGCACAAAAATACCAACTACAGGTTTCAAATGATTGCTGCAGATCTCAAGTGAGATGAGAGTTCAGTAACAAGGGGTATAAGCTTTATGGCAAAATACTGAAGTCTTCCACTATTTGGTATCAGCATCTCGATAGGGCTGATATAATTACCTATCAAATACATCAGTGGAATGAATATCAGACGATATCCAAAAATATGCGAGTGGGATGCATATCAGCTCAGTCTTTTAGGGGCTGTTTGATCTTAACGTTTTTTTCTGGGAATAAAAGACAAATACCGCATTCGTTGCCCCTTTGTTTTCTATAAGCAGCTGAAGATTTTACAGCACAATAAAGTTAGCCTATTAATGGCTGACTTACGAGTTTTAGCTGGATTTTTACCCTCCTACTGGACATTTCTTCGCTGCTCAAAGAAATTGAAGTCAGGTGTAAAGTTAATATCTGCCTTGTTCATTTATTCATATTGTAAGCAATCAAGATTTCTCCAAATCACAGGGCAATCTCTTGCCTTTCGAGAATTAATATAGGCCCCGTTCTCTCAACTTAGTTTAACAAAACAACTGGCAGAGGTTCAATGGAAGCAATGATTATTCTGAGAGGTTATGGTGAACCACAGAAGTTGTTAGCGAGAACCTTGCTCATAAGATCCCCTAAGAGGAAAAATATATGGATATTTCAAAATGTAATTAACAGCATATTCCAACAATGTGGGAAAGAAACATCGTCTGGTTTAGCTGCAGAGGAATCTGATTGCACAGGGAGAGTTCGGGCTTGCTCAGCAGCCACCATAGGAGCAAAGGACACGATGGGCACCAGAGGGGACCCCTCAGCAGTGCTGGGAAGGGCAGCGGGGCAGGCTCTGTCTGTGGGGTCTCCTGTCACGCTGCCCACCTCACTGTGCTCGGCAGCACAGCACCCTCCTCACGGGCAGCTGCACTGGGGCAGCACCCAACCGCGAAAAAGAACTTCTTTCAAAATGTCCATTTTCTCTCCACTATACTCTCTCAGAAAAAATTCTTTTGGGGCAGGCATGTCTCAAGCCTAGTTTTGGTCTTAATGCTATGGTTTGTAGGACTGTTTCAATAAAAAAGTGTTGTTGAGGGTTTTTGTTTTGATTTGGGTTTTTTAAAGTTAAATACACAGCAGCGAATAAAAACAATTCTAAAAAGCAATACATTATATTTTTAAAACATTTTGATTTAAAAAAAAGCAATTTTCAAGCTTCAGCATTTGTAAGCTCAGGTGAATAATGTAGCAGAGAACTGATTTAAAAAGATAAAATGATCACAAAAACGTAAGAGCAGTGTTACACATGGGAGCAAAACGGCACAATGGTCTGCACGGCCTCCATTATGACAGCGAATATGAAAGAACTTTCAGCTTACATTTGTGGGAAGTTAGCACCTATTAAAATTTCCAGTCTTCCTGGGGTTTGAAAGCCCAGGCCTTTTTCAGGACTGGTCCTGAGCCCTCCCAGAGCCCTCCTCAATACCGCCCTCCTACAGGGGCCCTCAGCGGACAAGCTGCAGGTGAGTGGGGCAAAAGAGCCTCTGGCGAGCCAGCCCCAGCTACGTCCTATTGCCTCCCCCACTGAACCCTGCAGCCTCCTGCACACCAAAAACGTTTCTGTGAGCTTAGTGCTAGAACTACTGTTAAAAGAAACACAACAACAGAACTCATTAAAAAATACCCACAGAGGAAGGGGAAAAAAAATTCCTCAACACAGTCGCGTCTGTCTCCAGTAAACAGGGCTCTTTTCAGGCCTTGGGCTCAGACGTAAGACCACTCTAGCAGGGTGAATGAATTACTGTCAGCTGGGCCATTTTCACTTAGGTTTAAGCACAGGCGTTTTACCTGCCTCTGCCAGGAGTGAAGAGCTGCTCAGGTGGCATTTGTTATCCGTGTGCCACCTGAGCAGCAAACCTGCAGTTTTCCCAGCAGCAATTGCCCACCCCATGGGTCACACTGCAGGACTCAAGCCTTCACCCCCACAAGGGACATCTCTGAGAGACAAGAACCCGTGCCGAAATGAAGCAATGCTTATCTCATGCATGCCACAGGTGTGATGTCATCCCCTCTGGCGGAGGAACCAGGATGTCTACAGCCTCCACTCTACAAAAATGCAGGAACTAAAGTTAACATCTCAGACTTTGTTAAAATATGGTGATAATTAAAAAACAAAATTACCACTACAAAGTTAATTCCTCTCTGAGTTCTTACAAACAAGTTTTTAATTTGCACCAAAAATTTACATTTCAGATTTCAAGTCAACCAGGAATGGTACAAGCTTGGCCAGGGACTCCAGGCAGTGGCTGGTGGGTTCTGCAAGGCCTAAGGGCAGGAGCACTGTGGCTTCCCGGGAATATCACAAGCAAATAGCTGCCACCAAACCCCAGGTGCACACAGGTAAGCCCATCGGATTGCTTTAAACTCTCATCCCTTGTATGAGTGTGAAAATAACCACCGTGTCAGATAAACTTCTGCTTTTTATTAAAAAAACCAAACCAAACAAACCAAACTTATAAGGTAATTGATTGCTTTCTTCTAGTCTTTTATTAGTTACGATTAAGGAGCTATAGTAGCCCTGTTTACACAGCTCTAACAAGTCAGGACCTGCAGAACGTTATTGGCTTGGGGCCCACAACTTGCCATCCATTCTCAACAGAATCAATCTGGAGCTGAAAACATCCCCGTAGGAAGCGTACACATCCCTGCTTATACAGGAACAGAAACAGCAATAACTTCAGGTCCTGTAAGCTGCAAGTTCAACTTACAGAGATCAGCCCTGACTTGTCATCGCTCTCAGCATGTTGGTGATGAGATCAGAGCACTTCACCAAGGACTCATACTTCCAGCTTGACAAGGGACAGAGGTGAGCGTGTTACACCTCACTGCTACTCGCCTCTCCATCTGCAGAAAGGAATCGAGAGCTCCTCTGTGTAACACGCAGTCACAGCACTGCCAATCTAAGATGGCTGATCAGTAATACTTTAATTGCAGTTTCATAGAAACAAATTGCTATTTAATTGCAATAAGCTCGTCTGTGGCTTAGCTGGACTGGCAATAGGCATACACCTGGTAGTAACAGTAACAAGCAGCAACAAGGGCTATGTGGTACTGCATGTACAGGAGTCTCAGGCAGTGCCATCAAACCCAGAACACAATTTCGCGCTGATTAAATGTAATACTTAAAAAGGGTATATACATAAATTTCCTAATCTCAATTTTGGTTTTTATTTTAATAGAGCTGTTCAGAATAGATACCTGCAAAAAAGCCACACACTTCACATAAAACTACCAGCAAAATACTTCAATAAAAGATTTAAATTGAAATCATCTTTTGAAATCACAGAATCAGGTTGGAAAAGACCTCTGAGATCATTGAGTCAAACCGACACCACCGTGTCAACCAGACTGTGGCACTCAGTCCCACGTCCAGTCTTCCCTTACACACCTCCAGGGGCGGTGACTCCACCGCCTTGAGAGCAAGGCATACTCTGCCAGTATGTGAGTTTTGGGGTTTTTTTAGTATTTACCCTAATGTTAGGTGATGCAGATTTTATCAGTGTTAACTAACAGGGAAAAAGGGAGACAAACTCAGTGTGGTTAATATTCTGAAGATGTGACTTAATTTCATAGGCTTCATTTTGTTAAGACATTCTCATTTTATATTTCATAAGATACTGCATAACCTGTTAAAATATTTAAAGATAAATCATGTAGGACTGAAAAGACAGTATCTTGTTGCAAACAGAATTTGGTTTGGAAAGGCTTAATGTCCCACTGCCTGCCAGGATGCGTAAATCTCATAACTAGACAGCTGGATAGCTAAAAACATTAAACCCATTTAGAGGGCAATCTTTTTACAAAATTGTTTCATTAATAAGAGTGACAATTTATATGATTGAGATGTTTAGATGCAGTATAGACAGAGCATTTTATCCAGGTTCATGAGGATGATTTCAGATTAGTAATATTTCCTTTGATTCTTTTTTTAACAGCGTTCATTTTTGAAAGTAAGGGAAGCTCTTACTGAATGATTATTTGACTTTTCAGCAGCACTAAATGCAGAGGGTGTATTTCGGCCTCAGTGCAGCAAATACATGTGATAAAAGGTGAACAAGTATGTGTTTTTCTTTACAGATCTCCTTAAAAAGAAGTGATTTTTCACATAAGGACAAATCTAAGTGTTTCCAGTAGCCTTCTGCCCACACCTACCGTCCCCATTACAGCCTGTCTCATTGTGTGAAATGCCTCTGGTTTCAAGGAAGTGTTTTACCTAAAGCAAGAATACTACTTATATATGTTCTATTGTATATTCATAGCTCCATTAGTCCTCCTGCAATTTAGCACATCAAAGCAAAGGCTTCATCACTTGCATGTGGATTATGCTAACATGAGTGACATTTGTAATCTTATAGGTCTGCAACTTAAGAAATGCTTTTAAAGTAAGCTATTAAATAGGTAGCTGTGCTTTACAAATGAGTCATATAATAGTTTATTTAAAGCTGTTAATGAACTTCAACCTCTACATCACTAAATGCTATACTACATTACTTACTAGAAGTTATTAGCTATCTTCTTAGCACTTCTAGGTTATATTGGACAACCAAAAATCTGTACATGTTAGATTTAAACACAGTACCTTGAGTGCTTATACTGAAAGAATATAAAAAGATGTCTACAGTCTCACTAATACTTGAATTCTATATTCATATGACTTCAAGTGTCTTTTCAAAGATATTGAAGCAGCACAATTTGCAGGACTCTGAAGACTTTAATGCCAGATCAAAAAGCTTAAAAACTTATTTAAAATATCCATAAGTGCATTTAATTAAAAGTCACACATAGTGTCAGTCATTTAGGTTGTGCTTTATATGTTGGACAAGTAGTATTTTGTCTTTACTGTCTGATACTGTATGTTTCTACATTTTCTTTTCTCTAAAACAGTGCTTCTTCCTCAAGCATTGAAGTGTTAAAAGAAGAAATTCAGCAGCCCTCCAATATACTAGAGGTCATGAAGTAGAATCTGAAACAAAAATATCCGCTGTTGGTTGTTTAGACAGATAAATCTGTAAATCAGCTTTTTGTGTATCAGCATCATAACAAAAATAAGTCAAGCTCACTCCATAACCAAGCAGCTGAGCAGTGAACACCTTCTAAAAACCAGAATTAAATAAAATAATGATGTGCTATGAATGCTTTAGTTTCCTATAAAAGTCGAGTATTTCTTAATAGCGATTTACTTTGAATTGCAGCAAAGGCAGAGTTGTTGCTTGCAGGTTCCTGACTGAAGTCATACAGTGCACAGCCACAGATCCATGTTAGTATTCTTGCTAAAAACATGAAGAGTCAGATTTTTTTTTTTCTCAAAAGTATTCTGCACAGATCTACCACAAAACAGCTGATGGGAAAAACGTGCAAAATGAAGCTGGTCCGTTTCTAAGCTTAGAGGTGGCTCTGCTGCTTTGCAGGGAGGTGGTTTTTGTTTGTTTGCTTTCAGAGAACAGATCATATTTTGAGATCAGCTAGTTCTCAGAAACAGCCCAGGAAACAGGTTTTTCTTTCCTTAAGATTATCAGTGTTGAAAAGTTAAAGTCTCTCACCCCAGCAAACATAACTTTACGTTGTTCAGATCAGAATAGCTATTGTATTCCTTTTCATGAATACTCAATTCTAGTGCTCAGCATGAGGTACGGACCTTTCGGTGGCTTTTATTTTCTTGACCTCTTATGGTATATTCATACCCTCTTATGCTTGCATGCTCAGAGACACATGCACATCCTTAACACAGAAAGGAACTGGAAAGAAAGAGACCACAGTACCTCTGTGTGCGCTGTAATTCACTGAAATGGGAATTATAATATATTTGCTGTTACCAGAATTAAGAATCTCCACGAAAAAAAAGATAATTTTGAAGTAGTACTCATTATCCTTACCAAAAGTAACATGGACAATTAGTTTAGCAGAGTTTTTACTGGCATAAGACAAAAGAAAAAATCCAAACCAAAAACCTGCTTTTAAAGGTAACTGACAATTAAGGTAACGACTATGTAAGATGAAGTTGCAGAATGTTTTGAATGTAATTAAAAAATAAAAAATCAAAGCTTCTAAAACCCATACTCAGTTTTGTTTTACTTTTTATTATTTAAATACACCATACTAGAGCAAATGTCTCTGAAAATATCACAAATAAAAGATTTTTCTTCATTCAGCAAATTAGAAGTAGGTGAAAATTTCTACACAGTAGCTGCTATGAGCCTTTTTTTTTCTTTTTTTTTTTTTTGCCATGGGAAGTAGCAACATCAGGACAAAAACACTTACATGCATACATACATTGTATTTTACAGAGATACAATAAAAGTGTTTGTGATAGAATATCACAAAAGCCACATCTTTATCTCATGTTCAGTTTGATTGAAACACATTTCCTTACAACACTTAAATATACAAAGAGCAAATAGAATGTTGTTAAGGTAAAACACAGGGTACAAACTGGCCAGTGCCCTGCTAATTGTTAATGAGGGTAGAAAGCAGATTTCAATGCTTCTTTTAATTAGCTTCATTAGTCATCTTCCCCACCCGCCCCCCCCAAGATGTCCTCCGGTGGATCTTTTTTCATTTTCTCTACAGTCTCCCATTAGCCCAGGTTCATGGAGTCCTTAATGTTCATATTCAGTCATTTTAATACACCAATAAATGTGGGAAGGGCAATCAAGAATAAAGAAGGTGCAATGGTATGGAGCTGGCATTGATGCTAGCTACAAAGGTGACTTGTCTACTTGGAGACATGGGATCCATCTGTGATGAACAAAATTTGAGATGAAGGCACGCATTCTGCATTACTCTGACCTTTTAGCAGACCTGTAAGAAATAAAAATGGGTATCTTAGCTAAATTTGAGATAGGAAACTACAACATGACTGCTTTTGTTTTTTCCCTATTCACTAATCTCTTTTTTATTACACTACTTTCCAACTGTGACTTGATTAAGGCTTTCTACACTGTCCATTCATACTGCTAACGTTTCAACTTTAAATAGCAAAAAGCAAACATCTTTCACAGTTTCACTACTGAAGAAGGCAGACATGAAAAAAAAGAGACTACAACAATAAAATAAGTGTACTTTCTGGTAACAAATCATACAGTGAGTAAGGTGGTTTTTCTGGGCCCCATTTAAAAGGGAAGAACCATTATGCCATGCCTTTGAAGAAGCGAGTAACATGATCTTGTAATTGGAAGAAATAGTGTGTAAAGCAAATATGAAGTACAGCCAATATCCTCCCAAGGCAACTTTGGTTAATATGCTGCATTGCACAAGAGCTAAATATAGATATTTCAGGATTCCCCCCTCCCATTTAAATTCCTCATCTGGTACGTTAGTTAATGTTACATAAACACTTTAATATATGAAGTCAAACATGTGCTTTCATACTGGTGATAATGAATTGTGATAATTAAAAGTGTCTAACTCAATAAAAATCTAAACTTTCATGGATAAAATAGAAATTATCATCCATAGTCTTCAAATACAATCTGTTTGCAATTACCAAAATTAAATAATATATATTAGGTTTTTATGGCTTTTAAATGACATTTTGCGCTTCCCAGGAAGTTCTTTTTTCACCCTTTCTCTAAGTTACTAAAAGCCTGAGGTCTATTAGTAACTGCAACCCCCCACTTTCAAGCTAATTAAAGTAGTAGAGGCTTGGAGGTTTAATTCCCCAGAGCTGAAGCTCAGTGTGAGAAAGGTAATTTGTCTGTCCAGAACAAAGATTAGGGAGCAGCCAGCAAGCATATTTAATAAATGAGCATCAAATATCTTCTACTATGGACACAGACAACACCAATTATGTAACTACAAGGGAATTGTTGAGTGATATGTAAACTAGAAGATTTTTAAGATCTTCTCTAAGAGATGTAATGTAACTCATACTTTATTTAAAAGTATAGAAGCTGAAGACAAGCATTTGTTACAAACATTGCCAACCAGTGGAAAATTTACACTTTTAGTAGGTGGTAATACTGTTGCAAACAAGAAATACTACAGGAATACCTCCAGTACAAAAAAAGCAGAGAGAATTCTTGACCATACAGCCCCTTCAAATGAAACGGCACACACAACATCACAAGCTAAGTTTGCACTCTGCAGGCAAGCAGTACTAGTTCAGAGAAAACAGGGGTTTTTTTACACTACAGGACAAGTGATGGGAAGTTATAATTTACATGTGTGAATTGCCTCAGGGAGGCAAAAGGCAGGAATGGCAAACATCCCTGCGTTTGCCTCCTCAAAAAAAACCCCAAGTTTTTAAACCAAGTTAGGCCATGCAACCTTTCCTGCCTGCACCAGTCACCTGTAAACTGCAGTAAGACAAGAGTAAGTTCATAACTGTCACCTTCACATGTGCAACAAAAATATGTTTTAATGCCGGGAGTGTCTCAATCTCTTTGGTTAAATAAAAAAACCAAACCTGTGGATATTCTGCTATGTCTATAATCTCTAGTGATAGAATAACCTGGAAAATTATTGATCTGTAATGTTTAATAAAAAGTTATTGTTACAGCCAACTCTGTTACAGTGGAAGAGTATTTTTAATCGGCAGCCCTAAAACATGCAGCTTTTTGGAAAACATCTCTGATGTTAAAATCTTCAGACTGTTAGAAAAGCAAAATACAAAACATAACTCTCTTAGCAACTGCCTCTGCAGCCTCCAAAGTTCCAGAAACCTCACAAATACATGAATTATCAACTTCTCTTTAACTGTGTTTGTTTTCTGGCGTTTCGGTGCTCTGCAATTCCCTTTTAAAACCAGTAGGAGAAGTTAGAACAATTTCTAGAGAGATTGTATTATAAAGAAAAAAACCCCCTCAAGCGACACGTCCCCTCAACCTTCTCCCCAGTAGCTGCTCGTCTGCCCCAGGCCTGGCAGATGCAGCAATGCCATGACCAGCCAGCGACAGGAGCTAACAAAAACCTGCTCTCACCATTCCCCTTGCATTTAGCTCCCACCAGGTGCCTGCAGTCACGAGCTCTGCAAGCCCAGTCCCGTTTTACTTCTCTTTTCCATGTTCTATGTTCCTCATCATGTCTGCTGCTTTTATTGCAACTAAATCATTTTTATGTTTTGCTAAGGCAGAGAAAGAAACTGATAAAACTAAATGACAATTTAGACACCTATTTGAAGTTACATTAAACTTTACATTCGTAGAAGACAAGTGGATAAACCACTCTCAGAATGGTAAACCTTTTACTGCAGTGTATAAAGATGAATGGTTTTACCTATATTTTGAAATGGGATACCTATAAATATTCATTTAACAGAATCACTGCTAGCTAGTCTATATTACAGATTTGTTTCATTAAAATTCACAACAGTATAAATCTATGAATCTTTAACTGTATTTGTACTTCCTTGAGAAGAGGCTGCATATTCTCTTCCAATCTTAATTATCTTTGTTCTGCCTAACTATGTAGCATTTTTGTACTCAATTCTCTCATCACCTCGATTGACAAATTAAGTAAATAAAAAAGTCCATGCTTTATTTTGATGTAATTACATTCACTGTATAAGACTTGAAAGAATACTTAAAATTAATCAGTAAATTTATGCACAGAAAAAAAAAGCAAACACAGATATTGAAATGTAGCAACACAACCAAAAAAATTCCTGCAAATTAAAGAACAGTTTCTGTTTTCTCGGACATATTTCTCCACTGACTAAAAGCACTACAAAATATACCGTACACTACAGAATAGATCAACCTAGCATTTGTCCCAGATTTTTTTTTGATCTTCTGAATTCCTACTTGCAGATAAATGTTATTTTTTGTGATCCTTACAGACATTAATGAAGTTCCTATTGTAAATCTATAAAGAATTACCAACTGAAGTGTGCACTTTTTGTTTCATTGCAATAACTCAGTGCTGTGTGATTGCCTGGGTTAATGATGAAAAAGTCAAATATACTATCAGAGCTGATGGAAAAATCTATCACCAATCTGAAATTAAAATTCATCTGTGGTCAATAAGATTTAATATCCATGCAAGTGGCGCTGTAAAGAGTAAATGAATCAATGTCATCAATACATAATCAGTATGAAATATGATGTGAATAAAATTATGTGCAAGAGTCATACATCCACTCTTTTCTGGACCAGGGTGGAATGAACAGTCTCTTAACTCAAGGTTGACAGTAATTGTTACAAATTAGGCACAGCAGTTATCAAAATGCACTCACTTGCATAGCTTTAGGACTGATTAAGGAGATTAAAATACATCTAAAACTATCTAGTTTCAGAGTTACAAGACAACTGTTGATCAGAATTTTTTTTCTTCTTCACTCTATGATCTGTACAGTCATTATTAACTCATTTAGCTAGAAACCAAAACTATCAACCACAGAGATACACCATCTCTAGTTGAGCTATTAGTGTTATGGAACGGT
>VWPU01009962.1:0-2500 GCA_013398955.1 Callaeas wilsoni | reverse complement strand
AACTACTAATTTGCTGTCGCCACTTTATTGAAAATAGCCTGTAAGTTGTTATTAAATGTATCGACTGAACGACAGAGAGAGTAGTAAAACTGCCCCTTAAGATGGCTTTTAATAGGAAGCTGAGAAACAAATTTTGCAGCAGCATCGATTTGAAGAGTTCAATCAAAACTCCATTTCAAAACTAATTAGTCTGAGATCCACGACACATTGACACGTTCTTGCAGAATCACAGCGGTTACAAAGGGAAAGCTGAACTAATACATTGTCAGGACCTCCCGCCAACGGGACTAAACTGTCTGGAAACTGAAGGTCCATCACTAGGGCATCTTCCAAACCAGGACCAGTTCCGAATAGTTACATGGTATGCCGAGGCTACTTCCAAAGCATTGCAATATGCATTTTTCTTCCTTCATCGTTACTAGTAACGAAGTTGGCACTAGAGACAGCGCACGGGAAGGGCTGTGAGAGGAGGCAGAAAGGCACTGCTACATTTCCAGAGCAAAGATCCAGCAATCCAGAGTAAGGGGTGGCAGCAAGGGCATTGCTGGCTACAAGGGCACAGATGGACAGATGATGTCAGTTGTCCAGGAGAATCTGAACACAGTGAGCGTCTCTCACAACCCCCCTCTTTCCCCCGTAGAATTGCACCACCCAACTGAAAACACAGCTTTCAGAATGCTGATCTCATTGCACTACTTGTCTTCATTAAGCATTCATTTGTTATACTATTCTCTCTGAACTAGAGTGGTCCTACACCTTGAATGTCTGTGAATTCTAATAAACGGAGTCAAACTAATCCTGAGGCTTTCCACATATCTTAAGTTTTCCCCAGGCATCTTCCCAGAACAACTCTACTTTGGGAAGCCACTTCAGCTGAATCTTCTGCTAAAATTCCTAACAATTACTTACAAACTCAGAACACCTTTCTGCTGCTTATTATTATTTACCAAGAAAATTAAACTTATTTTTCCTTCTCTACTGGTATGAATGGTTTTGTTCTGTAATACCATTAACAGGAAAAGGTTTTATCTTTAAAAAAAAATGTTATTTCTCGTTACCAGCAAAGGAAGTCTTCCACATTAACTATTCTTTACTGAAAAAGTTGTTTTGCATGGTTTCTGGGAAGCTGGAGAGCTAATTATCTAACCAGGGGGACTGTCCAGGACAGTATTTGATTTAAAAGGCTTGAGGCTTTAGGTGCTCAATTAAGTAGCTATCGGTCTCAGACTGGACTTTAATGGGCTCTTTTCTCTTTAACTGCAGCAATGGGTAGAGATACCCCAGGTCAGGCTAATTAAAGCCAGGGGACTCTTTAATTGTGATGACAGAATTGGTTTCAGTTTCCTCTTTGGGTCCTCAGTCCAAGAAGGTCATTAATATTTCAACATTTGGGCAATGCAATCAATCACAAACATCAAGAGGTTCCCTGTACGGACAAGGCAGCTCTTCTACACTTAGCAGCATTTTACTGAGCCACCTTAAATTAACTACTGTGTGGTTCCAACACAGCATTCCCCACACCCTCAATGCTTCTAGTTTTTTTTTGTTGGTGGGGTTTTTTTGGGTGGGGTTTTTTTCAGAACTTTCTGTAGGAGAGTGGGAATGAAAGCAGCAAGAAATCTTCTCAACCCGGTTTCCCATCTTGCTGCTCAAAATTCAGCATCAGCAGAAACACATCTCTAGCAACTTGTACTAACAAAATAAGGTTCCAACGCTTTCCAAAATCGTGGAGACAGATTTAAGCACTCTGATTCTTGCACAACATGGTGCACATTTGTGTCCGCACACACATATCCAAGCCCCAGCAAAGAGAAATGCACATCCAGACCTACTGATCCAGAAGGAATCGCTGTTTTTGTACATTCCCTGCATTTAATCTAAATTCTGCACCAGCTATATTAAATGTAACAAAGAAAGGCAACACAGAAATTACGCCTGAAGCCAAGTCCATTAAAGGTACTTCAGAATAACTAGAGACCAAGCACCTTAAAAGCACCAGAAGCTATTGATACTTAAAAGGGGGGCTGTGCATAATGGCAAGTGCTGCATTAGAGAAGAGGAAGAAAAAAAAAGGGGGGGAAAAAAAAAAACCAGCCAAATTACGCTTGGTTAATTCAGAGTAACAGATCTGCCCCCAAGTGAATTGGAGGCCTTGAATTAATTCTGTTATGACAAATCAAGATAAACGTTCCCCCTAAATTGCATGCGATTTAATTAATTTTTGAGATCCTGTTTTTTTTTTTTTTTTTCCTAGCTAATAGTTCACATGCTCCTGTGCTGTCATTGTGCTTGAGTGGGCAGACTTCAAAGTGATATTAAATAACCAACTATTAGATTTACCTAGCACGTCCTATTGGAAAAGTGCCATTTAATTACCTAGCCTGTTCAATTAAAGGGACAGCATTCCCTGAATATAGCAGCTTGCCGCTGATTACCAGGGAAATGAACTGGCTGCCCGGCGGCCCCCTCCCCGGCGCGGCCTCACTGCGGCGCGGCCGGG
>VWPU01009961.1:0-500709 GCA_013398955.1 Callaeas wilsoni | reverse complement strand
AGAACCCAAACCCCTACAATAAGTCTATGAACATACATTTGTGGCACTTTGTACCTGAATGGAGGAATTAATACAGTATCCAACATAACTGTCATTTTCTGTCTTTATAGAAGAGATGGCTCCAGATTGTTATATTTGGGGAGTGGAACACAGTAATTCTAGTGTGTATAAATATACATGTAGTTTGCTACTCATGGATGCCTTTCATTACAGCTGCTCTGTGAAGTGTAAGGCAGTCAAAGTGAAGCTGTAGACACTAACAATTCCATATTAGTGAAATATTTGTCAAATCTATTGCAACTTTCCAGAAGTAATAAAATTTACAAACAGTAATTTAAAATTGTTAATACCTTTAAGGCTAGAGAGAATTCAGATAGCATACTGGAGTTAAAATATTAGAGATCATCTGAAAGGAATTGAACAATTTGTAGAAAATGAGGTTGAAGTATAACATATGGAAAAGACAGTGATAACATTAATAAAAGATAAATCAATTTCTGAAAATTCTATCTGAAACTTTGTGTTATGCAGTTATGGATTTAAAAGGTGTTGGTGAGGCCCGCAAGACACTGACATGGACCACTGATGACCACAGAAGACTGTTCTTTGTCTAAGTTTTTGTCTTTTCCAGGAGGGGTTTTCATGCTTTAGTATCAAATTAGTGGCCTCTGCAACCGAAGGTGTATTCTAGCTACCTTTGTTACCAAATTGAAGCACCAGCAGGATAAAGAACACACTGTGAAGGGAAGTTGTCAATAGATGATAGCTTCACTATCAAAAGTTATTTTTTTATCATTTTCTGGTGTCTTTTAAAAAACATGAAATATATTTCTAAGATATAAAGATCAAATATCAAAATTTATTGCTATGTGAAAATTTGGAATTATTTACCTGTGCATGTGTGCTTAAGTGCTATTTATATCCATAGACATTTAACAGTGAATTAAAAAAAAAAAGGTAAATATTTTCCACAAACTCTATGAATTTTAATATCATAAAGCAAAATCAAAATTTATTCAATGCTGACTTTTTGCACCTTAATAATTCTGTAGGTATTTCCAGTTTTCTCTCTGTGTCAAAGACTTCTCATATAGGCATACTCAATAATTTAAGACCATACTTTTAAAGAAATTAAGGTACTCACATACTTTAGATAATGCTATTAAGTGACTGCCTGAACTTTCAGAATCATAACTGTCTTGATGAAAAAAGGAGTAAAATTTTGCCACTTAATGTATTCAATAGAAAAATATACAACACATTATTAGGTACTACAACAACAAATAAAACTCAAGTGTTTTTCTCAAATACATAGAACCTCACCTGATTGTAAAGTATTACTGAACTTGGCAATGCTCCACTGAAATAAACCGAATCATACTGATTGATGGTAATTGGGAAGTTGGCTAACAAATTCATGATATAAATTTTCTATACAATATTATCTAGGTTAATGTCATGCTTCCTAAGTGCAATTTCTTTCCCTTCTGATACTTTCTCCATGCTCTAATCACAAACTTTAATGGTTTAATTGTAATATATAGAGGACAAAATAATTTTTAATATTAAAATTGCAAACCAAATCTGAAGTATTAGATTAATAGTATTACTCGATTTCGATATTAAATAGAAAGCAGGATTCCTGCAAATACACTGACTTTTTTTTTAAGAGTTCTTAAGTAAGAGCCAGAAGTAATAGAGAAGTTCTCAAAGTAAAGGTAGCAGGTCTCAACATGGTTCATTTACATTAGTACAAAATGAGACAAAATTTGCTTATTTCTTCCAATTTGATAGCTAAAATGGTCACCTCACTTCAGTGCATGTTTGTGCCTGCTTATTAGAACTGCTGACATTGAATACCACAGCCAGAAAATGAAATAAAAAAGCCCCATCGAGTCAGAACTTTGATTAGAATAAATCAAATTCGACAGGTCAGTGTACTCTCTTCAAAGATCTGTCCCCAAGTTTTTCAATTAACTTATGTGTACTGGTCAGTTTTTCCATTGATTTATGCATACTGATCAATTCATTTATGTGCACTTGTCTGTACAACACCTGTGTTGAAAAACTAGGTTAAAAAAGATGGGAAACAAGACTGCTAATTGTTTCCCAAAAGAGGCCTTTGGCTTTTCCTAGCATCTACATAACACTCCTAGATCAACCATCCTTGAGAGAAGAGCAATGTCATTTTTGCTTTCTGATTGTCTTTGAGAATCGAAAAGCTAGGCAGGCCCTTGCCTGTTAAAAAGACAACTGTGGTTTGAGTTTAATTAAGCAATTAAATTTTATTGCTTTGTAGTATTTGAAGCTATGAACAGCTGCTGAAACTGATTAAACACTAAGGCGAAGCGTGAGGTGTTTGATCAGTCCAAAAAGTAATTTTATGCCAAGTAAGGAACTAAGTGATAAAGATTATTCTTGTCATTATATAACAAACCATAATATAAAAATAATAAGATGAGTTGTTTCTACTTTGAGGCTTTGAAGACTGGACCTGAAGTTTCTTTACTGAACTGTTTAGAGAGACATCAGCACATAAATGTCTGCAATTACTAGTCTCACAGATTCAATGGAACATGGCGACATTTTTTCTTCATCAGTCAAACTGAGACTTCTTTGAGATGTAAAATCCATTTCAGAAGGTGTTATACATTCTGCATTTTGTCTTGAACATTGTGCACACTATTCTTTTGTAATAGTAAATCTGAAAAATGTCAGTTGTTCACTGAAATCACAACTAGAATAATTAATTTAAAGTAATGCAATGTCTAAGCTATGTTCAGGAGAAAAGACTGAAATAATCAATCATGTACCTTACATTGTTCTGCTTCTTCCCAAACAAGGTACCCTGTGTACTCATTAAAGAAAATGCAACCTCACAATATCCCCCCAATGCATATATTTACTTTACAGATTAAAGTATTTGCTCTGCTATTTAATAGCTTGAAAAACTGTGGCTAACAAAGCCTACATTTTTTGCCCAGGCTCATTAAGTGTACCACATCTCCAATATCAGGCCTGCACGTGCTTTTAGCTGAAGTGCTGTCTTTTAAATATTGAGCAATGCTACATTTCTGAGTGAATCTGTGAAATGCTACAAATATGTAAAAAATTTGGTTTCCATATACAATATATTTTTTGCACATGAAATTGTATGTTTAATGAAATTATTTGTGCATATGCTGAAGTCACAACTTAAGTATTTATTTTAGTCAAAAGAAGACTTTTTTCAGAAGCAATTTTCGTGAGCAGATGGAAAGAATGGAAAACAGCTCGAGCTCATGTCCATGATGGCAAGGAATACTTTATTTCTCGTTACTGTGACTGCATGGATTTTTTTACCTCCCAAAGACCTGAGAAATGCATTTCTTTGCCAAATTGAACAAGTGAGTGAAATAGCTGTGTAGTCCTTGGCTCATGTACTTTTGAGTTAGTTTTCATATCATTACCTTTCTAATGTTTTTAAAGGGTGTATTCACTCAGTTTGTATGCTGCACAGATAGAAGCTAATGTGCTCCCAATCAAGAGCTTACTTCTTCCTAATCAATTTAATGTAATTAAGTACTAACGTGCACCTTCTTTCACGTTATCATCTTTAATTTTGTGCCGCTCTTTGATGTCTAAAAGCTGCTGAACCCAGAAATCAGAGACAACTATTTCAAACATATTGTTATTGCTTATTTTGCTGCAGGCCTAGCAAGATGTCATGCGCTGTTTAATGATACCTAGAAACATGTTGAAATATTTTTCCCCTTGATCAAAAAAAGGCAAGTTTCTCTTTTGCAGCCATGGTTTGCTGTCCCTGTAGATGTTAATTAGTAAAACTTCTGTGCTCTGTAGTCTAAATTGACTTAAATCTTTGTTCCATTTATGGTAGCATAAGACTGATAATGATTTTTTTAACCTTGCCAGGATGATTGAATTAAATTAACATGCTCCCTGTTAGATGTCTCAAATAACCTCCTTTTTTTAACAACTCTTAAAATTCCTTTCAAAAATCTTCCAGTAGGGCCGATGCCTCTTAAAATTGTGAACCAGAGGAAAATTTGGAAAAAAAACCAAACCAACCAACCAACCAACCAAAATTAAAGGCTAAAAGCACTAAAGAACCTTACCAAATGTTGCTTACTGGGGAATGATTAAAAAACAACAACAAAAAAACCCAAACAAACAAACAAACAAAAAAACAAACAAACAAACAAAAAACCCACAAACAACTCAAGAAGCTATCAGAAAAGTACTTGAAGCATGGAAGGTAATAGTAGCTACAAAATAAATAGTTCCCTCTCATAATTATTATTCTCTACACACTAGCTGGACAAAAAAACTACTTAAGAAGAGTAATTCTGCAATCTTTTGATGATATGGGTATGATTTAAGTGGCGCATTGCTCTAAGAAAGCAGTTTTTTCATTTACATGAGAAGGCAGGGTAAACACTTGAATGCCAGCAAAATAATACTGACAAATTACGCTGTAATCATGTTTTAGTGCATTAAAAAAAAGGAGAAAGGGAGATGAAGACCCTGTCTCTGTCAAATCTAACCTAGGATTTATTCAGACATAGAAACAATATCAAACGTCTAATAGTGCTAGAACTGGTAATGCTTTGCGCTCTTTGCCCATACGTAGCTATTTGTCTGGAGTTTTCATCCCCAAATATAGGTTAGAGTACAAAGATGATGTTCACAGAAAAAAAACTGGAGTTCATCCTAAATGTCATTGTCCTGGATATTTTGATAATATGTCTAGTGATAAATATATGTTGAGAGAAAATATAAAATAGGTTTGAATTCCCTAAGAGAGATGTAGAGTTTATTGAATCATTGAAATTTTGATAGATTAAAAACATATTGAGCAGCTCCAAATGTGAATCAACCAAACATCTTCTTGGTCTTAGCTTGCTTTTTTTCCCTAGATGCTTCTAGCCATTCCGTTTGTCTTGCCTCCAGCTGGTTTCAGCGCACCCACCTCTCTCTTCTCATCACAAACTTCTCTCTTATCTTTCTTTTCTGCCTGCCATTTTTCTCTCCACACTATCCGTTTGTACTTTTCACATTAATTCCATCATTACTCCTTTCTCATTTTCCACAAAGAACAATATTTTTTTTTTGTGCCAAACGAGGCATGGTGCTATAGCATCCGTATAAAATGAGCATAAAATAATACCTAATAAGTTTAAGCAGTAAGTAAACTTCTAGAAGACATCCTGTTTAAAATTTGTAGCACACTGGAAGAGCAGAGAACTACAAAAAGCATAAAGGTTTGTCATAATATGAAAATAAATACTTAGCCTTACAAATCAGCCCTCAATTAGTTTTCTATTATTGACAGAAACTAGAAGCAAGAATGTCCTTGTGTCTTCAAACTGTACTTTTCTTCCCCAGATGTTTTCCTATATTTCACTTTGCACAGTTTTTTCAGAAAATAAAGAAGAGGAGGATGGCAAATCCTTCTATATAAAACTGATAAATCTTCAGCAGGTCATCTTCAAAAGTGCTAAAGCAAAATGAAGGCCATGTTTCTTTCCTTTATATTGATCTAGCTACACTAATGGACTGTTGGCTCTGTAGTTTCACAGGGTTTAGTTGAACTTGATTTCTATCTACAGATAACTGCAGGTTGAGTAGCAAATGACAGTATTTTCCTCAACAATTTTCCATTTTCTGTTACAGGACAATTTTTCCAAAGTAAATGCTTTCTCTATATTGATAATGATTTCTGGCTTTGCTTCATTTTTCAGGCTAGCAATCACCAAAAAAGAAAAGCATATCACCAAGAGCAGGCTACCAAATTCCCTGTGCACATGACATGGACTTGACTGATCTGATATATTATATTTTTTATTATGGAATTATATATTCATTTGAATTATACATCTTTATTAATGGAAATAAAAATAATTATATTCTTACTGTTAACAGAGATTGGCTTTTTTTAAGAAGCCCTTCATTGGTGTCATTTTGTGCACACTTTAATTCAATTATTAACCTACAGAGAATGTATAAAAGGCCAGCTAGTAGAACCAGTGAAGTGCTGGATTCTTTAATTAATAGACACTCAAATAGCCACTTCCTGGGTTTTGTTTCCCATGGAATGATATGCATGCAAATGTTACATTTAATTGCCTGGATTGAAAGCACAAACCTCTGTTCTTAATTTCAATTAGGAAATATTTCCCCTTTTAGATTGCCCTCTGAATACTTCACGACAGATAATCAGAAATGAAATATCATTTGTTCTGTGATTTCTTTAAAAGGAGTTTGATTACGAATAAACATTTATACCACATTAACTCCAAGAAATTCCATGTGGGTTTGAAGATGATATTGCACTGGATTCTGTGTGAATGGAGATAAAACCACCTGAGAAACAAATTACTGGAACAGAAGACAGAATTTAGAAATAATATACAAGCTTATATTTCATAGAAAACAAACACAAAAATGTTACAAATGTGACAGGGAATTTGCCTTCAAAATTTTAATTTTTTTCTTGCGAAAAATGTATTGATCTCCTTAATCATCTCTAATTATGAAGTCAGTTTTACTGTATTTCTCTTCTATGCTGTATTATTACAAGTTTTTCTCTATGGTCACTTTATGTTAATAGTGATTTTTTTGACAATTATGTGTTTTTTCTTTATTTCCTTGGAAATGTTGTTAGAAGAAAGCAACTGTGATTACACATACAAAAAGTTGGCTGAGTCATCGTTTCTTGAAAAAGAAAAAATTGTTTTGTGTTTCTTGTCATAATCTGCTATGAATCCTGAGGTTTGAAGAAGCACTTTTTACCGGATATCTTTGTTGTAGTGTATAAACTTGCAATGCTAAAAAGAAAAATAAGCACATTTCCATCTTTGAAACTAAAGTATTTCCCCTTTCTAGTGAACACTATGAGGGAAAGGATCACCTTGTCTCACTTTATATTATTGATTATGCACTGCTTGCTCATCTTTTTAAGTCAGGTTTGAAATAGAGCTTTAAAAATTCAGTTGTAACAATAATTCCCTGAGATGAAATTACAAATGAAGACTTTTTCATTTATTTCCTTGCTACTGAATTCCTTTTGTTTTGAGTTTCCTTTAGAAAATTACCTTCTTCCTCTTCAAGAAGCTGTATATGTAATTGACCATTGTATTTATAAGGTACTTACATTTTGTATAATGTAAAAACAGTAAATGTTAAGTATAAACACTGTATAGAGAACCTTGAAATTGATGTGAAACAGAAGAGATAAGGGAGGACACAGATCAAAACCAAGAGTTAGCAAGTAACATGGCAGAGATTCATATTACTTTAACAGTATTATACTTAGAGATATGTTTTCAGGATAGAAATATAAATAAGATTCTTAAATGACAGCAGAAATTATTTGAGTAAAAAAGTTTGAAATGGCGAGTGTAGGCTGTCTCAGCTACCTCATTACAGGGCTCAAGAAACACTCTTTAAATATATTGCACAATTCAGCTTTGTAAAATAATAGCAGTAGTAGTAGTAGTAATAATAATAATAATAATAATAAGCAAGTTTAAAATCATCCATCATGTCTTACACTGACAATGTTGGCTAAGACAGACAGGTGTAGTTATGCATTCTAGAACAGCTGCTTGTGACGGACAGTTTGCTTGCAACCCTGCTAAGAGAAAATTACAATTATCGTGCATTTGATCCAAAGGGCTTGTGCTGTTGTTGTGAGGCTTCACAATACAAAAGGGCACTGATTTTATAAAGTGTTCTAGAGGAAGAGCTAAAGCCACCACATGGCATCCCAGCAAGAGGCAGATTTATTAACCTCACACATGTTTCCTGAAGAGACCTTCTGAATGAAAAAGCCAGCTTGGGTCAGATCCAGTGTTCTCCTCGGTTAGGGCATTAGCAGATAAAAGGCAGCCAATTTTAGACTTCCCTCCAGGTAGCTTCTGAATGTGTCAGAAGATAGGGCCAGTGCTCCTTTGCCAACAGCATCAGGATTTTTTTTTTTTTTTAATCAGGAGGACCCACTTACTATCAGCTGTCAGAGTGAACCAATTCATACAATTGGTTCCCCATTCCTTTTGGCCTCTTGAGGGCTGTTGCATGTTTATGGATGCCCCAGTAGCTTTTGCTAGGCACCAAAATAATGATGACATTAAATGGTACCCAGAAAAATCCAGATATCCTTTGACATTTACATCTGTCGGAAAGAAAAGAACCAATTGCCTACAGCAAACAGACTTCTTCTCACTCCTTCTGGAGCAATAAATAAGCAAAGGGCTATGGCTTGCACTGCACCTAAAGGTCAGCACTACCTCTAATTATTGGTGGGAGAATTCAGTCAAATTCCTCACACAGGACAGCTGGCTACTGCTCACAACATCTTAGGTGCTATGGATTTTCATGACAAGTGCATCTTTTGCCACTGATGCCATGGTGCAACTGGAGACACTGGGAGTCTGGGAATTTCTCAGTCCAAACCGCTCCAGAAAGAACAAAGTTCTCACTACTCAGAAGCAAAAGGTTACCTATTGAACAGTTAGACCAAAACAATTTAAACATCTGTTATTCCTGTGCAAAGAGGTAATAGCTCTATGAATCAATGGTAACATTTATATAATGTTGAAGTGTAGCCTTTGATAAAGGACTTTGTCACCATGCTAAGGAAATATAATTACCAATGCAAGATGTATGTATATATGTATATATGTATATATGTATATATGTATGAATGTATTTCAGCTGCTGACACAGATTTTTTCAAAAAAAAAAAATCTATTAAGATATATACCTCTATCACTATCAAGCTAGTTGGGCTTTAAGAAACAGAACCACTTCAGAACTCTGAAGCCAAAAGTTAAGGCATGTTAAAAATATCCCTGCCAAACACACACGGTCATTTGAATAATACACTCATAATGTCCCTGCCATGCTCAGATTGCATTTCTTTCAAGCTGCTGTCATCTATCTCCTTCTTCTGACTTTTTCACATGGAATGGCGTGGACAGCAGCAGCCCTCTCCCCTTAGTAGAAAAAAATTGCTCTCTTTAGTCATCACCGCTTGCATTCCTGCTTCCTGGTTCAGGAGCTGAGCAGTGATGAGAGTGGGCAGAAATGCAGGGTGAGGATGGAGGAGAAGCATCTGCATCCAGAAGTTCCAAGACAATTATCTCCAGATCTACCAGGTTTCTGGAGGGTGCATGTTGCCCTACATTTGTAATGTCCTCATTATACCAGGTTTATTTAAATGTTTATTTTCCATTGATATAGTAAAACTGTTAAGAAAAGGCAGATACAGCAACCTATGTTTTTGTGACAGAACCAAGACATGCAATGAATGACACATCAGCAATGACACCATTTTGTCTTGCATGTAGCCTGCAAAATATGACTAACCTCAGCTTCTCTGATCAATTTGTTGTCATTTAGATCTTATTACTTCTTGTTGGGGGTCAGTTCAGGTTGGCAACTCCCTTGTATGTCCACACCCCTCCCCTCCCTGCTCCTCTCCTACCCCTTTCCTTCGTTTCTCTTTCCCTCTACTCCCTTTCCCTGCTGGCACAGTCACACTGTGCCCCAACAAGCAAAGCACAGCCAGGAGAGGCTGCAGACTGGCCATTTCCAGTTGAGGTGACACAGCAAAGGCCAGGCGGGTCGGGCACTCAGAATAGGAGGTCAGGGCAGTAAGGCTGGTGGCCAGAGTCGGGTCGGGGCTGTGAGGCACTTCCCGAGGATGGCAGGAGGCTCCCCTCTCATCTCACTTGCAGAGCATTACTCTACAAGCCTCATAGTGCTTCAGGTGCTGTCATTCTGAAGGCGGATGTTAAATGAGGTTTCTACTGTTACCTCAAAAGAACTGCAGAATCTTGTGAATCCTCTCATCCATTTTGGTTCTGTGCTGAAAGATGCAAGACAGGAAAACTACCTCTCTCTGATACTTCATTGAAATATATAATACATTGTGCCAACGCTTGCCTTCAGGAGTCAGCAGTCCCTGGGACAGGAGATCTCTCAACAAACTTCTTCAGAACCATTGTTTTTGGAGGCTTAATTTGTTGTTACTCAAACTTTTTTAAAACAATACTTTGATTTCTGTAAATAAGTTTACATAAGGACAACTGCATAGCATTATATTTGAGAAGCAGAAGGAAGTGCAAAAGCCTTTTCTAGCAGAATGCTATTATTTCTTAGTGTTTCTCCAGTGGGAGAAAAAAATGTTGCCCGTATCCTTGTGTTTAAGAGTGGAGAATTTTAAAGAAAATTTTGGAAATTAAAAGCTAATTTATTGCCTGAAAACCACAATTCTCTTTAAAAAGTTTCTCTGTAGATCTGTGTCATCAATCAGTGTTACATGGCTTCATTCTGTGTTCTGAATTATTTCTTGGGGCAAGGGAGAGTAGGACAACCTGATCTCCTGAGGACAGAGGGCCAAATACTTCTCTCTTATACTGCTGAATTTACTATACAGATATACAGTAGATCACTTAAGGGGCACAACACTGATGGGTAGTTCTGGTCAACATGAGGGGAGAAAAAATAAGCTGCTGTGACCTTCTGTCTGATTTTCATCTCAAGCTGCTAAAGATGCTAGCTATTTTCTGACTTTGTTCCTCATCTGCCAGAGCTGCATGTACTCTCATGCTCTCCTTCTATACCTCTCTTTATGTGTTAATTTTTTACCAGTTTTGGGACACAGTCTAGTTTACATCCTTACCATATGTGTTGGAAGATTAAATAAATGAGCTACACTTTATGCCAGATCTATTTTATCTATTTTCTCATCAATCACCACGCTGCTCCTTACCTAAAAGCATCTCCCACACTTTAACAAAAATGGAGACATTTATGTTAGGTTTCAGCGTGAGCCACCCTGTTTATATTTAGAATGTCTTCACTATGATTAGTCACACAGTCTGGACAGTTATGCAGAAAACAGTAGGAGTAAAATACACACCCAACACTTTTAACATCAGTGTACAATCTTTATGTCTCTCTGCAAGTGTGGCTATGAAATCTAGATCACTCTCAAACTAGTGTGCCATTTAGATATTTCATTAATCATACTTAAATAGCTATTAAAACCCTTCAGATACTTTCAGAATTCTCTGAGGTGTACCTATGGTTTTCATTAGATAGTTACAATACATCCAATAAACAGTATCATGTAAATTCAAGGAAATGTCACTACTTATTAAAGCAATAACATAACAAAGAACCTTAAGTGAATTACATGAAGAGACATTCCAGGAGTTTGTCAATAGCTGAAAAGCTAGGGATGAGTCAGGAGTACTAATCAGTTTTGGTCACACATTCTATGCCCTGTCAGACACCTGGACTCCCCCTAGCACATGAAGAAGAAGCACAAAAGTAGCAGTCCACAGTGACTGAAGTACACTGTCATTTCAGTGTTCTTGTTAAAGCAGTATTACCTGCCTTAAGCATCCTGCTTTTTTTGAGTTATTAACTCTACTTTAATAACAGATCATTAGTAAGATAAATGACTTAAATTTGTCCCTCATTTCTGTGCTCTTGTCATCATCGCTGAGGGGCTCCATTAGGGTCTTAGTGACAACAGAATACTACTAGACAATAACTTGATTTTTACTGAGGAATTCCAGTACAAGGACTAAGCAGCTCAGCAAACATGTCTATATGAAGAATCTGTCTCACTACAACAAGACCACCTGCTCTTATCAGATGGTTTTTTGTTGGGAACTCATTTATTTTGAAGTCAAACCACTAAAGGTCTGTATAAGTTAGAATATCCAGAGTATCTTATCAAAAACCAGAAGGTGCCATTCCAGACTCATTTATACTGTGGAAAAATATTCCTCGATCATTCTAATATTTATCAGTGAGCCTGAGAAGTTTATAGCTTTCTTCCATGGCTTTTTAAGGAATCAGCGACCACCTACAATCTTGCATACTTGTTTATTGCCAACTACTTTTTCTGGCAGATAAATCTCTTTAGGAATACTTATATGCTGACACCTAGTGGCTTTAAATCAAATGTTGTTTGTAGCTAGGCAGTGATGTATTATTTCAAATCCTGTCCACTTCTTGGAAGTAGTGATTTGAATTCTGCATATTTATTTTTTCTTCCTTATTTTATTTTAAATGCATGGACACCTGTTTGAGTTAGAATACTGAATTGATTTACGTGTTACATTAGAGTTTATTGATATCCATTATGCCTACAATAAGGATAAAAACATTCAGATGTATTTTTTTAATCCAGAATTGGAAAATGTGTTTATGTGCCTCAGACTTTTTTTTTTTTTCCAGTCTATATTCTAGTGTAGCAGAAGAGTCCTATTCAGCTGAGAGGAGCTCTTCAAAAGAGCAGGTGTAATATTTCCCCATGCAGTAATCAATAATGTGCAACCATAAAGAAGTAACATTGTTCCTGTCTAAGGGAGACCATTTCCTTCCAATTAAGGTGAAAGGAAAAGTATCATTTGACTCAATGAATGGGGAAATGTGTTGGCTTGACATGTACCCAGAAAGAAATATTCACCTGAGCCTGTTGAATTTAGAGCTTGTTTTTTTTCCCAGTGTGTACCTCATTCTAAAATCTAAAAGTACATAAGCTCCCTCAATTGTAATGAAGGTTTGCCATAGGTAATAAAGTAAGAAGAAAACCAAAGCAAAAGAATGTTTTAAATATTTGCATGCAAGCTGACGCAGATAAGCAGTAGGGTCAAGCAGCTTGTATTGTTTAGGGAGACTGTATTCTGGAAGTCTGGAATTGGTCTATTATGTTGGTCTTACTGTTGGTTTAATGGCCAAAATAATTACTAGATATATGGAAAAAGTATAATAAAATATATTTATTAGTTAAAGAACACAAGATAATTGAGAATTATATAATATTTGAAGCATTTTACTAATATCGTCTTGTACTACAGAGAAACAAGATAATGATCACAATATCTGTAAATTTAGAAGTTTGTTTTCCTTAATTACCTCCTAAAATCCTATGGAGAATATTTAGTATTTCATTAGATTTTTTAAGGGCAGTGTAATATTCCCTATATTCTGCTTGAGTCTGAGCTTAAAAGAAGCTCAGCATGAATTATCTTATGCTAATAATACAGATACAGTGTGTTCATTCTATATAAGCACTTTTGAATACTTGATTAAGACTCAGAACAGGCAGCTGGTCTTTAAAACTGACTTACCCTCTCAGACTCAACTGTTTTTCCCTGAACACTGTAAATCATTTATTTCAACCCTGTGTAAATGTATTTCCAAAGGTTTAGTATCCAAATTAATGATTGAGTTTGGTTGGTTGGCTGGTTTTCTTTCAACTTTTTTGTTGTGTGGGTTTTTTTCTTTAAGAAAATACATTGTCTCAAGTCTGATTGGCTGGAGCTGCTGCGAGAGATGAGTTTGTATTTCAGAAAAATAAAAGTTCATACTTTCACAATTTATCTCTTATTTCCATGATGAATTGTATTGATATTGAACAACATTATTTCGGTTACCATTTTACCTCTTTTTGACAGAATATCATGAAAGTAAATGAATAGGTAGCTCTTTATTTGCTCATCAGTATCATGTTTCATCACAGAGGAAACACAGAACTTTTAGCCATGTTACTCCAGTGATGAGCTGGTAGAAAGGGAACTTGAGAGCAGACGTTTAAACAAACAAACAAGGAAACAACAACAACAACAACAACAAAACCCCAGATATTCCTTTTAGCTATAGAGGGAAAAGAATAATTTTCTTAAACATAGAATCATACAGTGATTTCAGTTGAAAGAGATCTTAAATATCATTTAGTACCAGCCCCTCTGTCATGGTAAGGGACACCTTCCACTAGGCATAATAAATAAATAAATTCACCTAGTATGCAAATACACAGGAAAAAAAAAGAAAAGAAGGTTTCTCAGAGGCCCATCCAACCTGGCCTTGAACACTTCCAGGGATGAGGCATCTGCTGCTTCTCTGGGCAACCCTTTCCAGTGCACCACCATCCTTACAGTAAATAATTTCTTCCTAATACCTAATTTAAAACTACCTTCTTCCTGTTTAAAGTCATTTTCCCTTATCCTATCACTGCATCTCTTTCAAAAAGTCCCACTTATAGCAAAACAAAATTCCTTTCAAGGTTACACATTACTGCTCTTCATAATAATAACAGGCAGTATTTCATATAGAATTAAAACCAGTTGAAATACATAGTAGCTGTCTCTGACTTACTGGCACTCATCCATTTTTGAGCTGAAACTACTGTATAAGTCAGGCCTTTTTTCCCCATCTTTTTAAGATACTTAAGTGTTTTGAAATCAAACAAAAATCAGGGTTTTTTTTAAAAAAATCTTATTTTAGAATCAATATTGTTTCACATCCACACAGAAGCCTCACAAGAGAAGAAAACAATGTTCCTTAAGCATCCACTATATGGCATTTCTTTTCATACAGACTTCTTTGAAAGAATAAATTAGATTTTAAGTCTAAGTATAGGAGAAAACTGTGGATATTTTGTATATTTTGGTTTTTTCCAATGAAAATAAAACTCTCCATATGCAAACATTTCACCTTGGTAATTTTAAATCTCAGTGGGATAAATGAAAATCAGAAAATATGCTAATCCACAACACACAAAAGATATTTTTTTAAATTCCCTCTTTTTTTTTTTTTTAATTTTCTGGAGTGATCATCATGGTCTTCATAAGATGAAAACAGATAAATAAGACTCCTTTTCCTCCACAAATCTGGTGGTCATATAACACGCTTTTGTTCCAAAGAAGGTAGAGCCTGTGATACTCATCCAGACATTAGCTAGAGGAACTATAATTTATAAGATGGACATTTCTTCCTTTTATACTTGCACCCAGTATCCTCCTTTTTCTTGTCTTCATTTCTTACTATTCTTGTTTTGTCACTACAGCTTTTTAACGCAATATTTATGGATGCTTTCTTATGCCAACTTATTATCCCTACCTTGCCCTAAATTATCATGCGATGGCATTAAAAATGGATTTGTATTTTCTACATAGAAAAAATGTGTTACTTTGATATTCCTGGAGCATTTTTAATCCCCATCAGCACTTGCAAAACTTTCTCCTTTTTTGACACAGTACAATCAATCAATTTTTCAATCAGCTAATGAATTTCTACTTGGTGTCTTTCATCATTGCTTTACTCACCTCCTACATCTAAAAGTCTATCCTTAGGACTTGTACATTCCATTTTATCTCAAAGAATGTTTTACTGTGATATATCAATAAAATATTGAACTTATATTTAAAATAATGGATCTGATTTTCCAATTCAAATTTAGTCAGAGGTTCTAAGGTAAAAAATTTTGTTTCCATGAGTTCAAAATTATAAGTATTTTGTATTCTTCATCACTTTTTGAGTCTACACTTCAAATATTAAGTGCCTGACTAAGTAATTGGATGAGCTCTCTAATTTGCACTTTATCTTTTTCTTCTTAATTTTTGAACATCATATTTAAAGGTACGGGATGAGACTGACTTAAGCCAGTGCCAGTGTCTCTTCTATCAACACATTCCTCGAATGTTATTCAGAATGTTTTCCTAACTTCAGTGGTTTCACAATTCCATTTTACTAAATCTGTCCCTCCCTAATGTGAGGGTAAATCTGCTTATGTGAGTATATATATATATAATTACATGAGATATATAGCCCCTCTTGTTCTATAATGCCCGACTTGTAGCTAGGGCAACCATTACCAAACCTTTCAAAGCCAAAAGAAATTGTTTCCTTGGCAACAGGAGCCATGTAAAATCTCACAGAACAACTGTTTTTTCTACTCAAATTTCATTCTTCTTGATGCTGGAAAAATGGTTTTCTATTTCACCATCTAACTCAAAATAGGTGAATTATGGTGGGGGAGTATAACTACATCTGAACACCCCTGGCAGACAAAAAAAGCCCTGGCAATCTCTCAAAGTATTTGACCCTTTTCGAGTTAATAGGGATTAGTATATTACCAGCAGAGCATATAATATCATCAGACCTCTTAATAAAATCTTTGGCAGTCAGTAACATTATTTAAGCTTGAAAAATCCATCTAGGTATAGTAGGAACTCACACAGCGTGAAATGACAATGCATTACTGACACTGAAGCTCCATTGTCACCCTTAGACTTCCTCATCAGCCAAAATTCATAATTCACAAAGCATAGTAATATAAAGGGGCAATGTGTCTCAGTGCTTGAGAAAATTACTGTCAACTTCTAGTTTACAATTTCTTAAAATTATACATTTTCTTGATTGGTTGGACTCTTTCAAAAACGAAGTTGTTTTCTTTTTTCTTTTTCTTCCTTCCCTCTTTTTAAACTTCTTCTAATCTACAATTGTGTTATGTCTAATAAAATCAAGGTTTACCATACACTATTCATACATACTATATTGTCTCTGTGGTACTATTTCTTGGCTCCTACTGTACCCCATCTTCTGTTTTTATTATTGTCCTCTGATGTAAAGTATTTCCATTAAAATGTTTGGAGTTTAAAAGTAATTCTATCAAGACAATAAAATGCATTGCTAAATAAATTTACGAGGAATTACCATTTCACATGTGAAGTAAAAATATCTCAATAAAGTTATTGACATTTTTTGTCCGAAACATCTTGCTTCAGCAAAGAAATATGTTTCCAGCTTTTTATATATGCTGGATAAAAGCCAGAATAATTAAATTTTATGGATTTTTCTGCAGGCATCATCATTATTATTTGTTATTTGTTCAGCCAAGTCTACCATTTTAGTAAATGTATTTTATTTATTATTGTGAGAGGAAAGAATGAAGTATGTCATACACTTCATTCTAAGTCTGGAATACATAAGTTATTCCTTAAATAAATAAGGTGTTTTACTGACAGAACCACTTTATTTTTCTTATACTGACTTCAATTCCAATGGTTATGTCACAGATTTATAGACAGACGTCTTCTGTTCACAAGCAGATAATTCTCTATAGCCAGTGATATTGAGGAAAGCCCTAATTTTCCTCTTAGCAAGCATGTTATCCCTGTGGATAGTTTTGGAACTGTATAAGTTGTTAACTGGGGAGGTCAGACCTTAGCTTTCAAACAGTTTGTGCCTTGGTCATAGGCTTGAATCCAAAGCCTATTAATTTCCTGTAAACCTGAGTTATACCAAATCAGAGTCCTGGGCTTTGATATTATGTACACAATTCATAAGATTTTTACAATAGAGTTATCAAATAATGGTTAAATTGGTGAGTCTCTATAGCTGTATAAAATCTTTTTAGAATTGGATTTTGGGCATTCCAGGAGGAGAGCAATTAAAATAACTTTTTGCTCATGACCATTATGATGACAGATTGTCTTTATTTCTACCTGATGTGATAGAGAGGTACTTGCAAGCTGTAGCTGAAGACTTTTTTATAGGGATGATATTTCAGCATTAACAGATGTCTTCTCCCCTAAAAATTTACTCAAGTCTTATCCTTCTGTTGGCATGGACATGTTACACAGCTTGGGGAAAATGTATCATAGCCTTCAAACCTGAGAGAATTATTTTCATTAGAGATTAATTACTTTAAAAAGTTCATGTTATTACATAGATAACATTCAGTAAAACCATTTTAAATTTTTGAGATCATCATTAAGCCATGAGATTCTTCATATTGCAACAGCCAAAATTAAAACTCCTTGGTCAATACCCGAGTTGGAAAAATTTCAGTGAAATTATGGAGAAAACATCCATAAAGAAAATTTCATTAAATTTACTTTTGAAGCATTTCTAGCCCGAGATCAGACCAACTAATCCATTTGTCCATTTCTGCTATATTTTAGATATCTGTCATCTTGTCCTCCAAGGCTCAAAGCAATAAAACACAAATGTAGCAGTCTCATTGAAAGAGCAGAGATGTCCTTCCCTGGGAGGGACAGTTCAGACTGGAAGGTAACTACAAGGACCTGTCTGAATCTTTATGAAGTGCATTCTTGAATTCCAGGCATTTGATGGAGATGGTCATGTTCCACATAGTGATGGTGAAGTAAATGCTAGATTCATCTTCCGAGATGAGTGAGCTTGTGGGGCTTTTTGCAGGTTTTCTTGCTTGTCAGTGGAGACAAATGGGTCTTATAAAATCAGACTATTAGGTCTTGCAAAATGTTCAAAATTGGCAACTTACTTTGGAGTTTAGTTTCAGATAATTAGAAGTAAGTATCAAAAAGAAAATGAGATATAAAATTGAGTTAATTGAAAATGGAGAACTTAAAAAAAAAGATTTAACTTCTATGGAAAGATTATTCAATGCTAAATGCTAAATTAGTGCACAACTTTTATAAGAGTAGGTTAGTATTCATTTTAGATGTGCAGAAGTAGACAGAGTCACCTAAGAACGTATGTCTGTTTATTGAATTATTCAATAGTATTCATGTAACAAAACAAAGCATACTAAACAAATGAATGTCATTGCTGTGTTCCCCGGAGTATTTTTCTAGTCTTAATTTTCTTCTCAAGAATCATTCACATTTTGTAGAAAAGAGATGTAAAAATGCTCTTTCGAACTTCAATGGATCTTGATTCATGTCTTTGTAATATAATTTTCTTTGTAGAATTATCAAGTTGAACTTTTTAATTCTTTATTTTGGGGAATATCCTGACTGACATATTTATTCTACTAAAATAATATAAAATACTTAGCATATACATTGGGATAACTAGGAATGGAAGAGATGCATGCTATGTTATATCATATCATGAAACCAGGACAAGTTCAGGGCTCCCATTCCAATAAACATTCCTAAGTCTCTCTTTATAGACATAACCAGGGAAAGAATAGCTTCTCAAGAATTGATTTAGAGCATCTAATTTGGTCCCTTGCTGTGAATTGCCTTTTGGCAGACTCTATGTTCCACTTCACTGAATGTCTGCAAAGGTTTGGAGACTATCTTGTTAATTTAGGTGTATGAGTTATTTTGCCTAAGGCTGAGTGGGAAATATGGCACTGGGAACAAGGTTGACCATGTAGACCTAAAATAGTTTGTCTGGAGTTCCTTGTGCCCAGTATCCTGAACGTCTTTGTTGTTATGTGAACTAGAGTTGATCAGATAAATTTTTCACAGATCACCTGAACTTATTTTGATTGGAGCATGTTAAAACAAAGAAGGTTGCAACAGTTCACACACATGCCATCTGGGGCTTGGATGTATTTTATTTATTATTATTATTATTATTACTACTACTACTACTACTACACTGCAGTTCATCAGTAAATGTAAAGATAAAATAATGAAAATTATTGTCATTTGTGCTTTTTGTAACATCTTTGTGTAACTATAAACAGTTAACACATAAACTAAAACTTTGGCCAAGTTCAAAACTTTGAGTAACCAGAAATTAGAAATAATTGAGTGCATAAAAATCAGAATTTTGTATATTCTGCAAAAACACAAAAAGAGGTTCAAAATGCAACCTCCTTTTAATTTTGTATCTTTCATAAATGATGCATTTCCTATGCTGTCTTACAAAAGTTGCCATACTTATTTGTGAGTTAAAAGTAGGAACCTTGTTGTGATATTGTTTACAAAGAATAAGACACTTGATGCTTTTGTTTCAAAGCAGATTTTTTCAGTCTGCTATGCTGATACCTTCAGCAGCACTTGACATATGTTCAGAGAAAATACTTGGTGACAGGAAAGTCTGACTCTGAGTATCAGAAACAGACACAACTGTGTTTTTAGTTACTGAAAATGTAAAGGTTCTTACCTTGCAGTTTATGGTCTGCTGTCATGCAATAATTCTTTACTGACAGAAACACAATTCTCTGTAGATGCTTCCTTACCCTCTGCACGTTAGGTTCTTCAATCTTTTCCTTTTTCCACTGTTTCCCTCCATGTCTGCTTTTTTTTTTTGGCTTCAGAATGTAATCACAAATGTAAAACACTATGACTCTCATAATCTAGTAGATTTAAAACTGTCATCACTGTGCCCAAGCATCCAGCTTCAGACTAAATTCTCTTTATTATCCATTTTATTATTTTCACAATCAAGACTTTTTATTTGCTGTGCTAGAAATAACAGTATTTAAAATCGATTAACATTTAATACTTTCATACAGTACATTCTACAATGTATATATGCACCAATATCAAAGTGATGTAAGGAATGTTCTAGGAGAAACAGAAGTGTCAAACAACTCCAATAGAAAACAGTCATGATGCCAAAACTTTTCAGGTACCTAATGTTCATAGGGACCTCTGTGATCAACATTAAAATAAAATATGTCACAGGAAAAATATGCAAACCGTTATTTCTTAGATAAAGAAATAATCAGAGCACAACCACTGTCATGTTACAACAAAAGATTGCATAGTTGAAATATCCCTTTTACTGATAATGTGATCAATGTTTTCCATGAAAGGTGCTTTAAGACATACGAATTAGGAGTCAGAGTGTATTGTGAAATTGTTTTTAATAGGAAGAGCTGCAAATAAAAAACAGGTGGCTTGCTGTATTAAGTATGTTATCTATATAATGAGGTGTCTACCTTTTATATAATCATAGAATCACAGAAAGGTTTAGGTTGGAAGGAACCTTAAAGATTATCTAGATCTAATCCCTCTGCCATGGGCAGGGACACTTTCCACTGGACCAGGTTGCTGTGCCAGTTTGGACACAAATTTAGGAGGAAACAATCCAAAAAGGGGGTTTCTTTCCTGCCTGCCAGGCAAGCAGGCCCAGCAGTCCGTCCCCTCACAGGTTCGGGAAAATAAAATTCTCAAATGAAAGTGAAAAAAACCTGTTTATTTAACAAACAGAGTCCCCCACTGTCACGGGGCAGAAAAAGATATTGAAACTCCCTCCCCTGTCCCCTAAAAGAGGACTATGGATTTTAGAGTTCTTTCTGTAGGTAAAACCTGCAGTCCTGAGCTGGGCCGGGCCGGCCAGGCAGGGTCCGACGATCCCCCTTGGAGGGTCCCGCCGAGCAGGTCGGGAGATGACAGCCGGTCTTGGACAAGGAAACAAGTAGAAAACAGTAGAAAAAGGAACAGAAGCTGCTGAGGCAGATCACAGTCGCGTCTCAGCTGAAAGCTGAAAAAAACCTGAAAGGAAAAAACTCCCTTTCTCTCCTAACCCAGAGAGAAAGTACGTAAACATTCTAACTGCACGGTCAAACTATCCACTTTGAAGAGTTCCCTCAGCTTCTCTCTCCCCCTTTTCAATTTAAAGGTACACTAGAGATCAAGCAGGCGATGAGGAATGCAGTATTGTCATAGAATCATCCCAAGATAGTTGCTGAGAGCCTCATTCAACCCGGCCTTGAACATGTCCAGGGATGGGACATCCACAGCTTCTCTGGGCAACAGGTTCCAATGCATCACCACGCTCATAGTTAAGAATATCTTTCTTATATCTAATTGAAAACTACTCTCATTCAGTTTAAAGCCTTGTCCTATCACTACATGCCCTAGTGAAAAGTTCTTCTCCATCTTGTAGCCTCCTTTAGGTACTGGAAAGTTCTGTAACGTCTCTCCAGAGACTTTTCTTCTTCAGGCTGAACAACCCCAACTCCCTCAGCCTGTCTTCACAGGAGAGGTGCTCCATCCTTCTGATCATCTTAATGACCCTCCTCAAGACCCACTCCAGTAGGTGCACATACTTCTTGTCTTGGGGGGCCAGAGTTGCATTCAGTACCCCAGGCCGGGTCTCACAAAAGTGTAGCAGAGCAGTAGAATCAGACCTGCTGCTCATCCTTTTGATGCAGCCCGGGATACTGTTGGCTTTCTGGGATGCACTGGGATGCACTGAAAGGTCAGGTCAAGCTTCTTATCTACCGATATCTCCAAGTCTTTCTCCTCAGGGCTGCTCTCAATCCCTTCTCCATCCAGACTGAATTTGTGCTTAGGACTGCCCTGACCAATGTGCAGGACTTTGTACTTGGTCTTGTTGAATTTCATGAGGTTTGCACAGGTCCATCTCTCAAGCCTGTCAAGGTCTCCCTGGATGGCATCCCTTCCCATACATCCTTTCCCTTCCCATGTCAACTGCCCCATACAACTTGGTGTAATCAGCAAAATTGATTATTTAATTTTGATTCTTGAATGCAATGGCTATCCTGGGACTAGCTACATATGGAGAAAACTGATAGGATAAAATCTCAGGTCAACATCCAAGAAGAGAGAAGAATTATTCCTGAGCAGTGATCTAGCAATTATGAAAAGAAGGACATCAAAAGATGAACCTGTGCAGTTAGAATTATCTATTTGTATCAGATAGATACAAATGATAAACCACTCTATTCAGGAATCTGAGCAGGAGTAGTTTAAAAAAAACAATCTACTTAAAAATGCACTGTAAATTTCTGGTAAGACTATTTAAAACCAACAAGTACAGGATTCAGAATCTAGTATTCCTGAAAAGTCAAAACAATTTTGAGTCTAAATCTTAAATTTTTATGTCTCACACACATCTAAATATTCATTATTTCTTAAAAAAGCCAAAAGGTAAATAAATCTGGTGTACGAGATTTTTTGTTCAAGCCCCATTAATTATCACTTGGCCTTTAATGAAAATAATGCTTCAGAGAAACATATCAAACATACCCCTTCTTAAAGAAATTATATGAACTAAATCATCAAATACACTATACATTTAAAGTCACTTTTCTAAAGAATTTTTTCAAGTAATGCAGTTTTTGAAATGCCTTTTCTCAGTAAGTAATGTACTTGAAAACCCTGAGGTAACATCCACCAAACTGAAATGTGGGTGGGGAGCAGGTGAATTGCAGAGCATCATTCTGTGATAAAAATCTCATACCTCAGGAACTCCATTGGAGACACATCTGTTGTTTTTGTGAAATACGCATCATTACTAATATTTTCTTAAAGTTTCTGTATGAAATCCATCTCAAAACAAAACAAATTTATGGGAAGTCCTATGAACTGCATTTCAAATACAGAAGACATAGAAAAGTGCCTTTTTTTCCCCCCCATATAAAGTCCTTTTATAACAATCCTGTACCTTAACTCAAACTGAGGACAGAATTTATCATAAGTACATATTTCCACAATACCTTCCAGTGAATGGTCATTTTAATTAGCAGAAGGCAAAACAAGTCTTTGCTCTTTTGTTGCACTATAGGATTGGGTGAGGGTGGGATTGAGTTCTTTTTAGCTTGCTTGTCCTGTGACTCTTTTGAAGTGGCAGAACTGTAAAAGTTGACTGAGTTTTCCTGCACAGGGATTGCACTTCTTTGCATGCATAAAGTTTTCTGCTCATTGATCTGTGTTCCTTGGGCCTAACAGCAACTGGGTCACACATGCCCATAGTATCAATGCAATGCAATAGTTAAGACTGGTTACTTAGACAAATGCCTGTGATGTATTGTTACTTACAACAGCCCATATATTGTTCAGTTAAGAAAAAATTCAACTCTTAGTGAATAGAAAGTTATTAGCTGTTATTTGTCTGCTTTGAGAACTCTTTTCTATTCTTGCACTGTCTCTCAGAATATAAAACAAAATGCAGTACTGGTTATTTATAGCTTCTCAAAATTAATTACCCTACTGACAATGAGCTCATTTTTTGTTTACTGTGGAAATGAAACAATTCACCCACAAATATTTACCTCATAGAAAATATTTGCTGAGTTATGACTGCACCTTTCTCGGGGAATATTTCCACTTATTTCAGTGGAGTTTCCCCAGGATTTTTCCCTGAGCATTCGATCCACCTGTCTGAAGTCTGCACTGATTTTGTAATCTTGTTTATATTTTGAAAAAGTTTCAGAGCAACAAATTTTGAAATCTGAGTTTTTGTGTCTGTACATGTTACAGAGTAAAAAAAAAAAAAAAAAAAAGTAATCTTTTCATTAGCAGGAAGTGTTGGATTTTCTAGTTCTCATCTTTTAATCCATATTATGATCAAAACATTTATATATCAACTGACTTGAAAACTATGTTAAAGAGGTCCCTTAAAAATCCCAAATATTCTTTTCATTCATGTTTTTCTGAGAGAAAAATAAATCCAGAGATTCTGTGTAAAGGGGTCTTCTTTGTAGCCTTCAGAAGACTCCTTTGCTCCTCTGGATAACAACATATTCTGCAAGTCTTGATTTACACTTAGAACGATAGCTTTCCCTTTGAGGACTGAGGGGAAAAGAAAAATAATCATATTTAGAAAACATACATTTCTGCACCTTGGCAAATTTAATCCAAATGTGATTTTAGGTCTGTTTATTATTACTTCCAACACACTTGTTTTTCTGTCTAAATACAAAAACCCAGCATAATTTAGGACTCTAATGTATTCCGAAGCATATGAGATAATTTTTCCAAATGCCAACAGCTTTCAATTCTGCAGCTCTCTGTTTGTAAGATGAATTATTTTTCTTTATTTTTCAAATGCAGTCTCAGCACCTGTCCTTTCAGAAAGAACTAAAGTGTCACCAAGTTCACTATGAAACTTTAAGGACCTCCAAAAACTTGTATTAATTTTATTTCATTTATAAAAGATGTCTTGCATTTTGCATTGTGGTTTTACTTGCATAGAGCCTTGTCTGAAACTGGCTCAGTTCCTACACCTAACCATTTAAATGGAAGTGTAAACTCATGAAGCAGGAAGAGGCAGACTGAGACGATTTAGCTTGGAAAAGAGACGGTTCAGAGGAATATTATCAATGTCTACAAGTAACTGAAGGGAAGGTATGAAGAAAAGGGAGCTGGTTCTTCTCAGTGGTGCCTAGTGACAGGACCAGAGGTAATGAGCACAAACTGATATGCAGGAGGTTCCCTCTGAACAGCAGGAGACACTTTTTCACTGTGAGGATGGCTGAGCACTGGCTCAGGCCTCCCAAAGAGGTTGCCAAGTCTCCATACTTGGAGATATTCAAAAGCTCTTTGGACATGGCCCTGGGCAACCTGCTCTATGTGACTCTCCTTGAGCAGAGCAGTTGGTTCAGATGACCTCCAGAGGAGGTGGACGGCCCTTTAGGCAACTGTGAACCTGAAATTGCAGTGCCACAGGGCCAACCTAGGGCATCCAAGAGAAGCATGTATCTGACATTTCAGAGCTAGCTGAAATTACAGTGATAGATATATATTTTAAATTACAGTTTACTCTAGAAGTCTGTAAAGTACATTATGTTACATTTAACTGAGGCAAACTCTACACTGTGAAGAATGAACAGGTTCAAATCCCAAGAGGAGCCTAATTTTCAGAAAATACATTGTCTGGCAGCAGGAAAAGGCTAGGACCTCAGAACAAATATAACCAGGATCTGTTGAGTCTAGAAATGGTAAACAAGTAACACTAACTTTTTTTGTTTTCAGTGTCTTTAACTTTACCTAGCTTCTGCTCCCCAGTGCTCAGTGGTCATGGAAGAAGAATGAACACCTGATCATGCTTGTTGTACTTGGAAAGAATGATGGACGAAAGAGAGCTACATCAGATATACCAACTGAAAATCTAGGCTCTACTGGTATTTAAAATTATTACTCAGAAATAATACCACCTGAAAAGCCTGCCTGTTACTCTCACTGGATTCCAACTTTGTTTGGCAAACCTCACAGCGAGTAGTGGCTTAGGACCTTCAGACTTTCTAGGCTTCTGCATAACAGAAGCTATACCACTGCCTAAAACTTAAAATGTTGTTTGAAGAACTAACAATATTGCTCCCCCCAGTATATTCTAGTTTCATCTTTAAGTCAATTTTAAGCATTATGTTTTGATTTGCATTGGGCTAGGCAGGCTTCTAAGGTGATTATTTTGCTCAATCTCATTTTGAAAGGAGTCATGCTGACTGTCTGGCTTTTCATCTGTCTCAAATCCTTACCAAAAGGATACGGGAAAGTGAAGTAATTTGAAATTATTCAGCCAGGACAGGTTGTCTGCTTACTTGTACTTCAGGTTTTTTTAATGCTAAATTTTGTGCTGATTACTGTACAAGTTTGCTAAGTAGGAAGATCTACAGGCCAAAAGAAGTCCTTCATTAGAATTATAGCAAATCATTGTAGATTTGTTTTCCAGAGTGTTCTAATGGCTAACACAAGCTTTCAGAGCCTAATCCAGTGTGAAGTAATCAAGTGCCTTTTTTTTTCTCTCTACCAGTGAAATCAGCATGAATCTCAGGTGTCTGACACTCTTCAAGATGAAGAGTATACCTTGTCAAACTGAAGACTTGAGGCCATCCCAATGGTGCATCACAAGATATCCCTGATGTTTAGCAAGCCTCAGATTAAATGTGTGAATGGTTATTATATCTGTGGTAAAGACTCGACTGAGCGCATCTACAGTGGCTCACACTTTATGAACCTTTTAACCTGAGAATATTGTTAAAGCGTTGGCAGTATTTGAAAACCTACAATGTTATCAGCACTTTATCTGTTCTTATGTGCCAGAATGTTAAAATCTCATTACAGTCTATCATCTGGTGCTACATGCACTCTGAAAATATTGCCACAATACTAGAATAGGAGGGAAGTAAAATCCAGGAATTCAATGCTGATTCTTGGGAAGATAGAGGCAGTTTGTGTAGTAATTAACTGCATTTTCAGGGGTTCAAGTCTAAACAGTGATTCAACATACTCAAATTTGATAAAATTTTTATAACTTTTCTATATTTGTTTTGGGTGGGATTCCTGGAAGAGACCCCTGGGACACCAGCAATCTGGGAAATATCCCATGGGAGCAGCATGCTTGGAAAGATATTGGAAAGAATCTAGATGCATATGTAAGAATGTAAATGTTCTTCTACCTTATTTTGAATCCTTATGCACACACAAGCATACACGCCTGCCAGGACTGTATCATTCTTTATTTCTCCAAACAGAATAAGTGAAATCTGCAGAATCATCAATAAAAATTTCTTCTTTCCTTTCTTCTTTCCTTTCTTCTTTACTTTGGACTTCATGAAAGATTCTCTGTCTATTATCTATTCAGTTCTGAACTTCCTAGAAGGAGCCAGAGCTCAGCCACTCTTTGTTATCCTGTGCACGCTCAGCCCAGTGTTATGAGAATGGTGCTCTTAAAACCACAGACTACAGAGAGTGAGGATTTAGAAATGCTCAGTTCAAATAGTTCTTGATGCTTCTAAATCAGGATTCTTTATTTCTTGACTATTGACATGTCACTAATACCGTATGGAAGTTCATCTATTACTAAATCTGAGTTGTTAAAGAAAGATGTTGCAAGTTAGAGATGCTTGGAAACAAGAGTTTATTACCAAGTGAATTTCTCTCACAAATGAACATCTGGTATCAAAAAGTCAGAGTGCAAATGAGTGGGAGGATTATATTAATTCAGTGAGTTTAAGGGTTGGCATCTCCAATGGTATACTATGACAGACCTTGCTGTACAAAAGAATAATTAGGAATAATAATGCTCCAGGTGCAAATGCCTGGTGGTTTATATTTGCATGAATCCCACATAATGAAATGTCTTAACTGACAATATTTTATTTAAGTAAAATTTCTACTAACAGAGGCAGGATTAAATTTTTGTTTTAATCTGCCTCTAGAGCGACAGTTAAATAAATGGTTTATTTTATTTCAGAATGAAATTAATTGCTTCAACGGATTTCTGGAAGCTGCAGCATGTGCAAGTCATTGCTGAGTTTGGAGTCCGATGGCACTTGCCTCCTGCTCCAAGCTGAGACAGCTGTTACACTTGTAAAGGTGCATGCTATTGTATCTGCAGTCCTTTAACACTTTCAGTGGGGCAGAGATTTAGACTAAAAGTTCTGGCATCCTGCTAATGTCTTATCCTTTGTACTGAAGTGCAGTCTACAAAGTACCACAAAAGCAACAGAAAACATTCAGTTTCACTCCATAGCTTCAAAGTATTGGAAATACATTTCATACAAAAATAACTTGGATATGGGACATGTGGATTGACACGGCGTAGAAGCCCAGAAGATAAGGGGCTGATGTGTACATATCAAACACCAATAGGTGGATAGCTATGGAGCCAGCCAAGGTTTGTTGCTGAGACCACACTGCAAGAATGAACAGAATGTGGCTGAAGAGGGGGGCTACACAGAGGTACGGCAGCATTTTTCTGGGACAAACATCCTTGTTCTGGCTCCTGGAGATAAGCACTACATAGTATAGCACAAGTGCAGGAATGAGGTCAAGGTGCAGCCATGGACTGTTGACCAAAGACTGACCCAGCAGAGGGAGATCAAGACCACCAAAAACCCCTGAAGCCCTCACCCCATTAGAGAAAGGTTTAGAAGAATAAATTAGGCATGTTAACTAATTTGCATAGAAAATGAGAAACTTAGGTCCAGGGCAGGGAAAGCTTGTCTACAAAAAGGTACCCTCATGAAACTTGGGCAGAACCCCCAGGACCTGATACACCCCACCGTCTGGATGGACATTGGAGCCAGGAGTGGCGAGCTTCTTTTCTTCACTTCTTCCTCTCTGCCTCTTTTTAATCTGTCTCTCTTTCACCCTATCCCTTATTCCAAATCTACTGTCATTTTGTTTATACTACAAGATAAGAGACTAACTTATACCAATTTCCATGCCAAGTGAATAATTTCTTAATAAAACTTTGTAAGATTTTGTAGACCCTCTGAATTTTGCAACTCCTTTTGGACTGCAGGCATCTACGAATTTTGGGTGCTGCTTTCCCCTTAAGGGTGGGGCACCATACATGCCTGGTCTGCCTCATCCACTGCAAAAGCTTAAAATAGGATTTTCTGAAGTCCAAATAAAAGTTGTTCTACTTTCTCAGCAAGCTGACTTTATTTCATTTTTAAATTTTTATTTTTAGCTCAGATGTGCATACTCTGAAACACTTTTCTTTGTTCATGTGTACTTATGAAAATTCACAAGTTGATTTGTTTTCTGCCTTCTCCTTACCCGACTTCTTCTATAAAATGTTGAGCCAGAAGAAATGTATATTTTGTCATAGACATCCAGTTTAATACTTCTGAAAAGAAATTGTGAGTTAAAATATTCACTATCAAGACTCTCAGCTGTTAGAATTCAATAATCGTCCTGGGAGGCAAGAAATGAGTGGAAAATACTTCTCATCCCATCAGAGCATATTTTAATAACTTTTTTCAGTAAGTCTACAACTCCTTCCTCAGTAAAGTTCTGAGTTATATATTTGTTTAATAGATGGAAATTGTGTAGCTGGTTGGTAGGATCTAAGAAGCAGACATGATACTAGGAAGTCTTTGTTTCCTTATTTGGCAAACTGATGTGAACAATAGTTTTCTCGTAAAAGGATTAGAAGGATTAACTTAGTGACCGAAGATCAAGTGCCAACTCAAAAAAACTAGACAAAAATAGTTAAATTAACCTTGTAAACTTAGGGAAAGTAGTACCCTGTTAGTTCTAGAAGAATAAGCCACGTCACTGTGTCGCCCTGGGGTCTGTCAATGGGGAGAGCTAATGGAATCTGAAAATACTCCAAAGACCTTCTAGGCTGAAAGATTAACAGCAAGATTTTGGAGTCAGTACTTTTCTGTCTGAATTCTTCTCTTTCCCAGAATTTCTCTTCCCATGTTACACCTGCAGATGAGGTCTGAGCACTCCACTGGAAGCCAGAATATTTTGCTGATAGCAGGCATCTAAAAAACCAAAAGGAATCGGTGGAAACTAGAAGAAAATTGCCATCCCTACCTCCTTCTGCTTTGTCTTCAGCATAAACATTCCGTTTCAAATGCCTAGAGTGTGATTTGACTTAACAAAATTTACAAAAGTATTCCCTGCGTTTTCACACTAAACTGGGTCATATTAAAACTGGTAGAGAGTAAACAGTCAAGAATTGTGTCTGTAATGTGGATTTTGCAGCAGCGCATCTGGGCACAGACATTTTCTATTCAATATTATTACCACCAGTTTTTACACCCATAAACTGGATTTATGAGGCATAGTTCCAAATGTTAAAAGTCCTACTTTAAACATGCTGGTGTTTTTAATTTTCTGTTACAATGGTTAAGTATATATAAAATAGATGCATTTACATGTCATGTATTCCATGCCTCCACAGTAAGTTATAAATGTAGCATGAATAGAGGAGAAATAGAAAATTAAAGAAGTCATATTAAATGCTGCCCAAATAATGTTTAATGTTGCCAACTTATATTTCATCCACAAAGAACATAACCGATGGACTTGCATTATTATTTATTTTGTAGACAAAGAATAAAGTCTTCTGTTAGTAATATGGTTAAAGTTGGCCTCTCAGCGTCACTGAATAGCAGTAAGAACTGTCAAGGCTACACATGACCCTTCAACTTATGCCTCTGTATATTGTTCACTGAAGAGCAACAGTGATCAGAAAGTGTTTTCTATCCAGTGCCAATGTAATGACTGGACATGTAGATGTCAGGATATTTGGCTTTAGTGGACTTCAAGGTCAACAAGCTTCAAAAAAGAGTGAAAAGAGTGACTTGTTTAATTTAAAGGTAGGGAGACATCAGGCTGTTCTGTGGTTGTGCTTTTTTTTTTTTAATGAGCACAGGAAGTGTGATGATAATTAGACAATTAATTTATTCTTGTATTCTTGCTGAAATTGGTACTTCATAAGACTGATTAAATCCATTGCAAGAATGAATGCTAAGCACAGTTGAAAGTCTTTGACAATCTCAGTAAATCACATCAACATATACTTTTTGCCACCATTTCAGGTATAGTGTTATCAGTTTTTTATAACATTAATTATGTCTATTCTGATACTTCTGGAACCCATTGATTTTTCCTGACCAACTACTTTATACTAAAGGCAGCTGAGTAAGCACAGAAGAGATAGATTGTGAAATTCCACTTACACTTTCAACCTTTTGGCAGTGAAATGTTTTAGACTCAAAGTGTGAGACTATATACAGATATGTTATGATGAATGTATATATTTGACTTTTCTGGCCTTGAAGGTCCTGTGAGACCTTCACAGTACTTTGCTTCACCAGGATGATTAAGGAAGAGAAAAAAAAAAACAAAACCACATATCCATTTACCATAAATCTCTTAATGAGTTATAAATAATCTCAGCTCAAGATACTATAAAGGACTACTTAGCATTTTGCTTATGATTTTACATAATTCATCTAAATATAGTCAATTGCAGAGCAGATTTATTTTTGTTGTGGGTGACATTTTCAGATGGTAGCTTGATCACTTTGTTTCATAATGATATCCCGCATATCTATTTTGGTGTATCTGTAGAACTTGAATCAAGCTACCTTTTCTATTCTTACATTTCAAAGCCTCTGGTATCTCTTCCATTTCTGACTGTATAATGATATTGTATGTTTAGATATATATATATATATGCAGACATATATATAGCAAATATACATATAGAACATTATCAGCTTGGTACTTATGTAAAATAGCTTTTCAGGGTTAACAACATCAGTATTCAGATGGGCTAATCTTTCAACTATGTGGGCAATCTCTTTTCATACCTTACAGCACTGCATTCAAAACTGAAGTCATCCAAGCATATGATCATGTCCTAAATATAATTGTTCATGTAGGTCCACTCTTATTCAGCAAATCCTTTAAGGCTGTCCTTAAAGTTAACCAGTGTGTTACTGGACTGAGACCATTAGTAGCAGATGATGATTTGTGCTTCCTAAGTTCTACCACTACAGAGACAGATTCACTAAAAAAGAAAAAATTCTCTGACTCAGAGAAGGGATGGGGGATGTGTCACCGCAACTGATTTTTAAGGTCAAGGGAAATAATTGTGATTGTTTTTTTCCCACTTATTTTGAGTCTCAGCTGAACATTCGTTGGATAATATTCAAAAGATGTTTCATAACTGTTGCCACAAAACTGAATTGAAGAGACTACTCAGTAAAGGACACTTGACGTTCCTTGGGAGGTCATCTTTTGGTGTTACTTAAAGGACATAGCAAGGTATATTGTATCTCAGTTTAGTAAAGACATACATATCTTAATTTATTACCTTAAGATGCCAATATTAAGTTCTTTAATGTAGTTTCTTAAAGGTCTGAAGCATAATGTAATACCACTGTCTCTCATGTCTCATCCCCATTTTTTTATTTCAGACTAATCACTTAGACCCACTAATCACTTTCAAGCAAATTTAAATAGAACCTACAAGTCTCGATACATACTTTGAGAAAATAGGCAGATAGAGCAAAGAGAGACTCTGTAACATCCCAACAACAGAAATGCTGCAGGTCTCTGGTTTTTACCAGGCGTCAGAACATTCATAGAGGTGTTCATCACAACTAAGCCTGGTTGCCTCTGAACTTCTCCATTAACCTTTGCTGTTCATGAAAGGTATTTCTTCACAGTACCAGGCCTGTTCCTGTTGCATGTCTGAGATTCTTACAGGTAAAACTATTTAAAAATTTTAGCCAGTGTGTTGGGTCGTATCATGCAAAGTGCCAAGCCTGACAACTCCATTGATGGCTTCTTGCTGAACCACGTATTTCATTTATCCTTGTATTAAGATCTCTGCTCCTAGGGGTCCATCTTTCCATCATAGGCATAGCAGGCAAAAATCGATATCCCCTCTAGACATTGTCTCAGTATAAAAGGCATAAATCATTTTTTTGAGTGTCTGTAAGTGCACAGCTATTAGTCTAAGAACAGAAACCTATTAAAGCTTCATTAAGAAACTTAAGTCAAATATTCCACTGGAAGAGTACTCTATAATAAAATCATACTAATTCCTTTCCTATGGCATCATTGCTGACAAAGGTTATGTCTCCTGTCTTATTAACACCGGTTCTACTGTATCACATGATTACAGAAGTAATGTCTTTCTAGTCAACAGGTCCGCACTGTGAAAAGTTAGAGCTCCATTTGAGGACAGGGTCAAGAATTGAACTTTTTTTTTTCCTCCCGTTATCAATCGTATGTACTGAATATAAAGATATAAAGATGATGCACAGAAATTAACACAAAATGAGCTTATTTTGTTCTCAGAATTTTGGCTGCTGGATGAGGGAAGAAAAGGCTGGTAGGGGGAAGAAGAGAGAGAAAAACATTTCCAGAAATAGTTACGCTAAAACGACTGATTTTTTTCCCCATAAGGAATTTTTGCCAAGCCATCCTTTACCTAATATTTTGGTGTCTCTTCTTACATACTTTACATATTTTGCTGGGTAAAAGCAGTCATTTGCTGTGGCTTGTTTAGTTGCACCCCTGTTCCGACTGGGCAGCTGACAGCTAATTCACAGTATGGTTTTCCAAAATGACCAGGTTTAGACACTGAATTCTACTTGCTTTCTCCCGCCTGCAAAATTAATTTAGGCCTCTCCATTTCACTCAACTGTCAGTTTTCATAAGCAGGATAGGGGCTTCACATTTGTCTGTCTTCACATTTTTCTGTCAAATCCTGTTGAGATTGAGCAATGCGTTCAAAAGTACCTGTCATCTGTGACAGATGAAGACAGGGCACAGTCACCTCAGTCTTATTTCATACAAAAACTGAACTTCAAGAAAGAACACATTAGGTGAAACAAATATTTTCTGTTCCACTTTTGTAAAGTGAATGTATTTGTCAGTGCTATGATGCAATATATGACCAATCATGCAAATGATAAAGTCACATAGGGTTGAATTATACTTGCAAAGAACATTATGATGTGAAAATGAAACTACATATTGGAATAATTAGTGAATATTCCAAACAGTAGATGAAGCTTTTTAGCACTGGGGAATAATAAATAACTGTGTCTGAATAAAATCCCTCTTACATCAATAGGAATTCTTTCCTCTTTTAAATAGAGACTGAAATAGTCTCAGATAAAATAATTTTACTGATATTAATAATAACTATTATTGTCAATAATATTTTTATTAGTAATTATTATTGCTTATCATCAATTTAGATGGAGTTTTGTTAGAATGCTCATCTATCATGAGGTTTCATAAAAAAAAAAATCACATTTTTAAACTTAATTTGGCACTGCTCTGTATTGAAATCAAATACAATTTAACAGGGAAAACTTTATATTGCGTAATACATTGTTTTACGTCTTCTAGGACACTATCATCATTTGGCAGAGGGAGAAAGCCTATGTACTTGAGGACTGTAACTAGTACAGCTATCCACTGGTCAGAATAGGAAAACCTATGAGAATAGAGGTGTCATTTCTGTGTGAATTTTGCATCTTACACATAGTGTGGAGCTTTTAATAACAAAAACATAATTTAAACAATGTGAGAGATGATTAAATTGTGACTCAAAGTTGGCAGAGCTCTTCTTCTTGTTCTTCTTTGTGCAGCCATGTTGGGAATAGAGGTGTTGTCAGCAGCATTATATCCTCAGCCTCATACAGGGAATCTCAGCCACGGAGTTTGTAGGTGTGACTATAGTTGTATCTGAGCAAAAATCTTCTTTAGAACAGTCATTTTCTGCCTGATAAATGTTTCAGACTTGCAATCTCATCTTCTGACTCTAGCTTGCCACCCTGATCCTGTGTGTTAACTTTTTACACTGGAGTTTCTTCCCACTCCTAGCTCGTGACGTTATTCATTAGGCAAGACCATCTAATCCTTGTCCTCTTTATGTCTGTTCTAACCATTAAAATTTCTGGAATTCCCAGCATGGTATTGTGTGATTTCTGTTGCGTATTTTTATGATGAAAACCTAATTTCAGGTTAAAGGTAAAAACAGAGTTTTAAAAATAATTCTGTTGTATTCTCAAATGATACAATTGCACTGGCTAAAGCATAATTCGAAAATGGATTTAGTGGATAAACTAATAAGAAATACCAGAGATATTTAAATCTAAATCCTAACATCTAATAGTCTTGTTTAGGTATTTTTCAGTACCTGTCCACTACAGAGGGGAAAACCTTCTGGAATTTTGAGACAGTTATAAAGCAAAAGTTTCATTTTTATTCTGACTAGGTCATAAAATAATGTTTGATCAAGTGGTTTCACCTGATGAAAGATACCGTACAGTAGCGCAGGTATTAGCTGTCTTTGCTCCAATTTTATTATCTTTCTGAGGAGGGATTCATGCCAGAAAATATTAATAAAATAAGGCTTATGAGGAGTAGCTTTTGGGCCATTTGTCATTTCAGTCCCTAGCTTAGGGGGATCTCAATGACAGACAGTGGGGAGGGAGGAGTATCTTAAATTGCCCATAAATACTACTACAGGTGACTACATTTATTACTAGAAATAAGATTTTGTATTAAAAGATAGTTTTACACTTGATGTTGTGAAAAAAGGTGCTCTTAACCCTCTTTCCTTTCACCTCCTGCCCTTTGCAAGGAAGGAATTAAATGGGATCCAACCTGAATGATCAAGTTAAAAATGGCCAAACCACAGAAAGGGCATGCATTACAAGCTGTAGAATACCACAGGCCTAATTAGTAAGGTGGTAGTGGCTGTAAGCACACACTTCTGCCTCTGTCTTTGAATGTGCATGGGGTGCCTGAATAGAATGCTTTATACATTAAGGGGGCAGATTAGCGAAGAGTTTCTTGCAAATGGAAGAACTCTGTATTTTTAAATTATTTTTCTGTTACCTTTCTTCCTTTCAGGTGGCTTTGTGACAGTAAATAAGAAAGATTTGCATAGAAACTATAGCAATTTGGCCTCTTAAATCATATTTGAAAAAATGAGATTTGGGAAACTAAATCTGATGTATGTTACAAAGCAGTGTGCAGCTCTTCTTAAATCCCTTTCGTTTCCAGATTTTCAAAGGTATTAAGGCATCTAAAAATTCTAGGGTGAGTGGGAGGGAATGTGGAGGGCTGCTCAGTGTTTGATTTGTATCCATCTCATGGGATTCAGTGTCTAATGTTTATGTATTCTTTTCAGTCTTAACTTCCATGAAATTTTGATTCCAAGTAACTGAGTCATCCAGTGCTTTGTAATAATCTACCCAGTTTGGGGAAAAAGGAGGAGGGTACGTGGAGGGTGTGTTATACACTGTATGCAATTAAACTTGGAATTTAACACAAGCATTATTTGACATAATTAGATTTTCCAGTAACCATGAATTAGCTGACAGTAGGTCATGTTTCATTGAATATTTTAAAATGAATATACTTCAGCATTTTATTGGCTATAATGTAACTATATTTAAGTGCCTGTCAGTATTTTCATTATGAACCATATTTTGGAAAATAGAGTTTATTTAAGCAGTATCTCTAATGTTCTAAATTTTGTCAGGCTGAGAGCTGGCATACAAGCTAGAAGGGAAATATTTCACAACATAATTATGGCACCAAAGGAATTGAAACAAGCAAACAGGACATTCACCTAAGTTCCTAAAGTGCATCGTTAAAAGCAAAATCTAAAGAACTCAAAGTCAATGAAGGAAGTTTTTTGTGTTTTTTTTTTTTTTTTTTTTTCATGTAACTTAATAAATGTGCAGAATAATAACCTGAGAGGTGAGTCAGGTTTAAAAAGCAAAGCAAAAATTAGATTGTCTGAGGCAGAGGGAGAATATATTATAGACCAGATCTTCTCCTGTTCCTCAGAAACCTTATGTCTATTAAATAACCTAAAATCTATGTAGTCAGCGCTTTATGAACATGTACAATCAAAGTGTAAAATTCATAAAGTAGTCACACAGGAGAAGTGGCATATAAATTTTGTTGTAAGTATGTCTTCAAGGGTTTGTGGAGTCATTTAATAACCACTGATATAATGATAAGTCTTGCAAGAGAAGGCCAGTTTTAAACTTTGGAGGTCATACTTAAGCAGCATCTTCAGCCATCTGTTCTGGAAAAGAAGATTCCCAGTGTATGCATGGTGGAAACAAAACCAGCTAAAATTATGAAAGATGCTATTCTGTAGTTTTGCTGTAAAACAGATCAATGGAAAGTAAGCAGAGAGTCTTGAAAAGTTAGTAGGCAGTTCATTTATATTCATTCAGGAACAGGATTAAGCTTCCAGTACTAGTAAATGGGGCATTTTCACTTTCAGTTCCATATCCACCTTCAATATGATTTCCAAAACATATAATACTTGCTCTAATCTACAATGGCTCTAAAGATCAGTACAGTACTGAAGACTCTTACAGATTGGAACACTGCAGACATCCCATCAGTGCAGGTGCTGACAGAGTGGCGAATTAGTAAAATACATAGAGAACTAATGGTGAATTATTTCATCATGTGGTATGAAATCTACCAAAAAAACAGAAGGTTAAAATAGGTGTTATGAATGTGTCCAAGAAAGATTTTCAGTATGAAAATATTAGCAGAAAAAGGCCCTGAACAAAATAGGTGTAAATGATGGGGGAATATGAGAGAAAGGCAAAGGTACAAGATTATAGAAAGTGTTTTTGTGGCTGTGTCTTATTTTTAAAAAGAAATTCACATTCAATTGTGACAACAAAATTACTGTGAAGGAGCATAGTACTGGAGGCAAAAGAAAAAACAAATCTTGAGCAACAGTATGTATATTTCTAACATAGCATATGTTTGACTTGTCACTTTAAATTTGTTTAAAAAAAAGTTCAGCATAATTTTAACTTGTCATTTGTTCTGCCAGATTTTCTATTGCCTGTCTCTGTAGTTCTAATGATGTTTCCAATTGGTCTGTCCATATTTCACTTACAATCTTTTCCTGTTGTTGCTCCTTACTATATTTGGTTTATCTGGCCAAATTTTGGGGGCAAGGGGATGCAGGGGTGGCTTCTGTGCAAAGACACCAGAAGCTGCCCTCATGTTCGACAGATTCCCCATATGTGACATTCACTTCAGAGCTGAACTCGATGAGCCTTGTGTATCCCTTCCAACTCAGAATATTCTGGGATTCTGCGAAATAGCCATTCCCAGCAGGATTCAAGACAGCCTTGTCTATGGCTGAGCCAAGTGGGGGCATTGTTAGCACCTTTCTGACACCATATTCAAGAATGGGTAAAAATATTTTTAAACAGCAGCTGGGAGAGTGAAAATATGTGAGGGAAAGAGCCCTGCAGACACCAAGGTCAGTGCAGAAGGAGCAGGAGGAGGTTCACCAGCCACCAGAGCTGAGATTTGCCTGCAACCCATGGTGAAGACCGTGGTGAGGCAGCTGTGCCCCTGCAGCCCATGAAGGACTGTGATGGTGCAGAGATCCATCTGCAGCCTGGTGGAGGATCCCTTGCCAGAGTAGGTGGGTGTACCTTGAAGAAAGACATAGCTCACGGGCAGGTCTCAAAGGAATAGATTTTCTGGCAGGACCCATGCTGGGACAGTCCATTCCTGAAGGACAGTTCTTTGTAAAAAAGACTCACACTGGAGCACTTATGGAAAAACTGGAAGCTGTGGGAAGGACCCACACTGGAGAAGTTCATGGAGAACTGTCTTGCAAGGGTGAGATGCCACGCTGAAGCAGAGGAAGAGTGTGGGGAGGAAGGAGCAGCAGAGACAAAGCATTATGAACAGACTGCAACCCTCATTCTCTATCCTTGTTTCGACTGAGTGGTTTGAGCCATTTAAGGAATCATCATCAAAGGTATGAGCAAAAAAACAGGTTTTAACATGAATTTGTGAAAGTGTGACTTTAGCAGAGTTCTGTGGCAAGGTTCACTTTACAGCTTGCTACAGAGATAAAGCATATATAGGAAAATCTGAGAAGAGTTAATGCTGAATCTATGTTGGATCTACATGGAGAAGGGGATGTAAAAGGGTCAGGGTGCAAAGTCACCCCTTTCATTACATGGTGATTTAGTGTAGTCAGTCAACTTCACAGCCAAACACAAGGTGAGTTTGACACAGACCTCCATGTATGTCGCTTCTTTTCACCTTTCTGCCTTTGATTTGCCCATATGTGTTCTATAACCCACTGCCAACTGTTCCCTCCTTTCAGAGCCTCAGCCATCACAAAGAATGGGAGCCAAGAGATGTGCTGTGCTGACTCAGCTGCTTCTGACACAGATCAGGTAATCACTGGTGGCAACCAGGTCCTCCTACTGTTCCTTCTCCGTACCTTACATTTCTGAATTCAGACCATAATGATATTGTTCCCAGTGAAGGGAACTTGCATGAATCTGTGTCACCAGCCTGCACTAGAAAAGAGCTTTCTTAGACTTGCTAACAAGATTCAGTCTACTTCATTACATAGTCTACAAATGTCATTCAGGGAAAGGAGAAATGTTGTAGTATTCTGTGGTAGTTATGTGTTAGTGATATGACATCCTGATCATGGTCTCATACTTTTACTTGGGTAATAACTGACCTTGGAAATGCTGGCTTGCTGCCTAAAGGAGCTGCATATTAGTATATCTGCAGTGGATTATGGGATGCACAATTGAAGTTGAGTATGACAGATTGCAATCCAGCCACTGTATCAAAAAATATAGTCACTGCACTATATGCTGTGATTAGTTTGATAAAAATGCATAAATGCAGTCCAAGTAGACTAAATTCCCATGTTCATGTGATCAGAAAATATCCATATCTGATATTCCTCATGTCTGACCAAAGATAAAGCTGGTAGATTCTAGAAAGAAAGGTTTTACAAATGGTGAAGTCAAGAATAAATGAGTTCAGTCATCCAGAGAACAGGCAGGGAGAAAACTTTCTTGTGAAGAATCAGGTAACTTTGTTGTGCTTTTGTGACTTGTTTAATAGTTAATCTCTTCTCTTTTTCTTTGTGACTCTAACACTCTGGGTTTATGACCCAATTCACTGCTCACCCACTATTTACTTATTATCATTCATAGGTCTGGATGGGATGTCCTGTAAGTGTTTTTTTTTTGTTGTTGAATAAAAGAAAAGAAACTTTCTTAAGTAGGAAAAAATGGGAGCAGGAAGGCATGGCTAAACTGTAAGAATTAATATATATTAAGGAAAAATACTTGCAGTTTTTCAGTAATTAAAAAAATCCACCTTTGCTTTCCAGTAGAGGAAAAAGAAATTGCTCAGTTTCAGCCTATTATAAATTCCCATACTTTTAAATGGTCACTTCCTAAATCATATGATTGACACTTCTTCAGTCATAGAGGGCACATCTACAAAGAATATTAAGGTCCTTGAATGCATCCAGAGAAGTGCAACAAAACTGGTGAAAAGGGTGGAAGGAATATCCTGTGAGGAGTGGCTGAGGACTTTGGGCTGGTCTAGTTTTGAGAAAAGGAGTCTGAAGGGGGACCTCATTGCTCTCTACAGCTTCTTGAGCAGGGGCAGGGGCAGGGGATTGGGAGGTGCTGATGTCTTCTCTTTCATATCTTGTGACAGGAATCTTACGTGGGAATTCTTCAAAGAAGAAACAGGACAGTGTCAGACTTGGCATTAGGAAGTATTTCTTTACAGAAAAGGTAGTCAAACACTGGAACAGGCTTCCTAGAGAAGTGGTCAGTGCTGCATGACAGTCAGTTTTTAAGAGGCATTTGGAATAATATAATAATTAAGACTGGAAAAGACCTCTAAGATCAAGTCAAATTGTCAACCCAGCCAAGTCCACCACTAAACTATGTCCCTAGGAGCCACATCTCCTCCCAGGATAGTGACTCAATCCCTTATCCAGGCAGCCTGTTCCAGTGTATGAAAATCCTTTTGATGAAGAAGTTATTCCTAATATCCAATCTAAACTTTCTCTGGTGTAACTTGAAGCCATTTCCTTTCGTCCTGTCACCTGCTACCTAGAAGAGAATGACTCCCACCTGGCTACAATCTCTTTTCAGGTAGCTGTAGAGAGTGATAAAGTCTCTTCTGAGACTCCTTTTCTCCCAGCTAAACAACGCCAGTTCCTTCAGCCTCTCCTCCTAAGACCTGTGCTCCAAACCCTTCACCAGCTCTGTTGCCCTTCTCTGGACACGCTTCAGCAACTCAATGTCTCTCTTGTCGTGAGGCGCCAGAACAGAACACGATACTCAATTGGTGACCTCACCAGTGCCCAGTACAGGGGGATGATCACTGTCCTGGTCCTGCTGGCCACACTGCTTCTGATACAAGCCAGGATATCATCAGCCTTCCTGGCCACCTGGGCACATGCTGGCTCATGTTCAGCCAGCTGCCAACCAGCACTTCCAGACCCTTTTCTGCTGCAGTGATTCAAGACTGGGTTTGAAAGGCAGGCATTAAGTGGGTGTTCCATTTGCTGTAGAAGCCCCAAGACAATGGGATTAATGAGCAGACTAATGGCCTGATTAAAAGGCATGCTGATGTCTCCTCATCCAATTGGGACACACAACTAGCACTATCAATTCTTAGCATCAATAACCAGTGGGAAAGTTATGGGAGTTCCAAAATCAGAGCATTCTGCTCTGGAAAACACCAGAGCTGATGGCTCCATACGCAATGAAAAGGATCAGTTTCCACTAAGGATACACGTAGGTTGACCTGTCTGGCTGAAGCGACTTTCTATTGGTGTTGAGCCCATGACCCCAGCAAAACCTAGAGGTTCACATGCTCGAGAGGTCCTAGATGGAAATGGAAGACACTGCATTAGCAGCTTGTGGATAATCCTGGATTTCTAACACAACACTCCAGTCCTGAGGGACTGAGGCCCATTTGTGCAGTCATTTACAAGGCAGTGGAGAACTGGGTAATTGTCATTCATACTGGGGGCACCAGTTATCAACACAGATCTGACATGGATGGCAATGTAATAGCAAAGATGAGGGTGGGATTCATGGGAATGATGAATCTAACATCATGGTAATGGTTTGTTTACCCATCCCTAAGTCAGCTGAGGATCCCTTGCCAACTTTTGTATAGTATGTCAGTATGTTTTGAATTAACTCAAAACTCAGCTGGACACAGTCCCAGTCAACCTGCTGTAGCTGAGACTGCTTGGGCAGGGGATTGCATGAGACAATCTTCAGAGGTCCCTTTAAACCTGAACTACTATGTGGTTCTAAGCAACCAAAGCTATCATTATATGAAGATATAAAGTTTATCTGTAGGTAGGTATAGAATTGTTATTAAAGGCAATGTTAAAAATTATTAATTTTACCTTTTCAGCCTCCCAGGGCAGCAGGGTGGGGGAATCTTGCATCTGTTTACAGTAAAACTCTTTCATTTACAATTAAATTACCAAGAATAGAACTGGAAGCAAATTACCGTGAACAACCATTCTGGATTCATTTGTGAAGGTGCCTGCCAGACTGTGCATGTTCAGTTACCAGAAGTTAGTCTTGTGGAACCCAATAATGTCTAGTAGCATCATATTTCCCTCTAATCAAACATATGCATGGCATCCTTCCAGGCAGTTTATTCATGACTCCTGACAATATACATTGACAATATGCATTGAGGCTGACTTCTATTTGAAGCAAAAGAGAAAAAAAAAATCAAAAAATCTGTATCAAATCCATGGACCTCACTCTTTTGAAGTGGCATCCTATAAAAAACAGATAATGAAGCAATAATTTTTTTGGGCCAAGAGGTTAACTTCATAGATTTTTCCTGAATAGTTTCTAAGTATTCTGCCCATCACATTTCATCTAGAGTAATAGAACTAAAAAGAAAATTTGGGTAGAGTTTTTTATTCTCACTGTGCTGTCTTAATAAATGGGCTAAAACCTGTAACGTGCATTGCCAAGCCTTGGAAGAAAACAAATACTTGCCTTCAGAAATGGAGAGAGGATTTCTTCAGAGTATAAACCCTTTCAGCTGTTTAGACGTAGTTCTCTAGTTGAGATAAAGCAATTGAACTAATTAGCACTCTCTGTACTAGGGTATTTGGGATTACCCTTGGAGTTCAGATATGTAAAAGTCTTTGTTTTACTGAAAAGTCTTTGAAGTAGCTTTAGACCAGCGAGCTTTTGTGATTTAGCTTTGGCCAAGAGCCAAACTTTCATCCATCTGTTCAGCTACCCACCCCACATCCAGCCTCCCAGGGATTGGGTGGAAAGCAAGAAAGAACAGGACTTAGAAAGCTTGTGGGTTGAGATGAAGACAGGGAGATGCCTTACCAATTATCATCACAGGCAAAACAGATATCTGGAAAATTCATTTATTGATCATTAACTGAAAGTTGAATGGTGAGAGGAAAAAGCAAATATAAAAAATTTTCTCTTCTCTCTCCGCACGCTCCTCGCCCTTGCTGCTGCCCTCTTCCTTTTTCAACTTCACTTCTTCATTCCTGAGCCGCGCAAGAGGGATGAAGACTGGGGAGCTGTGGTCAGTGCATAACAACTCCTCCTTGTGGCCCCTTCCTTCTCCTCACACTTCTGACTGCTTCAGCCTGGAACATTCCCAGGGGCCGCAGGGAAACCCCTGCCCCATGGAGGTCTCTCTCCGGCCGCAGGGCCATCTGTGCCGGGTCTCTCCTGCGCTCCGTCCCCGCTCCCGCTCTCCCCTCGGGGCTCGCAGGGCTGTTTCCCGCACGGTTCCCGTCGCTCAGCCCTGGCTGCCGGGCAGCGTTTTGCCCTCCCTTGCCCAGGCTTTCCCCGGGGCTCTCTCTCGCCCGCCCGCCCGTGGCTGAGGGGCTCAGCCGTGCCCTGCGCTGGGGCCGCTGCAGCCGCTGGCACCGCCTGGGCCCGGGCGGGGCAGCCCCGGCACAGACCCAGCGCTGCCGCCGCCACCGGGGCACCTCGGCCCGGACAGGACACTGTCCTGAAAGCATTTATTTTACTTTGTGCTCACATGGATAGCTGCAGGTACATGGAGGATTGCACAGCTGTCAGTACCTGTACTGTGCTAAACCTCTTTCGGCAGAGCTGAAACCTGCTCCTGTTCGTGAAGTTTACACGATTATTCTAGACTAGGTACAGATAAAAAAAGGAGAGGAAAAAGGATAGCTGGCGTTTATTTGCGTAGCATCATTTTGTCTATATTTTGATTATACTTTTGCCTGTATTTCTTTGGGTTTTGGTTTCTCTAGTTGACCAACAGCTTTCTCTGAAATGAATGGGATGAGATAGCTTTAACAGGATTGTACCTTGTTTGCTTTTTTTTTTTTTTCTTTACTTTTCTGTCTAAATTGTATTTTAGATCTTTTGTTAAGCAAAATAAGATTATTCTGAAAAGCGGCCTATTTTTTTTTTTTTTCGTGAAAATGGTAAAACCTTTACCAGCTTTAAATTACACCATCCCAGACCACAGCCCCGATCTTTAAATGAAGTGCTTATAAAAATTTTAAGTGCTCTTTTAATTTTAAACCAATGTATGCTGAGATGCCCAGAACCCTGATCACTGCCAAATTTCACTTCCAATAAATTTAAATTGCTTTGTGCAAGACAGAGCGATTTAAAATTATTAGAGTGCTTTAAATTCCATACTGAAGTGCCCATAAAATTTGAAGTCCTCCAATAATTTGAAATCGCTGTACATGTTGTACTGCAATTTGAGCCTATTTGAAAACAAACGCCCAAGCATCCTATGCTTTAATTTGCGATGATAAGCAACATTAGAAAATGGCTGTTAAGGATTTACAAGAAATACTGCCCTGGGAAATGGATGAGTCACCACCCTGGAGGTCTTTTAAAAGACATGTAGATGTGGCTCTTAGTGACATGGTTTAGTAATGGACTTGGAAGTGCTGGTTTACATTTGGAGTTAATGATCTTAAAGGTCTTTTCCAACCTAAACAATTCCACGATTTTACATCACTTCTCAGTGAATCAACTGAAAAAAACCCCATCAAACAAAATGAGGCAGTATTAAAAGAAGAAAATTATGCTTCTTTTAAGACAATAGTTTTTAGACGTCGTTGTTTTGAGAGAGGGATATGTGGAGCGTGAGATTAGGAAAGTTGGTGAATACACAAATTATTCACCTCTGTGACAACTATAAATAATATAGATGTCTGCTGTTCAGCTGACAGTATGCTAGGTACTGAGCATGGACACACGAGATGTGTCAAGGCAACACATCCAGATGCCAACTGAAATGTGTTACACAACAATGAAACCAAATTCTAGTCTTAATGCCACCAGTGAACATTTAGAGGAGCTTTCTTCACTTTAGGATTTGCTTTAGGAAACACTTAATAGCCTTAGAAGATGATGTGTACCTTCCAGGTGTCTGCACAGGATAGTTGCCTGTCTTGTCTTATGCATCTTGAACAGATTTTAGTTACCTAAGGAACGAGGAAATAATAATAATGAAAAGTTACAGTGACATAGTATTAATGTTTTGGCGTATTATATCTGTTCTATCTTATACGGTCAACACTTTCCAAAAGCATACATTTAGGTTAGCTTACTTCAAGGGAATTTCAAAGGGAAGTGTTTCTTTTTGAAGAGGAAAAACTGTTGATTATTTGCATTAATATTCTATGAGAGATAAAACCCTTGTGACTTTGTTCTGAAACTGAGGTTTTTTCAATCAAACAGGTAGCAAAATCTATTGAATGGAAAAAAAAAAATAGTTCAAATAGAGTTAAAGTGCATTTTTATGGAAAACAAGAGGCAAAATTGCTGCAGTCATTTTAATCTATTGAAGAGACTTATTTTAAGACCCACAATGAGGCAGGTCAGTCTTTACATTCTAATCTATTCCCATGTAGTATGTTTCTTATTTCTTTGTGCACCAAGCAAAACACTTTAGAAAATAAATGACAGTTGTCAGTTTAACCTCAGAGAATTCATTAAGAAAATTAACTTTTTGCTTACAAGCAAAAAATCATGTAAAATTTTCACTGTAAATATAATAGAAATACATTATAGCTACTTGTGACCACACCACATACCTTTCAGGAAAAATTCAGGAATCTTTTGTGCCTGTGGAAGCAATGTTGCATAAGCAAAATCAAAACCTCATCAGAAAAAGGAAAATTAGAATCCTTTTAAAGGAACAATACCAAAAAAATTATTCCAAATAATTTCATGGACATTTCTGAGTGTTGCACTTGAGCAAATGTCAGTTCCATTACATCAATCAAGGTTAAAGGACCAGTTATTTTTGGCTAGGGAAGGCTAAGAATGTTCTCTTGCCAATGCCCTACTTTAAGACTAGATCTTTTTGCTAGTGAGATGACAAATGCCATACATTTAAGGGACAGCGAGCCTTGTTCCATCGCCAATACAGTTTATTTCATTCGTTGGCAAACTCAGCAATTATTTGTACCTAGGCTAAGAGACTGAATTTCTGGGATAACATAGCCAGACAGAAGACAAAGTACAACTCTTGGCAGTGTAGAGTCGTCTATGACCCTTGTTGCTTCCTTTTCCTCCCTCATGCCTTCACATGTGTGCTGCACAAAGTCCTGAACTAGACAGAAGGATGCTCCCAGGTAAGTAAGAACACTGATATTTTTTTCAAAGCTGTAACTGCTGCTGAGAGAAATGTCAGTTAACTGTGCCCTTTCTTTTGTTCCAGAGTAAATTTTCTACAGCTAGAAAAATTTAGCTCTCAGTGAAAGGGCTACTGGCATTTGTTGTTTAAAACTGTGTCTGAACATTTCTGTTTAATGAAAGAAAGAAGAAAATTCAGCATTGCCTAAGAGTGAATAAAGATAACTAAATACACCAAAACTTCCTTTTTTAAAATTATTTTGCTTAGAAGAGAGATCACATTCATTCCTCCCTCCATATATATTGACTGTCACAGGCAGCTAAGTAGCACACAGCTGCTTTCTGACTCCCTCACAAAAATGGAATTACATTTAATAAACTTTAAAACTGTCTGCTTTAAAGTAAATAAAAGAGTGATATTTTCCCGAACTATACAACATGTTTTCCTGAAACACAAAAGGAGCCTGAAAAATTCATTGCACAAAATTTCAGACAAGTTGATATATTGTAGGGCTTTAAAAATGTTTGACAGAAGAGTGAATGAAAAAGAAACAAAGATTGAAGTCATGGCATGGCATTAAAAATTAGTAAATCCCACAGATTTTGGATAGGAAAGACTGATCATCTCACTGGACATAAGAAGATCATGGAGAGAGGTCAGAGGCTGATTTAAATATTCTGGAGGAAGACTGTGATAACATCTTGCATCTTCCCATGGGTTACCTCCTATAAGGTACTGCTGAGGAAAAGTCTTAGACTAGATATGCTACTGTTAGTCCTACTCTAGCATCATCACCAGTCTTGTATCTCTTTTGTTAGTTTTAGTAATTTGTTCTTCAAGGCACTTTACTTTTTAAATGTACTTAGTTTTCAAAAACTGAGCTTAGAAAACAAGCTCCATCTTGAGTTTATTATGAAAGAGGTTTTTCTAAGGACTGTTTGTTCAAATACTGGCATTTGTTAAAAGTAAGGATAGGAATTAGCCTGTTAATGGTTTTGTTTGGTTTGGGGCTTGTTGTTGTTTTGGTTTGTTTTTCTTTAAGGCTTTGCTGACATTACATTAACAGTCTTGCCATGCTTTATGTTTAGCATGATGCAGAGCAAGGTGATGATCATGACAAGAAAAATAGACTTTAAAGATGGTCACAGTTTATATTGTAACAAATTCTCACCACCTAGAACTATTCTTAAACCTGACATTTTGGTGGAATTATTCTTAAACCTGACATTTTAGTGAACCACACTCACAACAGATTATATCTTCTGTTATCCAAAAATGTCTCAGTGGCTCAATTCCTAGCAGCTATCTCCCTGCTTGACTAAGCAATAATTTTATAGTTACTGCAGGTCATACCAGGCTAAAAGCAATCATTTAGACTTTCAATCACAGAATAAGGATATATGTTCTTGCAACATTTTATCTGTTCTGTCTAAAACTGTAGTTAAACTTTGTATAACCTTAAAGTTTCAGATAATGCTAATTATAGGATTTTTTTTTGTACAATGGATGAGAGTTTTATACTGAAATTGCAAAAGTATGATTCATATGATGGCTGCAAATAGCACCACTTGTTGCTAGGTGAAAATCTACACTGGCAAGAGTGAGAAGAAAAAGTTGATGCATGGCCAAGAGTAAGTGTTACTTCTGAACTATTCTAGAGGGAAAGAATAGTTGAGATGAGATTAAATGGAAAAGCAGATAATTTCAAACTGACTTCTAATTTGTTGTTTTCTTTGGCAGGGGGGAGGTGATGCTTGGTTTGTTCTTTTTAAACAAGCATAATGATTTTTATAGACAAAACAAATGTATCTCTCTCCTATCTGATCAAAAGCACCAGGTACAGCATCACAAGGTGAATCAGTGGAAATAGATAAGAGGAAATTAGCAAAGAGATTGTGAAAAAAGTATCCAACTAACTAAAAGGAGAATAGCTTTGACATTAACTTCAGCTTTGGGTAGATAATGGGATTTTTTTTGTACTTAAGTAGTAAATAAAATTTTCATAAGTGTTGTGACACTAATAGTAAATTGTGGGCATTCTTAACAGGGAGAATGTTAAAATAAAATTCAAGAATGTCTGCTTTCTGAAAACTAGAGTAATCAAAATAAATTTTAAAGCAGATAGCAGAAGATGCTATGTTATACATCAATGTAATTACAGAGACCAGTGTTAATCTAAGAAGTTTACCAGTGGAAATGGCCAAAGAAGATAGAATTTTGCTGTTCATTGCTGAATGATGTGAAGTGCCAATATATTATGGTTGATAATGACATAATCTTTTCTCAATAGAGAGAATACTAGTACAATTGAACATGGGTTAATAAAACATCCTCTGAAATGCTGTGCATAATTCTGACCACTGACTTCAAAATAATTAGAATTCAAACCAAAACAAGTACAGGAGAAATCAGGAATTTGAGCAGTTTATCATAGTAACAATGACTAGATTATTATTTCTCTTAGAGGATAAAATTGTTCTTTATACCCTTATTCAGGGGTAAAATATCATGGAAGTTGAAAATCTACTTTACTTAAATATGATATTAACCCAAGAATATCCATATGCCAAAATAATAGTATTTTTGTGATGACGATTAATTCTTTTTCTTTGCACTGATCTTGGAAACACCTAAATATTTAATTATGCTAGAGTAACACAACGTCTATAAGTATCAACAGTCTATAAACTCTATAGTTTCCTCACTGTCTTTTATTCATAAACACTACATTAACTCACAATGTATAATTAACATGATTTTGAGATTAAAGCTCTAAAAATTAAAGAATGGTATATAAAACACATGCAAGGAAATATTTAAAATCTTTTTCTTTCTTACAAGTTATTTTTACATGAGTCAGTGCAAAACTTCTAAGACCATTTCCTTTCACTGTAAAGTATGATTTTTAATCCACAAAACATTGTCAGAGTTTCTCAGTATAGATGCAATTTTATTTAAAAATAAAGTCACAAAGGAATCTCCATAAAATATATTCTGCTTTGATGATATTGAAAGAATACTTTCCCGCTATCATTCTTAAAATTTATGTTGAACATAAGTGATCAAATGAGAAGTTTTTCCCATTTTATGCTTTTAAGGCTTCTGCTTCTCTCTACTCATTTGTTGCATTCTCATGTCTTGAGAAGGTACTGAGAAAACTAGAAAGAAACTAAGAGACCACAAGCAAATTCAGGAGGGAGTTACAGATGGCTATCAGTAGGAAAATTGAAAGCGACAGGCTTGAGAATGAAAATAGAACTAAAACGGAAAGGGTAAAACTAAGGTGATCAGTGAAGCTCTCTGAACCTCAGTATTTCACACTGGACTAAATTGTTAATTTGGGTTCTTATAGTCTAGTATTCTGTTTCGACCACAAAGTGGACATTTAGGAATGTGCCAGCATAGGTAGCTGGACATTTGTGGGGAAACTGAATACATATATTTGTATAATATAATAGGATCTCAAATTTTCATTTTGGCTTATATTTGTTGACTATATTGGGAAGGTTTCTACAAAATTTAATAGAACAGAGTGACAAAATTCTGAATTTCATTGACACACAATTATGATTTTCTTTCTGTCACTTTGGAAATTTTAGGATTTTGATATAATTGGTAAGGTTATGGGAAATTCATTGGTTTTTATTTCAGTGAAATTTAGTTAAATTTATTTCAGACAGCATTGCTATATAAAAGGGTGGATTTTCGAGCAAGATCACTAATGAAGGCATCCTAATCTACTAAATATTGATTTATTCCAAAGCTCATAGAATTTTCCCATAGGCCTGTTACACAGAGTTATAGAATCATTAAGGTTGGAAAAGACCTTTAAGATCGTAGAGTACATCTGTTAACCCATCACTGTCATGTCCACCACTAAACCACATCCCAACTGATACATCCACAGATTTTTTGACCACTTCATAGGGTGGTTATTCCATCACTTCTTTTGGCAGCCTGTTCCAATGCCTGACCAGCCCTTCCATGAAGAAATTTTTTTCCTAATATCCCATCTAAATCTCCCTTGTCACAACTTGAAACCATTTCCTCTCGTCCGGTTTTTTGTTATTTGGGCGAAGATACCAACTCCCATCTCACTACAACCTCTTTTCAGGTAGCTGTATAGAGTGATATGCTAACATCTGTGACCTCCTCAGTTAACCAGGACTGAAAAATGAAGGAGGGAGGCTTGGTGGGCTCTCCTGCCAGCTCCCTCTGTACCCTTGGGTGGATCCATCTGGCCTCATAGCCTTGTGCAAGTTTATGTGGAACAGCAGGCCATTATTTCCTCCTGCATTATGGGAACTGGACTCTGCTCCTCATCTCCGTCTTCCAGCCCAGAGGGCTGGGTACCTGAAGACAATTCAGTCCTGCTGCTAAGGCAAAGAAGGCATTAAGTCCCTCAGCCTTTTCCTCATCCTTTGCCACTCTATTTTCCCCTGCATCCAAGAAAGCATGTACATTCTCCTTAGCCATCCTGTTGTTGATATTTGTAAAAACATTTTTGTTGTTGTCATGGTTTGATGCTGGCCAAACGCCAGTGCACCCAAAAAAAATCATTCACTCATTCTCCTCTGCTATAGCTCAGCAGAGGAGGGGGAAAGAACAATTAAACAGAGGTTCATGAGTTGAGGTAAGGATTGAGAAGAGACACTTTAAGGGCAAAATAGGCTCAAAACTTTAAAAGGTATAAAGAAAAAAAAATTATTAATAGAATTAAAAGAGGATAATGAGAACTAAAATAAACCTTTATAACACTTTTTCCCTCCCCCAACCCTTCTTTCATTCCCACCGACAGCGTAGGGAGACAAAACATGGGTTCTGTAGTCAATTTGTCACTTCTCAAAAAAAAAAAAAATCTTTCTTCAGTTCTAGTGTCCAGATTTTGCTTAAGGAGAAGAGTCTCTTTTGTTATGCCATGGGGTCCTTCCCAAGGGAGACAGATCTCTGCGAACTTTTCCAATGTGGTTCTAATTTCTATGAGTAGCAGTCCCACCTGAACTTGTTGCAATTTGAGTCCCTCCCACGGGCAAAGCAGTCTTCTCACAACTGTTTTTCCCGTGGGCCATTTGGTTCATGGAGTACAGTCTTTTTAGGATGAGCTGTTCTAGTATAAAAGCAAAGGTCTTCTTCCTCTATCTTTGGAAGCAAGGGTTCTCTCTCTCTCTGTTCAAGCCTCTCATCAGATCACAGTTTTTCAGCATTCGCAAGCTCCAGTGCAAGTACCTTTTTTCTCACGGGCTGTGGGTGGATTCTGCATCCTCCCATGCACTTCATGAATTACAGGGTAACAGTTTGTTATATTACAGTCCTCACCATGTCTTGCAGAAGAATCTCAGCTCCAATGCTCCTCCCCCTCCCTCTTTTGCACCAACCTTAGTGTCACCATGTTGTTCTCCTCACCTGTCTTCACCTTTCCATTTTCTCTGATTTGGGAGAGAATTGGTGTCCGTAGGTTTGTCTGTTCTCAAGTTCTATCAACTGAAAGTTTTTAGAGTTCTGCAGTGCTGAAAGGTTGATCTCGTCCGGGCTCCGCATTGGGGAGTTGATCACCATGCTGCTTGCTGCTGGTCACATGGTCCCCACCGGCACCTCGCAGGCTGCGCTGGCTGCCGGCTCCTCTCAGTGCCTCTCTTCACGTGGGGCACTGTAAAGGAAAAACTGTTGCTGCCATTTTTGCTCTTCTGTTCGCAGCACGGCTGGCTAAAAGCAGCTAAGTAAATAAAGTTCATTGCAAGCCATGCTGAGATAGCAGCGGTAGCATGGCACCACCCCGGCAGCACCGATCTCGGCCACGTGGCCGCTCCCAGCCGCATGGTCTCGGCTGTGTGGCTGCTCACGGTGCTGGAATGGCCCCCAGCCGCATGGCCCAGCGAGCCCCACTGGGAAAGGGTCCAGCGGGCCCAGCTGGGAAGGGGCCCAGCGGCCCCCTCAGGAAGGCATGTGGCTGCCCCCTCCACCACCCCTCCAAGGAGAGGAAGAGAGTTTCCCGCAATTTTGTCTTTCTTAAATATGTTATCATAGAGGCGTTACCAGCTTTTCTAATTGGCTTAGCAGTGTGCCTATTCTCAGAACCAGCCAGCAATTGGTTTTGCCAGGCACAGAGGACGCTTTTAGCAGCTCCTCACAGAAAATCACTTCGATGGCTGGCTTCTTCCCTCCTCACCAAAAAACAAGCCATGCAAAACCACCAAAGTTGTGTGTAATGGCAGCAGCCAGATGATATTCTAGTTGAGCTTTGGCCCTTCAAATTCTCTCTCTGCAGCTCTCACTGCAAAAGTGTAAAATTATCTCTGCTAAGTCCTGAGTAAAGATCTTTTTTTCCCTTTGATACAAAGTACCCCATCTGTTGCCAGCAGTCCTGGTGTTGCCTAAACTGACGTGTGATCAAAAACCACAAAATTTGGACACTGGAATCATCAGAAAAGCACATGTCTAATACAACAGGGGAAATGATTGCTTGTTTCAACATTAAGACAACAGGTGGCAGAAGATGAAATATCTGTCATGCTGCTTGCTTTGAAAGCTAAATATAGATCACTGGAATTTAGGAGAGAATGTGTACAATTTTGAAGGTCTTTCACTGCCTGTAAACTTTTAGAACTTTGCGTCTGGATGGAATAATACCCCAGTCAACTACAGATTGGAAGACATGCAACTGGAAAACAGCCCTGCTGAAAGGGACCTGGGAGTGCTAGTCAGCAGCAGCTCAATGTCAGTCAGCAGTGTGTGCCCTGGAAGTTCAGAGGGCAACTCATGTCCTCATGTCCTCATGTGCATCGAACACATCACCAGCCTGTCAAAAGAGGAGATCATCTTGCAGTGTCGGTGTGGTCTCACCTTGAGTACTTAGGAAGGATGTGAAGCTCCTTGAGCGTGTCCAGAGGAGGGCAACCAAGCTGATTAAAGGGATGGAAGGAATGTCTGCTGACAAGTGGATGAGAACTTTGAGCTTGTCTATTTTGGAGAAAAGAAGAATGAAGGGAGACCTTCTTGCTTTCTACAGACACCTGAGGAGGGATAGAAGAGAGGGTTGTGATGATTTCTTCTCCCTGTTACACAGTGACAGTGTGCATGTGAATAATTCAAAGCTGCATTACAGGAGGTATTAGATATTAGGAAACATTTCTTTACCAAGAGGATGGTCAAACACCAAAACAGGTTTCCTAGAGAGGTGGTTGATGCCCCATTACTCTTAGTGTTTAAGAGGTATTTGGACAATGCTCTTAAATATATACTTTAGCTTTTTGTCAGCTCTGAAGTGGCCAGGCAGTTGGACTAGATGATTGTTGTAGATTCCTTCCAATTGAAGTATTGTATTGTATTGTATTGTATCCTATCCTACCCTATCCTATTCTTATTTTTCTTACCCTATCTTGGCTGGGGGGCAGATAGTTACTTGTCAAGAATTTTCTCCTCCAGTCTAGTTTAAGGTATGGACAGAGGACAGTGGGAAATTCACAGACCAGGATGATGGTCTGCAGCATAGCAGACATCAACAAATGCTGCTTCTTAGCACTGAGTAGCATAGTTCCACAGATCTGAGGAAGATGCCTGATGCTCTACTGTGTTTTGTTACAATGGATTGGAAGAGAAGTTTCCTTATGGTTAGCTCTCCATGGAAAACAGAAGAAATGAAAGTTTCCATCTGAGAGAGAACAGCATGAGATTACAATAGCCTTTTTGTCTCTGCTACTGGTTAAAACAGAAAAAAAAGCAAACAGATGATTTTTCTACCAAAGCTTGACAAGATAGGTAAAGAGGACTCATACATTGAGGTGTAGAGCAGAAAAGCCGTCAAAGAAAATCAATCTCACTACTTATTTGCAACTGCTTGGATGATGGGTTAATAATAGATATGTTCATAGATCTCAGATTTAACATTCAGTTTTATAACTTTACATACCTAAGCTAAGTAGGAGCTGATTTCTTTTTTTTATCTACCATGATCTACCGTCTGTCCATGTACAGAAAATGGGGGAAGGAGAATTCAAATACTGTTTTAATTGGCTGTTAGGTAACATTCTTGCATACTGGTGAACTATATTTCCTGTAGTTGTCTATTGCACTTGAAATTTCAGTCTTCAGCCCTGAATCAAGAAATACATGTTTGTGTTTTATTTGCATAATGTGCCTTGAAGTATTTGGCAGGTAAACTTAATGCCCTTCTATCACTATTTCATAGCAAATAACTCTCAAAATTTATTTGCACATCCATTAGTAATTAAAAAATATTTTCAATGGAAAAAGTGTTGTTTGAAAGACAAGGTTTCCAGTGCTGGAATTTTTAGTTTGCAGATTATTTCAAAAAGTAATATTCAATCTTTTCACAATGCAATTTAAAGAATGATTTCAAAATGTCAAAAAACATTACAGGGAAGAGTGGCTTCAAAACCCAATGGCTTTTTTTTCCCCCAATTATTAATGGGTTATTGCAAAGCAGCCCCTCCAAAAAGGACCTTTAAAAAATTACTTGCTATCATCAATACTTCATTTTCCACATATTATTAAATGAAATTGCATTGTATGAATGAAAAAGAAAGATATGACTGTAATTCATTCACATAATTCTATGTCAAAGTTCCAAAGTTCCATTAAGAAACAATTCTGTCTTCCCTGTCCTCTTTACTTGTCTGTCAGAACACTTCCATTGGAATTACAGTCTTACTATGTACCTTTCAGCGTATTTTACAGTACATTCGACTGTTCTGTATTTATTAGTGCAACAAAAGTAACTGGAAAAGACATGTTGTCTTGCTTCTCTTTGGCCTGACCGTCCGTGTAAATACTGCATGCTATGCAATGGTCTTTAAGTAGCGCACACAACATAATTGATTGAACTTGAGCCTAAAAGCAGCAAAGTTCAGTCGTTTTATCACAGCATGGCTTCTTTTTCTTTTTTTCTGCAGCCTCCCCCTCTTCTTCATATCAGTATGAAATGACCCTAAACTAGCAGAACACCCAACCTGACAGGATTTTTTGAGATAGTGCTGTGGTATTAGTTCTTACATCACTCATCTTGTCGGCAGCGAGTGTCAGAGTCATGACCAGAAGGTGATAGACATCAAGCACAAAGACAGGGAAAAACTCTCCTATGCCATGATGGCAGTCAGCTTCTGCAATGCTCCCTCGAGGTGTTCAACACATGGCACAGCTGGAGGTATCTTCAGTCTATTGTAGATTACAGCAGGTGTCTAAACCAGCATGTGTCCCATCCACGATTATCTAGAGAAGGGGGTTAAAGCTCTCTGTCTGTTTTTACTCATTCATACCTGGGAGCTAAGGCAGATATTATCTCCTTTTTAAATTTGCACAGTTGCTGTTGGAATTAATATGCATTTGCACACCTGAACAAAAAATATAAACCCTTTAGAAGAGAATAATTATATATGTTTTAATTGGAAATAGAAAAAAAAAATATATTTTTTAAAAATGAAGTAGAAAACTCAGGAAGCAATTTCAAAATGTAGAAATCTCAACATTACATCAGTTTGGGACCAGACTGCATCCATGTTGCAGTACTGTATATGAAACAAACCTATGCCGAATTTCTTTTCCTGAATTAAGCCAAAGGCTTTTAATATAGACAAAGTATAGAAAAATGCCAGCCACTTAGTTCCATAGAAATAGTGATCAGAATGTCTGCCATTGCAATGCAGCGCCAGACATGCTGTTGCCCAGTAACACCGGGCAGGAGAAGGTGTCTGAGAGCTGGTGATATATGTCAACCACTGCAATAGCAATTGGAAAAAGCTGGCTGTACTACATTTCAGGGAAATAAATAGTGGGCAGAAGCTTTCTCAGTGTCTCCATCAGGAAAAGTAAAATTATTAAAGCATTTAAGGCTAAATTTTAGTTTAAGTAGATACTAAGATATTAAAGGGCATGAAGACCATAGTTAATGCAATATATGTATTTTTTAGAAGGAAGAAAAAACAAACTGAAAAGAAAGGAAATAAGGAATCTGGGACTATGCTGCAGAACTTCTCTCCTCTATTTGGGCTGACCTGATAACAAGCTAAGGCTAAACAGAGCTAACACTTTTTACAGCAGACCTCTGTTAACCTTTATTTGCACCACAAAAACATGAATGCCCTTAAGAAAACTATTAAGCTAAACATGTGAAGGGAGTTAAAGCTGTTTTATATGGCTAGCCAATTACCCTTTCAGAGCCATCATTTTCTGGCCATATATTAGAACTTGGTGAACTCATTAAAATAGATCATGCATTATGTTTTAGCGGAAATCTGTCTTCCATCCAAAAATACTGATTTGATAGAAAAATGCTCAAAAGCTAAATACGAGTCCTCTAGTCTTGCAACACTAGGAAGCAGCCACAGATATATGATTAAGCTGTAGAGAAAGACTGAGTCAATACTGATATAAGGGAAAGAGACCACAGCTTTCCTTAGCAGATCTTGAATAGCACAGCCAGAGAGGGGGCGAACACTGAAACTAGCTGAAAGGATCTGTGCAAGACGTATATTTATATCCTGTAGGATTGTCTCTGATATCTTACAGAATCCCAGCCCTAGCAAGAACTCAGAATAGACCTTGTTCACCCTTCATTATAGAAACTGTGGAGAACTAATGTAACTGTCAAAAGGAAAAATACCACCAGAACTCATGAAACTTAGAAGGTCCCCCAGCAGACCTGCAGGAAAGGAAGGCTCAAGATTGGCACTAGGAAAAGAAAAGGCAAGTTTAGGATTCCAGATATCTTTGCAGTGAAGCAGCTCCCAACCCTCTGAGGACATTAGAGGCAGGGGTTAATCTTTTCTCCTAATGCAGAGTAATGTGTGAGAGAAGTATATTGTGCCAGATACATGTCTTCACAGTCTTAACAGAATATTTGGCAAAGTAAAAATATTTCATAACAAGTGAATGGAAGGTCTTAATTTTCTTACATATCTGGTGGAACTATTAAATCAAGACCTTGATTTAGTTCTTGCAAATAGATTAGTTTTTACAAATCAAAGACAAGGTGCTGATCCAAACTCTAGTGACACTGTTGGAGACAATTCCATTTCCTTACCTAATGTATTTTCTGGGCATAGAAATGATCCTGTTTCTTTGCTAAACTACTGGAAAAATAAATTAAACAGAAGTCATGTTTCTGTTCACAAGCAGGGTATGTTTCCTGATTAGCTGAAGCTAATTGTTACCTTTAAATGGAACCTTTTTTAAAAAGTGAAGATTTTAGAGCATCAGACAATAACGGCTATTTTATAGCTGTGTTTTGTAAGTGCCGTTTGTAAATACAGTCAGCCTATAAAATGCTATTAATTATAATTATAAATAGGAACTACCTATAGAGCCCTTATGTGGTTTTGACAGCATTTTGGGTACTTTTTTTTTTAATAAAGAAGATAGTTTTCAGTTACTGAACACTGCAAGCTTTGGAATATGTGCTTGATTACCACGAGTAGGTAGTTACAAGGTTAACCATACTTCTTGTGCTGGGCTTACTTTGTCTGGCTGCCATATGCCACACAGCTGCTATATTACTTCCCCCTCCTTACCTGGCCAAGAGAGAAAATAAAAAATCGAGATAAAGAGAGAGAGATCCCTTATCTATTACTGACACAGGCAGAACAGATTCGACTTGGGGAAAATGTGTTTATCGACAATTAAAAGAGCACAGCATGGGGAGAAGCAAAGACAGATATGAGAAAACCCTCCTGACACTCATCCCTTCCCTCTTCTCAGGCTCAGCTTTGCTCCTTCTCTCCTGACCGCTATACCTCATCAACCCAAGCGGTGCAGAGGGATGGGGAATGAGGAACTGATGTCAGTCCATAGCAGCTCCTCTCTGCTATTTTTTCCTCCTTGCACTTTTCCCTGCTCCAGCGTGGGTCTTTCCTGCGGGCTGCAGGGAAACCGCTGCCCCATGGAGGTCTCTCTCCGGCCGCAGGGCCATCCGTGCCGGGTCTCTCCTGCGCTCCGTCCCCGCTCCCGCTCTCCCCTCGGGGCTCGCAGGGCTGTTTCCCGCACGGTTCCCCTCGCTCAGCCCTGGCTCCCGGGCAGCCTTTTCCCCTCCCTTGCCCAGGCTTTCCCCGGGGCTCTCTCTCGCCCGCCCGCCCGTGGCTGAGGGGCTCAGCCGTGCCCTGCGCTGGGGCCGCTGCAGCCGCTGGCACGGGCTGCATTTCTTACGTATTGTTACAAGAAGGAGGAATTTCATAATGAGGTCTCAGTATGTAATTGCTATGGAAGAGGATGGATGCTTTAAATCTGGCAGTTTGCAAACGCATAGGAGTTCCCACTTTTCTTAGTGTTGTGTGACTATCATAGGAAAAGGTGAAGGATTTGGATTAAAAGGTGAAGAAAATAATACCTGTATTGTGTTTGGACAGGAATATTGCCATGTGTCACCTCTAAAAACCTGTTGTAAACAAATGTTTTGACTCGCTAATGACAGGATACTTCGGAATAATAAAACATTCTGATGCAGCTCTCTTGCAATTAACTGAGTGCAAGCTTGTGATGTTTGTTATCTGAATGTTAATCCCACTTTAATGTTGGGTTTGTTTCTGTGGTTTTTATTTTAGTTTTTTTTTTTAAATAAATAAATTTTGGATTAACATGTGTCTTTGACATCATGACAGTATAAGCATTCTCAGTATATCCATTCCTCTTACAGGTGTTTGTGTTAATACCTTAGGATCTCTGGCTGCATCACCTTTTCAGTCAGATAATCTGTATTCACTTGAGCAACTCCGTTGCAATCAATTGTTACTGACCTTTTTCTGCCACTGGAGAGCAATTCAAACTTTTTAGGTGGATTCCCTAGATTAATTTCAGTTTTGGACCCTGAAACTGAGTACAATTTTCCTGTTTTGGTGTTTTTCATGTGGAAGTACTGTGCAAGATAAGTGCTCAGGTCTTCTAGCGCTTGTTGGAATTATGCTGACTTTTGGTAAAGAAACTTATTTTTTCATTCTAAATAACAGCCCTTGAAACAAAAATGAGCCAGGAAACCTAATGAAAGGAAAAATAAAATACATTTTTGTGGCAAAGATATTAATGTATTTTGATGATCAACATGTTACTAATACACTGAGAGAATGCTAATGACATGATTTCTTAACATAATTATGATTAGCAAAAACAGAATAAAGTAGAATATGTTCTGCAAACCAATTAGGCAGAAAATGAATAATCTGGGAATTTGAGAGATGTTACAATTAGCACAAGAAACACAGAAATCACTGTGTTGGAAAACAGCACTGTGACCCTGCTGACATCTTTGTCCTCTTCCCACACTCCATCTCTGTTATACAATGAGTATACAATGGAAAAACTATTTCCAAGACGTTTGCTTTTTCTACCAATGTAACTGATCCAACTTTATTTACTTTCCTTGTGACTAAGAACTCAAGTCAGCCTTCATCATCACCCTGGATATTTTTAGAAAAAATAAATTCATGGCAAACTTTGATATGGTGGTTTCTCATTAACCTTTCAGGTTCCAGCATTCATCCATTTGCAGACTTTCTAAGCTATAGATTGCCTTAGAATCAAAAATTCTATCCTTGAAAATGTGTCTGATATCCTATTTAAAATATTTCCATCGTCTGGTGCCACCACATCCTTTGGCAATTAGTTTCATAAATCCTGTGCATGGGAAAAGAAAAATCATTTTTAGCTTCTTGCACTTTTTTTTTAAACTTTTGACTTCTATTGGTGCAATCTTTTTATTTTAATAATGCAATATTTAAATTATTATTTCCTATTTTCGTTCTCTGCACCACATCTGATTTCATGGATATTTATTAACTTTTTAGTGATCTGTACTTCTGTCCTTACAAATCTCCACCTTTTTTTCTCAAAAGCTAAATAGACGAAGACTCTTCAGTGATTCCCATATCAGAACTATTCCTTATATCTGATGACATATGTTGATTTTTTTCCTAAACCTTTTTTCCCTAGTTTTTCATGTCTAATATAACTATAGGCTAAACTGGAATTAAATCATACAATGGATGTATTGCTAATGTAGGATATGGAAAAATTGAAATAATATCCTTGCTCCTTCCAATGCTTTCTTCATTGAGACACGTTTGCAAATGTTTTTTCCATGATAGATCCGTTGTTAATGAAACTTCAATTTATTATTTTAAACAGCTCTGACTCTCACTTCTGCTCAGAACTAGCTTACTTCCTTTGTATCAACAAATATTAAGGGATCAGTTCTTATCTGGAATACACATTTCTAAGGCCAGCTTCCATACTACTATTTCTTTAAAATCTCTGTGCAAAGAAAGAGAACAAAGGAGCCACTATTTTGAACTATACTTCAGAAAAGCAAGATTATCAGGTGTTTGGTTGCTAACAAAAAAACCAAACACCTAGAAGTATTGTAGTAACTATCCATTGTTATGGTAACTATCCATTGTACATAGGATGGAAATCTAGAAGTACCAGACTTGCCTGTTTAAGCAGAAAGAATTCTGTACTCCCACAATACTTCAACAATGTTTTGAATGAGTACCAGGAGAGAATATGTGCCTGGAAGGAAGCAGGTGACTCTTGAGGAATTAGGTTTCGCTGGAAAGACAGTCTTGACAGCTGTAAGTAAGAAACTTGTTCTTATTAAGTTGCTTTCTCAAAATTGTATTTCTTGAGTAGTATAAGGATAAAATTGATTATGTTAACAGCATGAAGGTATTGAATAGGACCTGAATTAAAAGCCAACAACTGTGCCTTTTCATGGGAAAAAAAACCCAAAAAACAAAACTAGATGACAAGCTTTGGCTCTCATTTTGGCTTTGCAGCCAAACCTGTGTTCTTTTGATCTGTTTTTTTTTCTTTGGTTGCTTTTTAACACTTCCTAGTATTCAGGAGAAGGAAGAGCAAAGATTAAGAAGGCTGTATTTCCCACAGAGTTTTTGTAGCCTAACTTGTCACAGTGATCATGGCAGAGAACAAAATTTTTCCCGATGTCTATCTGTTTATAGAAAAATTTCTTTCTCCTTAACAAGGCAAAAAGGCAAAAAATAAGGAAACAAAAAGCCCCCCCAAAACATGGTTTCACTAGCTTCATCTTTCCTTGCTGAAAAATTGGACTTTTCAGGTAATTGAAAGATAGAATTATCTTTTTTATTTCAGCACTTATGTAAGCTGCTCAGGACTTACCTGAATCCAGGTGTCAGTCATATTTTAACTCCCTGCTCCAGTCTAGACACCTTTTCTTTTAGGCTAATGTTCTCATAGGAATTAAGGAGTGTGAAGGACAGATAATGACATCCCCAACTGGCAAAGCATGCTCCTTCAGTGCATGTGTTCTAGAGTCTCAGAATTCCAACAAGACAAGAGCAACAACGAACACACGGAAAACAAAAATAATGAAGTGAACAGGGAGATTTTGCTAGAACTAAGCCCTAAAGAACCACTGGGTAATAGCAATCACACCAGTCCCATAAGTGGTATTGTTTCTTATCTAAAAATATTTTCAAAGAACTAAACCTCTAAGAAGTTCTCAATATTAAAATAACTAAAATTAATCTTAAATAAATCTATTACTACTTCCTGAATGCTGGCTAGTAAAGGTACTGTACAGATCTGTAGTGATTACCTTATTGATCTTGTTGAAAGGTAATAATCCTTGAATTAAGACTTTCTTATTTGAAATATGGCTTGTTATCCTGTTTAATTTTAAAATAACAATCAGACTTGGTAATCTTTGTAGATATTGCACAACTAACAGAATCCAAAAAGGTTCATCTACAAACTATATAGATAAAAGTTTGGGGTTCCCTCCACAGTATATTTAGCTGGCAGCACTTTGGCAGTTCTAGTTTCTACATTAACATTTTTTCAAAACATATTTTAAAAGTGTTACTGTTCAAAAAACCAGTGCAAAAACATTTCAGGGATCAATATTTATCCTGCATTAAGATCTTAAAAATCTTATATAATTTTCAATTTTAAAAGATAGTACAAAAGTAGTTATTATAAATTGCATGCTATACATGATAAGCTACATTCATAAAGAAATTCCTCTTAAATCAAGAAACTTTTCTAGTTTGAGTCCACATGGAAATTTTGTGTTCAGATGTGTTTTTCCCTGATCACACTGGAGTACCTCAGAGCAACTATATATTGAAATCTCACTCTGCATTCATTCTTTTATAAATGTAGAAGAATAAGTGTAGAGAGAGAGGATTGTTTAATGAACATTATAATACTAACAAAAAGACCTCTCATTTCTAATATTCATAGTAGAAAAACATTTTGCTTAATACAATTCTTTGATTATAAAAAATATTTTAAGTTTAACTTTTTTATTTCTTACAATTTGTACTTAGGCAGCTGAAAATTATCTGCTAGGTTTTGAGACTAGCAGCTGAAAAACTGAGACATTGGCACAGACAATGCTTTTCTGAATCAAACTAATAATTTTGCTGGTTAGTGCTTCAAAGTAAAGCTCAAGAATCCCTGCAAGAGACAATTAAGACATAACATTTCCAGACAGAATTTCCCCCCAGTTCTTGACAGTTAGAGGTCAGTCTGGCCTGAAATACAGGGATTTATATCTTTCCCTTGGGTCCATTACCTTGCACATGGTTAGAGAGCTGAAAATGAAAGTTAAAATTCATTGGAACTGCTGTGTGGGATCAGTTAGAATTCTTAATTATGTTGGCCCAGATCCACGAAAAGATTCACAGAATGTACATGCTGAAAGCTGTCACGTACTCTGCAAAACATTTAAGTGCCTTAAGATCCAGTTGCAGCATTTCAAGTTCATAAATTTCCCTCAAGAATATTTCTTCTGCCCTGATTTTGCGGGGTTTCATTACAGGTTTGAGCATCTTCTCATCCTGCATCACAGGCAGAGCTTACAGAACTTGGTTCTAAAACTCTGGACAGAATTTATGTGGCTCAAATTACATGACAGAAAATCATAAAATTTACAGAAATAATAATCTCTTCTATACCTACTGCTGCCGTTGAATGCAATGATAAGTCTGCAGGTAATGCAAATATATGATTAGTTCTATGAGAGGTTTATTTGGAAGCACCATCAAGAAATAAGGAAAAAAAATGCTATTCAGCAAATTGTTCCCTAGAGAAAAGATCACTCTTGTGTTTGGATAAGAAAGCATTTGAAATCACGTTCTCCACTGCCTTCACTGGGCAGTGTCCTGCTTCACTTCAGGAAACCATTTCCATTTTGGTTTAGATTATACAAAACCCAGGGTTTCACCAATGTTTAAAAGTAAATTTCCTAGAAAAGTCATTTAGCCTCTCATTATGCCCTTCAGTAGCCTTGCTGATAGGAAATTGAACACATTTTAGAGAGATAGTAACAGGCTGAAAAAGTACTACCCTCCTACATACTAGAATGATTGAACATTGCAAATTCTTACAGTAATAAAATAATTACAGAACAAGAAATTTTATTTCATTTTTCTTTTCATTAAAAGAAGACTTTCATAGAAGTGCAATAGGTCTTTGACCTGTGCGACAATGGGGAGAGTTGGCCGTGCAGAAAACTAATTCTATCTTGTAGTATATATCCTTATCCTAATGTTGCCAAATTTTGATAATTCTCTAAACATGGAAATGACTCAGGTTTAGAAAGGAGACATTGTTTATTCTGTGCAGGGTGTAAGGGCAATTTTTCACAAATTGAGCATGCCGGGGAGGAAAACAAACAAAATTTATGCACTAAAATTTACATAAAACCCCCTATCTAATACATAGTTACCACCTACACAATACAGTCATTTAGCTTGGGCTGCCTTATGCAATACTTCTGACTGCATCTGCATGGGCCTCTCCGGGGTCTCTAGTGGTCTCTGGAGGTCATTTTGGGAGGTGCCTCCTACTCTGTTTCAAGCAAAATTCAGCTTAGGATGCGCAGAACACAAGATTGTGTGCCAAATAAGATATGAACTGCAGCTCCAGCCTCACTTCTTAAAAAATTGACAAACAGGACATAAAATACAAAGATTTCCCTAAACATTATGCAACATCTGCTTAACACACATGATAACATCTATTTGCATTTAAAAGGGGGTTTAGAGGTGAGAATGATACCATCAGATTACATTTACAGCAAAATAAAAGGAAGGAATTGAGATTTCTGCTTAAAGATGTCACTAGGAAGTTCCTTTTCTTAAGGAATGTATTACTTGCAGATGTAGATATAGGAACAAGATTTATCTGCTCAGTGGGAGAGCAGGATTAAATGGTTCTGCATTACTTTTTATCATGACGTCATAGTAGTTATGCCTTTAGTAGGATAATTTCTGTTTTCTAGAAATTGAAAGGTGGTCAGTAGGCAATTCCAGGGAGCTCTTTCAGGGAGTGGGGGAACCCACCCCGTCCTCACCTCATTGCAGACTGCTTGCATGTCTTAAAAAGGTGGGATGTACACGGGCATGCTGTTGCTTAGTATAGTACATTGACATTCCTTGCTATCTGTTTGTGAGTGTGTTAGCCAGTGTTCAGTGTTCTTATAGCTGCTTTATATTCCTGTGCTATGTATATTTTGTGGTATACTTATGCACTTCTAATGCGCATCTTGTACGCAGAGTCAGTGAGGCACCAAGTAAGTGGATTTTACCTCAAAATCTGCAATTGCCTTGTCCATCTCTAGACAGACCATGAGCAAGATTTTACAATTAGAAATTCTCATTTCCCCTTCTGCTTTTTTTTTTTTTTTAAATTATCCTTGCTAATGCTTGGTATGAATATTTTCCCGGACATAAAATGCAAAAAAAATAGCACTTTGGATTTTTTCTTTCATTAAGGTAGTTGAAGATTTAATTGCTCGAATTTTCACTTATAACTTATTTTGTACCTGAAATTTTAACTGGCATTTGCTTGGAAAAGTAAAAATGTAAACATGCCAATTGTTGTTTGAAAAGGGTCAATTTCTTTATAGCTGTAACACCAAAATAAGCATTCAATTTGAACTCTGGTTTTGCTAAAAAGAAAAATCTTTTTAAAAAGTGAGAATTAGATATATAAAATCAATCTATGTGTGATAGACTCCTTCATAAAAATTCCAGCTCAAAACTCATCCATCAGTGTCTTACAAATAAAGTCATCTGGTATATTTTTAAACTTAAGAAGTTTGAAAGCTTGAGATATTGACCAGATAAAGCATTCCAATTTTTACATACTTACTGTTATGAAATTAGTTTTGAGCTCCTTCCTCTTATCTCTCATCTTATCTATTTGCTTTAAGATGTGCTGTAAATCAGAATAATTTATTTATTTAACATTTATTAGCTTGTGGGCTTGTTGAATGTTATACTAAAGGCACTACTATGAATCTGAATAACAAATTAGTGCCCCTTCAAATCTGATATGAATAGGATGCTGACAATTTTCTTCAAATAAACTATGAATTTTAAAACCAAACTCAAGATGGTTTAATAGAAGAGGATTGCTAACTTTAATAGTTTGATTATCCAGATGGCATATATTTCAGTTCATTTTCTTTACATGTACAGCATTGACAATAAGAAAAAAGGAGGCTTTCTACATCAAAGCGCTGTGGAAAATCTAGGAAATATGATGTTTAAATAGGATGATAATGTTACTGAAATCCAAAATAAATCTTCCACTGATCTATTATTCACTGTCTTTATTATTTTTACATGTTTCAGATCTGCATTATCCAACCCTTTCTGTCAATTGCACAGAATACATGATTTAAAAGAATGCCTGGATACTGATATGCAAGAAAATTATAGGTGACAATTCCCTTGACTTTTAAAAGCAGTCTTTCTCTGAAATTTTCATGAGAAACAAAGCATATACAATGTTAATTCTTTGACAAAGAATGCTGATCATAAAAACGTATTTTTTATGAAGAGATATTCCAGAAAGATTACTAAAATTATTGAATAGAAGTTCAAATTTGAAGGTTTCCAGAATATTGTGGAAATTAGGGTTTCAAAAAAGAAACATAAAGCTCCATCTAAAGCACCATCTATCTAATAGAGAAGATAAATATTACATGTCATCTTTTGTAAGTAACTGAGCAGACAGTTGCAGACACCTTTTTGAGACAGTGTAGGATTCCATGAGGTATTTTGTGTATTGTCCTTGTTTTCTTGTAAAATTGAGCATTTGTAAAGTTAAGCTCTTTGATATCATAAGATTATAGGGAATCCTTATATATTTGTTAATAAAAATTGTCTTAGTTATAAATATTTATCATTGGCTACCTTTATTCAAAAAACCCCAGGAACTAGGATGATTTACAGAAGTTTTGGAATACTTTCAAAATCCATAGGCAATATTGGTTCTAGCCTGTGGAACATAAGCGCTTTAGACTCAGGAGCCAAGCTTCACTAGAGATTGGTAAACTGTCACAACTGACTTCTGAAAAAGAGAAGAGAAATAGGCCAGACCAAATATGTGAAAAGTTTATCCACGTCTCTCCAGGCTCTTAGGGGTAAGAAGGGTCGTTCCAGTGGGATACGGAATGGAGGACTTGCAAAAGACAGTGCATTGATTTGAAAGTGAAGCAATATTATTTTACTTCTCTTGACATTTATTCATTGGGTAGCTAAATACTCTGAGTGCCTGAAAGCAAACGAATGGTATATAAAATGAGCATACTCAGATCTGTGCCATTTTAAATTCAATAGCAATTTAATATATGGTATATAATGGAAGAAAGGAAAACCTCTCTATTTTGGGCCAGGCCATAGTTCAGTCTTTCACTGGCTGTTTGGTATGAGTTAAAAATGGCCACTCTAAAGAATGTTAACAGGCTACTAAGAGGAGGTTTCTTGTGTGGCCTCAAAATATCTAAGCCAATTTTCTTTTCATTTAATATACATTTCCCATGACATTTCCCATTCAAAAGTATCTTGATTACATGCTTTTACATAATTTTGAAATCAATTGCTTCATATTTTCATTAGGATAGTGCTTAGGATTAGGTGCTTATCACATTTGGGGCATACATTTTGCTTGTATTTTTTTTGCCAAGCTTATGAAGAAACATGCAAGCTATCAAAGAGTCATGTCATAGTTAAACACAGTTCTGTTTCAAAACTAAGGGTGGTGGACAGAAACAGAAGGTTCCTTATAGCTAAAGATCTTTGATATAACAAAAATAAAACACAAATTACTGCACATAGACAGAGGTTGTAAAACCATTGCTCCACCAGGATGTTTTTGGTTTTTTTAAAAGCATGTTTGCAAAATGTATTTTTCCAAGTCAAAACTGCAATGAAGTTATGGGTGGATTATTCAATTACTTTATTCAGTAGCATTATTATCTACCAGAGTTTTCTGATTGGAGATTTAAAGGTCAATGTATTAACTTTAGGAAATTTTCAGCATATTAAATAAACATTAGTATTCTCCCTATCTGTGTGCTTGTGGAGGGTTTGCTTTTAGGCTGGACAATTTGACCTTTATGTGGTTTAAAATATATAGAACGTTCCTCAGTATTAGAAAATCCCCTGATATTTCTGAACCTTCTTAGTTTCCTCTAAGTGTCCATTGTGCACTTAAATTGGTATGTAGCTCATGATTTCAGGGAAAGAAACTGAGGTCCATTGGTTATAGTAGTAACTTATATTTATCACCATGGTTGATCAACGTGGTGCTGTAACCTGACCTTTTCTTTTTACTTATTTTTCAGAAGGGAAGGAGTGGGAACACAAACATTTTTTTTTTGTCTACTGTTGGATAGTAAATTTTATTGTTATTTGGGCAGTAGTTCTGTACATTGCTCACATTAAATAATTTGTTGGGTTTTTTCCTCTGAAATATACAGTTGGCCTATCCCAGTCATTTCTTTATCTCAGCAAAAGGCTTTCCACATGCTTCAGAAGTGTCACTGTGATATTTTGTTCTTCCTAATTCTACACAGTCACTGTAAGCTTCTGTCAAGAGAATAAATCATTATGAAGAACAGCTTGCTTTAAGTTTAGCTATATATTTTGAGTACTTTCTACTTTTACACTTTTCAGTTTAAAGCATGTGTCATAGAAAACCAAAAATAATTAGGGTCTTTTCAACCTCTGCTTCTGAACAATAAAAGTGGAAGTACAGTGAAATTTACTCATAAATTATCACATTTTGCAGTTGAAAGTCTATATAATGTGGAATTATACACCAGTATCCATTCCTGAGTGTGGTAAATTATAAAGCTAGGAGATACTTTGAGCACAGAAACCCCAACATATAAAATTATTCACAAATTATCTTAAACTGACTTCAAATTCTAATTCAATCTTAGTTGTAAATTTAGAAACTTCATAGTATCACAGTATCAGCAAAAGGTACTTTTCCAGTTTTTTGGTTACTCAGTGGATCTCTGGAAAGTTCCTTCTGTACGCTTACGTGTTTGTGTGTAAACTTTACTAGTCACTTTGATAGGGTAGTTGTGTAGCTTTTAACTGATGAAAAACTGATATTATTTAGTACTTTGCCTGTCTTTTGAGGAATCTGTCTGTCTGAAATCCAAAAATACTAATCTGCTTCGGTGAGATAGAAGAAGATACTGTGGATAAAATACAATAAAATAACATACTATAAGTCTGCTTAAGTGTGTATTTATTAATATCAGTCAAGTAATTTAAAGCCTGCTTGGCAGGATGATGAGCACTATGGAAAGCTCAAAAGCAAGCTATACATGGTATAGGTTTAGAAATATCACGGATTATATTTTTTTGTGGTTTCATTTAGAATATGGAAAAAAAAATAAACAGAAAAACAATGGAAGAGTTTGTGTGTGAGATTTATGTTTTACTTCTTCAGGACTTTCATATGAAAAAGGATCCATGTTAAAAGGGTAGTAGAGATGAATGTCAGAATGTGTGGAGGAGGTGGCACACCTGAGACCAGGATGAGGAAAGGGTATGGAGTACCCACAGGGTAAGAAGTCTGAGCCTGCAAAAGAAGGAATTAGGCAATTGCTATGGCAGCCCAGCCATGGTGGGAGGGAGGGTGGCTGTAGAACAGCACCTGGGAGGAGGTACCTCTCCATGTAATAAGTGCTTCCAACTGGAGCCCAAGGTCATGAGTGGCTCATGCACGCTGAACTTCCACACAAATGTCCCCAGGCACACACTGCTATTTCTTTGTGCTTTCAGAAATAATGTAGTCCTGTCATGCTTCTGCTCTTTGCTTTCTCACAGCTAGGTCACAAGGCCTTATCTCATCTATGAAGAAAAGTCACTGTATTTTTGGATCAAATCAAGTCTAGCTAAAATAAGACAAGGTTAACTGAGCTAGAACTATTGCACTCATTACGGTGAGAAGGGACTGAAAAAGGAGTATAGAAACTCTGACCCTGACTGCTTTATTTCTTCTTGTAGATTGTTCTGTAGAGCTCTTTTGTGTGAGTGGCTTATCCAGTACTTGAAAACATCACATTTTACACTTAGCTAGAGTGGAATTTCTTCAGGTTGTTGTGTATATAGGATTTACTGAGGAGTCTGGTTTTCACAGCTTACAGTAATGCACAGTGGGAAGTAGGAAAAGAGAAAAAGTTTATATATTTCCCAGAAACACAGAATCACAGAATATTCTGAGTTGGAAGGGACCCATATGGGTCATCAAGGCAAACTCTTCAGCTAATGGCCCACAAAGGGATCAAACCCACAACCTTGGTGTTATTAGCACCATGCTCTAATGTACTTGAGTTATTACATAGAAGAACAAGGAGAGGCTGTCACTTTTCTGGCTAGTATATCTAAAGCTATGAAGCCATGGTTCCTATTAATCCTGCAGTCTTTTTGTCTTTCTTTTTTTTTCTTTTTTTTTTTTTTTTTCTTTTAATGAGAGTAATTTCTATGGATTGCCAGTCTAATTATTTCATTTTTTGTTATTCCCAGGAAGAATTATCATTTTTCTATGGTAAAACAGTTTCATCTGAGGTGGGCTGGGGAGGACTTGAGATGAAAAGGAATTTGGAATCATAAACAATGCCTTCTACAATGACTACGGGGTCAGAAAGAAAATACGGAGATGGTGTATCTGTGCTTTAATTGACAAATCAAAAAGGTCACAACATACCAAATTTTTTTCGTTGTAAAGGAAATAGAATTATCATCTAGTGATTCAGTTCTGTTGAAGAAACCTTCCTTTTCTTGACAACTCTCCATACATGAGACTGTAGGATTTTGTGGCTGTCTGTGTAGGGCATGTACATCTGGTTTAAAGGCTGACAAAATACTTTTAATTTGGCTTCATAGAAGTCCTCATTTCTGCTAACCAGGAAAATTTACATTAAAGTGTCTTTCACAGACTGTCCAATGCATGTCTCCTTTCGTGATTCCCATGAAGCACGGTGTTTCATTAAAGAAATGGGAGTAATAAATGCATCATTTGCTGGTGATGTGACTCCATGTGGTGGTATGGATTACATACTGAGGCTGAAAGACTCACTGTTATGACTTGGGAGATAGGAAAATCAAAATATAAACAGAGATTAAAAGAACCAGCTTCCTAGTTCCTCCCTGAAATTATTTTCTTTTTGTCTCTGTAGCAAGGATTGCTCAAGACTCAGCATAGCAGCACACAGCGTACTCCTGGAAAGCTGTGAATTTCTGTATGACAGTCAGTAAACCTAATCATCACTTCTGTTTGAGTTGTGTTCAGGCTATTTTAAGTAGTAGCTTAAAATTTGCTCCTCTCTGACCTCAGTTGAGTTCATCTCATGTTACAGTTTCTAGTATTGCTAGTACCAATTGGATTGTAGTGTTCATTCCATTTTGTGCCAAGACAGATACAAGCTATATGCTGATAATGCGTGGGTAAGACAGGATTGTGCTCACATACATAGGTAGAAATCTTGGTTGTTAAAAGTCCCTATGAATTTTATCTTTTATTCAAACCGCGAGCCAGAACTCTGACCAGAAGCTGTGTTAAAGCACCCAAAGGTATAGGAACAGAAAACACTCTGTTTTTCTTGAGGTTCTGCTTCAGTACATGCAGTTCATTACTGCTCACTACTCAGTCATAAGACATTAATAAAAGCCCTGTACAAAGGGAACATTCCGTGATCCTTAGGATTGCTAACAGAGGTTAAGGTTTTTACAATGCTGCAAAGGCCAACCGTTTGAGAAACTTGTACACTCAGTGTCATACAATCTTTTTTTTCTGTGGTACAAGGGAATTTTGTATGTCAGTGGCCTAAAAATATATGACATTGTATAAGACTTTGGCAAGCTAAATGCTTATTGCAGAGGAATTTAAAATCAGTGTTTAATGAATGAACACTGCTTAAATATCAGTTTATGACATTGTAAATCAAGGTTACTGTGCTTAGGTCATGCAAGATTAGGAGCTGTAAAAGTGACCCTTTATCTCAGTGAAACAATAATTTTAATTTCAAATTGTTTTAATTGAAATGTGGGTTATGGGCTGTAAGGATTAAGAGGCTTCAGGTCTCATAGCCATTATGGAGCAAAGGGGAAGTTATGAGTATATGCAGCCTGGTGATCCCAAAGCTGAACTTGCTTTGAGCAGGAGGTTGGGCAAGAGTCCCTTCCAGACTGAATTATTCAGTCTTTCTGTAATTCTATAACATCAAATAAAGTCCAGAAACAATACTCAAATGAAAGCAGAAATCCTTCAGTGAAATTATTTCAACATACTCTTTTAAGTGATCTGAAAACATAATTTTTATCTGTAATATTTTTCCTCAGTCCTGGAAGTAGTCTAATACATGTATTCATATAGATAATATTTATGTCTCCCGAATTGATGTAAAAGCATTTAGAGACAGGAATCTCATTTTGAATGACCTGCAATCACTCAAAAATTGAAAAAAAAAGAAAAAAAAAAATCCCAGGAACCCATTACTTCACTAATTTCATGGCTAATCCTCCAAATCCATCTTTAAATATTATATTAAAATCTAAACTGTATAGAAACTTGTATTTTCTGTGAGGTTATTTTTTCTCGTTTTGTATTACATTATTATCAAAAATAAATAAATAAACTAAAAAGAAAAGGAAAAGGAAAAAATGCCATGTTTAGGGACTTGAAATTATTTTGCTATTTCTTGCCATGCTGTATTTTTCTTGTGTTGATAAAGGAAAATAAGTAGATTCTATGCTGCTCACATCTACATTACTATGCACTTTACACAGAACTAAAATTAGTTCTAGAACTGAATAAATATAGCAAGTAAAGGAAATAATAAATGGGAAATCCTATGCTGCAGTATTTCTTCCAGTTCCTAATCTCCATAAATAAAGGCCCAGGAAAAGAAAAGATCACTGAGAAATTATAGAGGGTAGTACAAGCATGCAAGCAAGGGAAAAATCTGATATGCAACAAAAAAGATGAGATAATATTACTAGAATCACAGAATCATTTAGACTGGAAAAGACCTCTAAGATCAAGTCCAACCTTTAACCGAATACCACTGGGTCAACTAGGTCATGGCACTAAGTGCCCATCTAGTCATTTTCTGAAAACCTCCAGGGATGGTTACGCCACCACCTCTCTGGGCAGTCTATCCCATGTTAAACATCCAATGTTTAACAGCCCTTCCCACAAAGAAATTCTTTCTGATGTCCAACCTGAACCTCCCCTGGCGTAGCTTGAGGCTATGTCCTTTTGTCTTGTTGCTACTTGCCTGGGAAAAGAGGCTGACACCCACCAGAAAGAGAAAAAATATAGGAAAGAATTTTCAGTTGCAACATGCAATTCTTCTGTGTCGAAATGCAAAGCAGAAGAGATATATAAATAAAATCACCTTGAAGATATATAAAAAACAAATCAGATACAGGAATGATAAAATGCAATATACCTTATTTTAATAGGCTGTCAACAAACAACCCTTCCCTTGTCCATTTTAACTCGTCATATATTTACACTTACTGTTTTTTATTATTTTGTCTATCTCAAAGAGTTTGAATATGCATTACTGAAAATACAAAGACAAACTAAGCAGTAAAGCTAAATTTCATAGTACCAAAATATCTGACTTGAAATCCAAAAATTTTTATTTGGAGAAAGCACAAAAAAAATGTTACTTTAGCAGAGTCCATAATATGATGCTTGTCTATTTGCTGCCATTATGAAACTTCTGCTCATAAAGGAAATGATCCTTTCCATATGAGTTAAATCAGAAGGCAATAATTTCTTTAAACACTCTGGATGCAGAATCTCAGACAAGAATATGAATTGTTGGTTCTGATTTTCTTTGTGGCTTGGAAAAGAAATGCTAATATTATGTTTCTAAATATTTTCATTAAATCTTTTTTACAAAGGAGACACAATTTTTTTGTTTCATTCCCTTTCTGCAAAATTGAAATATGTAAAGCCTACACTGTTTTTCACTAACACTTTGTAGCCTGGGGTTAGATTTGGAAGCCAAGCCAGCTGAGTATGCTTGTCATCTGGCCAACATTGCCTCCCTGAATGTTGAGAACCAAAGATGTAATAATGCTCTTCAACTTAATGACATCAGAAGCATTGAATTGAAGGCAGTGTATTTGAAAGGCTAGATATATTTATAACGAATTTATGCTAATTGAAGTATCACTGTGAAATCCTCCTTTTCCACTTTTTACTGCACAAATATCTTCTTTTATTTTTCTTTGTATTGGGAGGATTATAAATTGGGGCTTTTGTAATGAGGGATTGAGTCAAGGGGAGATACACTTCACAACATCTGAAGACTTTATATGAAGCCTTTTATTCCCTGAATAGTTATTATTAATGCAAACAAATTGTTATCATTAACAAAAGGTAAGTATTCACACAGTATAGTCACTCACTCACTCACTCACTCACTCACTCACTCACTCACTCTCTCACTCACTCACTCTCACCTCTCCTTGTAGTTACCCAGTTGGAGCTGCAGCTGGGGACAAAGCCCAGCTGTTTCCTCAGGAGCAGGGGGACATACTAATGTCACTTGGCTTTGAGGCAGGAGTTTCGGCAGTTCTTCAGAGTGATGTTTGTTTCATTAGGTGTTTCTGTAATGCTGTAGTCTTCCTCTGCACAGGTGCTACTGCATTCTTGGATGTGACCCAATTTACATGAGGTTTTCTTGATGTCAGGTGTGTTTTAGTGGCCTTCTACAGGCTGAGCAAACTCTTCCTGTCCTGACTATTGATTCTTCCATATCCAGCAGGACTTCTAGTTTGCCAGATCTTGTCCATGAGTTAGTACACTCACTCCCTACAGCATGTACTTTTCCTGTTTTCAGACATTTGTTTCCTGGTAAATATTTCTCAATCCAAGCCTACTGAAATTTATGAAAGCTATTCATACAAACGGCTATAAAAGGGGTCTTTCTGTCAGTACCAGTCCTACATCTCTCTAATAGTTTTGCCTGGTTTTTCTCTAACTTCGAAAATGATTCACTTTTATTAAATTTCATAAAACTGTTCTTCAGCTCAGAGAGTACTGTCAGAGTATTTAGTGGTAGATTCTCTAAGTTTTCTTCCAATTCAATTGTTCAGATTCCTTTCCTGCTCCTCACTCCTGCAAATGACTAAATAATTTCTCCAAGATTTAGCTGTAAATATCCTTCAAATATTATTCATTTTCTTTCTAGATGTCTCTTACCTTTACAGAGCCAATGAATACATACTCCATTCTGTTAAAATTCATAATATTCCCTGCAATAGATCTTTTTCTTTTAGTTTATCTCTTTACATTGCAAATAACTGCAAAATCACAAAGCGTCTGCAGTGAACAGAAAATTGTAGGCAGTTCCCCAAAAATAATTTATCAACTATTTCATCTTTCTGCCTTTCGATAAAACTTATCTGTCTCTCTCTGCTCCCCTTTAACATTCAAACTTGCAATTTTCTGTGTTGTTTTGACACTGTGCTTTTTTTTCCCCTGCCCCAGGTGTACATCCTGTGCTTTAACACGCACTGTTCTCATGCTCCATATATTAGTGTTAAGTACTGTAGGGTGTAGATAGAAGCAGGTCAGGCACTGCACAGGGGGAGCCTTCATATTTAGACTGCAAACAACCATTGCAACACAAAGCTCTAGTGTGTTACTAAACCCACCATGGAACGGTTAACAGATCAAGATTCCATATATTCTAGAAATACATTAAAAAAATTTGTATCTCCAGAATGCTCAATAAACAATTAGGTTGATTTGTATTACCTTTAGTCTGCAGTACATGAAGCATCACCCCACATGAACAGCATTATGATAGTTAAAACAGGATCATTGTTGCTAAAATAAAGTAAGCTGAGGGTTTTTTAAGAAATGCAGTAAAATGTATTCACTGCTCAAAAATATCTGTTCAAGAAAATGTGTAATAATAGTGTGTTTGGAATACATCTATCCTCAAGGCTTTAGCAGCCATACATTGCAAATATAGGGCAGACATAAAATATATTTATCGTTCTTACCCTTCAGATAATTAAAAAATATGGTTCTCAGAAAACAGCTCACTGTTAGGATAGTCACTGCAAGCTCTCAGGATATTTATCAAACAATAACATCTCATACTCAAGCACCTCAATAGCTCTCGCTATTAGGAACCTTTTAAAAATAACGAGAGATTGCAGTTGTTACTGGCACTAGAACCTGGAAATCTATTACATAGAGAAGCTTCAGGGTGAGAAAAATGGAGGCATAATAAATATAATGGCTTTGAAGCCATAACAGGTTTTTATTTGCTCGGTTACATTAAAGAAAATGATGTAAAACTGTCACATTTGAGTTCCATATTGTTAGAAAACTTCAAATTTAGACTTCTTTTTTTCTTTAAAAACTGTTGCAGGAAAACTGAGTGCTCTTGTAGGTAGTAAAACTGTTAACCTTGGAAAGCTGAAGTCTATTTACAGATGGGAATAGATCAGACATTAGCATTTGACACGGTAATTGACTAATAGTAGTAACATTACGGATTTGTCTTTAATGTAATTCTTTGCTCTTGTAGATTGTCATTGTTCCCTTGAAATCAGTGTCAACTGAGTTTTCGTATTCCTTCAGTCCTTGACAATTTTCTAAAAAGTACAAATTTGGTATTTTAACTTGAAAAAAGTCTCTGCACAGACATGCTACTCTGGGAGACTGAAATGTTAATGGGTAATGACTCAGTCGGCCGTTTGCAAAAGCAGCAGGTGCTTTGCTGCTGATGTGCAAGGGAACAGCCCAGGTGCAGAGGGGGTGAGCACCCACCACTGGAGGCTACAAGCTGCGTTTTGAGTCAGACAAGGAGGAAGGCAGATAAGAAGCAGATTCTGCAAGGCAAGATAGTGGTTTTCATCATGCCAGTGTCCCCCTTTACATAACTGGCACAGTTGTAAATCCCTGCCCCGGGAAGAGACTCGAGACACTCACATTATTTATCCCTTCTGATACGGCATAACTGGCTCAGGTGTGAAAACGCCCCCCAGAGAAGTACCAGGGCATTCACAGGTAGGCCTGAGGATATTCATCCCACCTAATGGGGCATAACTGGCTCAACTACACTGAGAGGCAGCTGTCATGCCTTAGAAGCTGTCATAAACCATCAAAGTCCTCCAAAACACCCCCAGACCGATTTCTAGGACCTTCCACCAGAGGACTGCACATGATCCACAGTGTTGCATCAGCCAGTTTAAAATTCCACCCCACGCTCGGGGGAGGTACCGAGCGTTCCCACCTGAACCAGAATGTTAATTAACCCATTGAACTTTGTGTTTCACAGGAATCCCCCACCCTCGACTGATCAAGACATCACTTCCACCAACGGACAAATAAATTGCAACAATCAAGTCTGTCACTGGATCCAGGATGGTGCTGATTTCTTTCTCCTCCTATTCTTTCTTTCTCTTTCTACTTTTTCCTTACACATTTTGTTGCTATTTTGATGCTTTTATATTGCTAAATTTCTATAGATAACAATAACCAAAATGGCTACATACCTCCTTTCAGTTCCAAGTTGTTCCAAAATAAACCCTACGTATCACTGATCCTTCAGTGTCGTTTCACTCTAATCCACCCCAAGTGATCCATTAACAAGAGTCCCAGTTACCCTCACCTTCTGGGATGTGTCACAGAAGATTCCTAAGTCAGAAACCCTCTGAAAAGGATGGTGACTTGGGAGATCTAGCTTTTATTACAAAAGTGAACGATGGTAATGACTTTGAGGGTGTTTTTCCTATTTTAAGAGTTGAACCAGAACCATTAAATATTTCTCTGTGGTAATTAAAAATTCATCTAAGCAAATTTTCCCACAGAGTTTCTCTAGTAAGAAACATCTAATAATGTCTGCCCATGTTCAGGTGGAAAAAGAAATATTTAGCATCTTCTTTGGATTTAAGATTTCCTCTGATTTTATAGGAAAAAACATTTGGCTTTTATTCAACAGTTTAATGGCTAACTCAGAATTCTTATTGTGTGCATATCATCTGGACTTGATTTTATCATGAGATCAGAAGAAATAAGTTTTAGACTGTTTGATGCTGTCTTCTTCTGTTTTTTTGTTGAGTTGGTTTTTTTTTTTTTTTCCCCATACATAAGAAATATGAATTTTTTTCTACAATGGATGATGAAAAATCCTGTCCCTGGTGAAGACAGTTGTAGTCATTAAAAAACATCTTTTTAACTCCTTTATTCATTAATCTATTCCTAAAAAGAATTTTATGGTGAAATTAAATTATCTTCCTGCTGTTTAAGTTAATGACTCTGATTGCTTTTACTTATTCCTCCCGTGTTCAACCATGTGACAGATAGGATCTTATCATGTGTAAATTCATTTTAACCAGTCCAGATTATGTCTGACAATTGGGATTCCACATTCAGGCATCTTGTAGACAGAATAAAGGTTTGTGCTCAAGTTGCAGACAATTAGCAAAGCAATTTTGGTTTAAGATTTTCCTGTGCTGTAGGTAGTCCAGTCTTTGATCTATTTACTATTGATTTTAGCAGAATGGTTCCAAATACTTACTGGTTTAGCAAGAAATTCTAATCAAAGAGTCCTATTCCATCCTTGCAAAATACATAGCTATTTTCCATGATCCTTGTTTTTACTAAAGAATTCTATTTTTCTTAAAGTATCAAAGACTTAATAGTATACCTTAGAAGAATATAGAAAAAAATGAAGTAATTTTAAAGTAATTTTCAAAAAATCTGTTAAAATATCTCTAACTGTCTGACAGCTCTGAACATGCTCTGTGTAAATTTAAAGTTTACATGTTGTTTAATACACTGAATATATATAGTTTTTGCTTGCCTTCTAAAATCTCTACATACCTAAACTCTACACAGAGGCTGCACATACAACCTGTTCTAGTCAACTTTATTGTACAAGAGGCTCAAAAATAGTCTCATCAAAATTATAGGTTTACAAAAATAGTGCTAGTAGCATGTCTTCATATTGGACAATCAGCCCTATCAGCTCTATTTGGTGTGGAAATCATCAACGTAATCTTTCTGAAAGGGTGACGTGTGGAAAAATCTCTATTTAGAAATGTAAAGTAGTATTTTAAGTGAATTAGATTACTTAGAGACTTTATGTGAAAACGCACCAAGCCAGCACATGGAAATCTTTTCACTTTTATAAAAAAGTTTGATAAAAAATATCTTCTTTTTAGTGTACATACTGGATGCTAGGTACCCAACAAAGCCAATTTACACCTCCCCTCCTGAGCTGGACAGGGGACAGAAAACATAACAAAAATGGTCAAAATAAGGACAGGGAGAGATCACTCACTGATTACTGCCACAGGCAAAACAGACTTACCTTAGGGAAATTAGTTTAATTTATTAGCAATCAAATCAGAGTAGGGTAGTGATAAATAAACCCAAAATTTAAAACCACTTTTTCCTCACTTCTCCTTTCTTCCGGGGCTCAACTTCACTGCCAATTTTCTCTTTCTCCTCCCCATGAGGAGCCAAAACTATTGATAGGACAAGAATTGTAGAAAAAGTTAATGAAAAGGTTTGCGATATTATCAGAAGGAAGGATATAAACAACACATAGTAATACTTATACAGTAAATGTATATAGTAAAAAAGAATATGGTAGCACATTCTAAATATGCCTATAAAACAGGTAAACAGAAGAGACTAGAAGATTTAAAATAAAGAACAAAAAGAGAAATTAATAGATATACTATTCTACAATTGGAAGGATGACAGGTAATTCAGCTTTGCCTTTACGTTGGGGGCAAAATTAACTGTCACTGATGATACAAATTCATTGATGTTTTATCAAAACAGTAAGATAGAGACTAACCAAAAATAACAGCTGGAAGTTAAGCTAAAAATAATAAATCTTTATCATTGGAAGAAAATGAAAGATAAATACAATAGTATTTTGTATTTCACACATATGCAGATATTCTGATATTGTAAGAGTGGTTCATTCATGTCAACTAGTTGTAGAAAATAATGCTCACATTTATTTGTATGGACAAATAAAAATGACTGAATGTACTGAAATCTTGTGTAAAAATATATAGTGTGGCACTATTGTACAGGAAGGTTAATGGTTTTGAGCCAAGGTGTAATAAATATACTCTTCCCATATGAGCTACAAACAATTTTTCTTCAGTCAATGAATAATGAAGAAACAAAGAGCAACAGAGGCAACATCAAATCTGTGTCATATGAGTAGGGTTGAAAAACACAATTTTAATTTGACTCTGCATAAGCTTCATTGACATCAGATAAATATTTCATAACAAGGTAAGATTTAGTCCATGTCTTTACATATTAGTGTAACCAAATGGGACATGCCTTGTCCAAATGAAATTCTCCTTGTGCTGTAGACTTTGTAATAAAGATCAAGAAAGTTTCATACATTCTGCAAATTCTTTCCTGTGTTTAAGACTTTTAGCCCTCTGGATTATAAGTGGCCTTTATATCATAATATTTAAATACATGAAGGCTTACAATAAACTCATTATTTATAATCCATTCTTCCTCAGGATACACTGAAAACACTTTGAACTAGGTTCTACAAGAAAATCTATCTGTATGTCTGGAAAAGATAATCAAGACCTTATATTTCATATCAATTATGGGAAGAGATGAATCTTATGTTATAATTAAAAATAAGAAAGAAAACAAACCAACAAAACAAATAACCAAACCCCCAAACCAAACAACATTATGGTTTCCATTCTACTCTGATCAGGAATTTAGCTAGAAAGAGGATACCATCCATACTAATGAGTTCAGTCATCTGAACTGCATTAACCACAAATTGTTGAAACACTAAATGAAGCTAATAGAAGCACACATATCTATGTTGTTTTTTCTTTTCTTTTCTGAAGTTATGTTATGAGAAGCAGTGTCATGGTAAGAATTTCTTGCCTTCTGCAAGACAAATAACATGTATTCTTCACGGAGTTCTAAGGCAACTTAAATATGATATCACAGAGCTATTAGTTTGCATATTTAAATAATTGATTATTTTGGCTTTGGTACTAAAGACACGAAAGGAAATCAAATAAAACAGCAGCTTCCATTTGAATGGCTGGAGATAAATATTAGATATTAAAGAAGAGTAAAGTACAAGAATTTAGCAATTTATTGATTAAGAAAAAGAGTAGGAAGATAGAAATCATACCTCACAGATGCACTGGAGTTGTTTGAAGGAGTCAGTGTGTCCTAGGGCAAGAGTTTCTCACTGATTTAATGCATAAGGATAGTGTCCTTCACCAAAGTATCACAAAGAAACTGATTTGTTCATGGGATAAAAAGGAAAGTGCTTCACATCCTGCAAACTGGTTTAAAAGATAGAGAAATTATGAGAATTAAGCTATCACTCCTTGTGGAGGAGTATCCCAAACTGCATTTTTTGTGCAGAGGAAGATTGCACTTTTTTAAAAAAGAGTCAGCATTGTCTGCAAAGTGTTTTGGTTTGTGTCATGGATAGTCTTGAAGTGTGTACAACTATTTATTTTGGACAAAACCATAGGAGAGCATGTATTTCAGGAGCATATCTACTATACTTTAGCCATAAGGACTTTCAGACTAGACTACAGCTAGCCCCAAATACAAAACTATTTGAATTTTATAGTGCTAGTATCACATTTCTGTATGAACCTTTCTTCCACAGATACATTCTTACTGGTCTGTGTTAGGATCGGTCTTATAGGACACATTCTTAAATGATCGGAAAAAAGATGTGACTATTAAGAGACAAGTTTGTTAACGTTCCCAGTACCATCAAATACTCCCAATAATCAAAATATACTGACTTTGAAAAATTGCAGAAAGGTTTTTTGTTTTGTGTGCCTGAATAATAAAATGACTAAATCAAAACAGGTGAGATGCAAACCACATGAAGGAAAATATGGATAGCTAGAAAGAGTCTTATGAGGATCTATATATAGACAATGAGCTGTTGCATGTTATTGACTGTTTAGGAGGACAAAACCACCAGCATTAAAAATTAAAATTGTACTTTTAATTAAAAGACTTGAAAACAAACAGACAAAAAAAAAAAGAAAAGAGAAAACTGCAGGGGAAAAAAACCCAAAACAAACCCCAACAAACCAAACCAAACAAAAACCCCTTCAATACATATGATAATAACTCAAGGAATGTTTTTAATGGCACTTCCTGCACTTAATGTGTTCAGATATTTAAGAAACTGGACTATGCCCTCATGTCAAGGAAAGTTGCCTGGCAGGAGTTCACAAGAGTTTCTTTGGTATTTCATGTAAGACTGGGAAAGCTGAAGTCACTTTAGAATTTAAAGAAAAATGTGTCAACAAGATTCAGAAAAAGAAGAGATGCAAAAACTCCTATATAAATCTCAATAATCTGATTGGAGAAGTACTAGATTTGATTGATTGTTTGTCATCTTTAAGGAATTACATTTGACAAAGGATTGATTTGACAAGTTATGCTGGAGTGGTGTTTCAGGTGAGTTCTCCACCACATTTGGTTACTGGCTGTGCCAGAAGCATAATTGCCTGTAAAAACAGATGTAACATAAGGGATATTTGTCGTCAACAAAGAGAAAATATGAATGTACACACTGTTGCCCTTTGCAAAATCTCTGTTCAAGAGGGCAAAGAGTACAAAATGGAAGTATTTTAAAGAGAATCATAAAAGAAAATTCCAGTTAATCAATAACTTTGGATATTCAAATTACTCTGTCTCTCAAGAAACTCTAGAGGCTCTGAGTGATCAGAAAAGACTATGGAATATTTATTAATGCATGAAAGATTAAAATGCTGATCTATAGCAAAACAAGACCTCAAGAGTCTGTGAAAGGTATGGAGTTTAATAATTATTATTTTTAATTTAATAATATTATTACTACTGCCACACAGTTAAAAATTACCATAGTTCCTCTGAATGGCATAATTGAAGATCTTATGGCTTATCATGAGAAGATAATGATACCAAAGTTTTGAAAGAATGTGACAAATAAACACAACAACAATAATAAAAAATATTTCCATGGGAAAGTATGTGAAAGATGTACCTATTTCCATGGATGTGTATGACTGGGAGGTGCAAAACAGTTGGAGAAGCTTCAGGAAAGTTTTTTTATTCAACAGATGTTGTGTTATTTCAAAACCGACACCATTAAGAATACAATTGGGATGAATAAGGACCTGAAAAACTTGTACTAGCAGGGACTTTATTCACAGAAGAGTGACTTTAAATAAGATGCAGTTATAAAGAAACTGAGCACCTATAAAATACCAGAATACACAGTAAAAATCCACACATCTAAAACTCTGTATGTTCTTTCAATCAAATATATTCTGATGGTGTCCACAGACTGTGGATGGACTTTTCAGTGGTGATAGGCAGCTTGTCTGTCAATGACAGACAGTTTTTAAGACTTATATTTCTGTGTTCATTACCTTTTATAGTTCTTTTCATACTGAAAGTAATTTTGTTTATTTTTTGGTGTTGTTGACATATAAACTTTAATAGACTTTATGTTCAATCTTCCACATTGTGACACTAATACTAAACAACTGAAGATTTGCTCAAAGCACGCCCTTGCAGTGGTTCATTAGCCTATTGCTCTGCCATGCACTGTCTCTTAATTAGATATAGATCCACCACACACTGCAGAAAATGGCTTGGAGCACTGACATACGGTACAGACACTCAGATACAGCAGAGCAGAACATGGAAAGGTAACAAAAATGTTTCAGGGTGGACTCAGGAAGTACTAACGGAAGAGAGTTCATCAGACTGAAAAAGTAATAGATGAGGGGCCAAACGAATGAGGCTACACAGAGACGAATGATGATAAGGTGATAAATAGAGAATGATTGATCACAAGAAGTCCACTCAGTGAAATTATCAGTTTGCAAGCTTAAAAGAAAAATAACTATTTTTCCACACAGCTTATAATTGCAGGTATAAATTGCTTCCAAATAGATAAGACAAGTTATCAGTGCCTGTTAAATGCAGCACTCTAAATGCAGTATCTAGTTCTGAAATCCCTCATGGCCTGTAGCTGTGAAAAATATATGAGTGTAAGGATAATTCTGCACTTGCCATGTTCTCATGTTCTTGTCTTATTTCCATTCCTTTAATTAGGAAAAATAGAACAGATGACCCATTGTCCTGCACAGTGCGATAATTTATAAAATCTCTTACATATCTTATATAAATATGTTAGAATGTGAATATAATGCCCAATAATAACTGATAGGAACATTTCCACAGTAAGTTTGCTGCTAGCAATTTTGAAGAATTTTTAGCAAAAAAAATCATCAACAGTGATTTGATCAATGTATATATGTAATTAATCAGAGTAGAAGCAGAATCACATAATTAATTACTTTATTACTTTGATTTCACTTTGAAAGTCAAATGCATTAGGGGAAAAAGAAAAGTTGATAGAATCCACAAGCTATTATTTTAGATATTACCCACTGTAACTATTGAAAATTTTCATCCAGATGATATTCAGATGAATAAAATGAAATCATATTGGAATTAGCAAAGCTATTCTTGTGACAAATCTTTATTCCTATTAACAGCTGAGGTGGTTTTCTTTTTATTCATTATACTGTTCGTATGACTGCTTGTTTGACTTTCACGCTGTTGATGTAAATGAACTCTTTCTTTGATGATGATAATATAGTACAGCAGCAATATGTGTGTATAATTGTCCTCTCTAGAAGTACCTTTTAAATTTAAATCCAAGCTGCAATTATTTTAGATATGCAAATGATCAAATTGAGGGTAATGCTACAAGAGAAATTCATAACAGGTTCAAAACAGAATAGAAATGGCTATCTCTGCCTTAGGCTTACTGAAGATTTCCTGATAGAATCCAAACATGCTCAGCTGAATAAAAGAAATAACACCTTGTAAGGTTTATGTTCTCCTGTCAGAGTCCAGTACTCTCTCTATAGCTTCTTTCAGAGCAACCCTCCTCTGCAGAAGAGGGTTTAACCTGTAACACCAAATTTGCTGTCATTTCACGGTATTTTGCATTAACAAAGGCACACAAGCAGTGTACTGATAACACATTACAGGGACATTGCTATTGCAACATACAGTTGAATCACAGTACAAATCTCTCTCCCATTACTGGTCTCTCTGCATGCTCATCATCCTCATGCTGGGCATTCCCAGTCACTAGGGAGGAGAAATTGGCTGAAGCCATCTTAAGTCCATTGACCTCTTTGAAGTTTGTCTTAGTTGTTCTTCAGTTTTTATATCCGCATTTACACTTTCACCAGGCTGGTCTTGCCAACTCAAGAAGTCAATCATCTCTATTAGTTACCTCCAGGAAGGCCGTTTACACAACCAGTTGGTACATTCAGCTGATGAAAACTGTTGATCTTCTGATATTACAATTTACCTAAAAGAGTGGCCACCCACTGTTCCCCGAAGTATTGAGGTTCAGCTTTCTTGGCAACAGTCAGTCATTCCCTACATTCTTCCCTTATCTTCTAAGCACATTGATCTTGCCCATCTCATCTGAGCCATTTTCCGTTGCAGGGTTTTGTTGATTGATCCTCTCTCCCATGTTTTTGTAAAGGGGACAATTCCTGTATGTGAATTCTTGAATTTGTCTTGTCACATCTCCTTTTTATTCCTTTGGAAGTAATTTGGTTTTTTTATAGTAAATAGAAAATTCAGAAAAATTCTTGAGTGTACTTTCATTCACATCAGAGCTGATTTTCTGAAACAAATTTTCTGCTCCCACGTGCTGTTTCAGTTAGTTTCACTAAAAAGTCTTTGAGCTTGTAAATTTTTTTTGCTTCAAGGTTAAACAAAACCTAGAAGATGCAAGGTGCACTTAATGCTTAACACCTGCTCATTGCCTTCAATCCATAAGATTATCTTTACTACTGGATAGGTACTATAACTCTTCAAAACACATACAATGTAGAGGTCAGGTCATCAGCATCACGTGTTGCACTTTGCCAGTGTGCCCTTATTCCACTTTAAAGAGGCTTCCAGTGATTTATTTGGAACATAGAAATACCTTTCTGCATCAGCGGGATCCTGAGGCATTACATTGTGGCAAGTCTAGCTCACAAAAAGTGTTTTGTAAGAGTAACTGTTTCATTGATCTTTGTTTAAACACTTATGTTCAATAATGGCTGCATGAGATGATAATTTCCTCCTTTATGCATTTGAGACCTATCTATTTTCATGCCCACTTTGATGACACCATACAGAGACATGCCCAAAATAGTTAGCTTAAAAACAGGCAGAAGCCCATCTAGGAATCAGAAGCTTCCTCCTAAAAACCCATTTTGAATCCTGTCTTGTTTTGACTTTTTTCTCTCATTACCATGATAAACATAATGATAATTTAATAGCCCACAGAATTGCTTTCCAAGTTGCAGTGTCACTTTCCAGGTGCAATATCTTTTTATTCCTATTTTCCTCCTTCACAGGCAACATAGTTTCCTGGACACTAATACAAATGGTACAGTTTATAAGATACTTGCATGTGAGTAGCATATTGGAATGTTGTAGCAAATAAAAATCAAGGTTCAGTAAGACATCTGATAAACATAAGACATTGTCCCCAGTGTCTTTCAGCTAAAGAACAATAACTACTCTGTATTTTTGTTGAGAAGGAACATAAACAATCATTCAGAAAAAGTGAGTGTTGGGGCAGGTGTTGTTGTTGGCTTAATATTCAATAAAGGTAGACCAGTCTTGATCTTATTAAATTCATATTTACAGAAGCCTAAAATATTTTTGCACTATGGTGTTATGATATTCAGAGACTGATTGTCTTTACATAAATATTGCAATAAAGTTGCTTGAAAAGACAGCATTCTCATTCTATTTTGCAGTCATTTTCCCCCTCATTTCTTCTATTGGCTCTTTTTCTGTGCTAGGAGATCAGTAATAAACCAGGGGACTGCAGATGATGATGCAAATCTTTGCATATCAAATGAAATTAGAAAATCAGTTTAATTAGAAAGAGAAGAATTACAATCCACTGTAACTCATGTACAATCAGGCAAGGTCTTCATTTGGATTTAAAGGTGAGAGTTCTAATAAGGAGCTCCCTCCATAATGAACTTGTTCATTCACTATTGGCATAAAATATGTTAATAATTTGTGCAAATACATGCGTGTATAGATGGGTGTTTTATATTCTAACTCTTAACTTGCCGTATTTATTTTTGGTTAGCTTTTGATGAAAAAAAAATATATTTTCTGAATATTTGTTGTGAAGTTAGTCTTGGGGAAGATAATGCATAGAAATTTTCAGTCAATGATCTAGGTATGTCAAGGATCTCTTTTAAAAACTATCCCAATTAGATTCTCCTTTCACAGTGGAACATTGTGCCCTGGTAGTGTTGCTGATATTTCTCTTTATCTTCTTCTGAAAATAAAGTATTTGTCCCTCTTGGACCAAATTTAGGTCTCACAAGCCTTTGTATTTTTGCTCTGCCCTTTGGAATGATGTACCTTTTCTTCATTACGTTGAGAAGATATGAGGAATGTGACCTAGCTACTCTAACAGCAAGACATAATTTGTATTGCAGAATTTGAAAGAATGATCAAAGATAGACCTCTCTTTTATTTTTTTTTTTTTTTTTTTTTTTGTTTTGTTGTTATTTTTTTTTTTTAAATTTATACTTTTTTTTTTTTTTTTTTTTTTTAGTTTTAGCCCCATGATAGAAAGGTGTAAATGAAACCAGTTAGAAATAGCCTGACAATACTACCTTAGTTTTGCTCAGTTAGCTTGCAATACTCTGGGCCAAAACAAACAGTAACACTTAAGGCTAAAATCTAGCTGTAGGCAAAAGTTGTGAATTAAATGTGATTGACATAGGACCACAATATTTATAGAAGAATAAGGTATATGACTTTCCACTAAAGATAGTTAAACCCCAAGTGGTATATACTATCCAGAAATAAGTGGTGTGAATGTTTCTATATTGAATTATATTTATAGACAGAAAAAATGACCTGGAGCTTTCAGTTTACCACACACAAATTATGGCCCTATCATTTATAATTCGGATTGCAGAGAGAGGCACTACCACGCACAGTGACAATATCTTGTTGTCTAGCCAAAGATTGCCACTGGCACAAGACAAGGAAGGAGCAATTCTGCCAAGCCTTGTTAGGCTCTCAAGATCTGCTTGTATTAGTGTCTCAGATGGGTTTGGGAGAACTCTAATTCCCTTTTTTTTTTTCCTTTTGTTCTGCTGTGGTTGACGTACCTGCATAGTCTTAAGGTATATGACTAGGATACCTTCAGAGTGAAACTAGGCTGGAAAATTAACCTCAGGACTCTGCCAAATGTAATCCCATCTCAAATGGGCATCTAGTCCATGGGACCAGACTAGGAGTAGTCCAAAGCCCTTCAAAAAAAGAAAAGAGAAAAGTTCCACAAGCTTTGACATATGCATAGCACATGAATCAGGTATTTTGCATCAGATTTTGTCTACAGATTTATTGATCCATGCTATTGCTAATGTAGACATAGTTTAAGATTGCTAACAGATTAATCAGCATTCAGAACAGATAAGTCTGATTCTTCTCTTAGCATCTTACACCTCAGTAGTTAGACTAACTACAATTTACCAGTTTTTAACACAGGTGTAATTGAAAACTCAGCTTTTGTGTGTGTGTGTCCCTCCATATGTCATTCTTCAACATATTATTTTGTCCAGATTAAGTCCATACTATCTTAATTCAGTCCAGATTGCTTTTACTGTCAGAAATTAGGCAGAAAGAAGAACAGTTCTGTCAGGGAACAGCTGATAATTAATGTAAAGGAAATGTCATTTGTATGTGTGCAAACTTCCAGTGCTACAGCCAAAAATCCCTATTCTACTGTTAAAAAACATCTTCAATACAAACTTTTTTTGATTTTTAAAAGAAATACATAACTAAAATAAGTTTGCTTGCTTGCTTGGTTTGTTGGTTTGGGTTTTTATTGTACTGTCTATATAGAGAAAATCACCCAAAGATAGCTAATTTATTCAGAGATCAATCTTTCTGGATGTTAGTACCTCATTTAGATTAATGGAATAATTCATATTTGTAACCGATGTTTTAGACTGCCTGTAAACCAAGACTCATTTTACTGTAACAGTGTTGCTCAGTTCCCTTACTATAATTTAATCTCAGAATCATGAATTCAGGTGTTACAACCTGCCCCTGAACACAAGGGTTATTCAGGTTCCTGTAAATAAATCCCTTGGGCTGAATTAGAGGGAAATGACACTGAATGATCGGTGTTTATAAGCACATGTATATAGGTGTGTGTAGGGTTCATTTTAGAACGACTTGATTGCAATGGAATACACGTATGTACCTATTTTGGTTATTATCTCTAGTAATACAGCAATATAAAAGCATTAAAATATCACGAAAGAAAATATATAAGGAAAATAAAGAAAGGATAAGAGTACAGAGCTCACCACTCGTGGATCCAGTGACAAGACCTGATTGTTCAAATTTAGATGCCTGTTGGCCAAAGTGATGGCTGCATTCTTGATCTGTCTGATGTGGGGGAAGCCCACGAAATATGAAGTTCGATGGGTTAATTTACGTTCCAGTTCAGGTGGGGACACCCAGGCACCTCCCCAGGAGGGGGAATTTTGCCGTGTCTGATGCAACACTCTGGATCATGTACAGTGCTCTGGTGGAAGGCCCCAGAAACAAGTCTGGGGGTTCTCTGGGGGTCTTTGATGGTTTTTGACACCTTCTAAGACTCATGTCAGTGTAGTTGAGCCAGTCAGGCCCCATAGAGGGGATGAATACCCTCAGGCCTACATATGAATGTGAATGTCCCATATGAATGTGGCCTTCCCCAAGGAGGGGGAGAGGTTTGCAGCTGGGCCCTTGCATAAGGGAGGACACTGGCATGATAAAAAAGGCTATCCCGCCTCCCAGGGCCTTCTGGCTCAAACTCCAGTCTGTAGCCTTTGGTAGTGGGTGTTCACCCTCTCAGTCTTTTACAAGTCAGAGGTTTTGCCACTGCATATCCAAAATACTGTCCTCTTCCCCTTTGATTTTGGGGGTAGGGAGGGTGGTACAAACTCTGTCAAAGCAGCCTGCCACCTCTGCAAATGGTTGACTGTTTTGAGTCATTGACCAGTAGCATTCCAGCATCTCACAGGAGGAAAATCACACACAGAATAATACACAGAGTATTCTGAGCTGGAAGGGACCCACGAGGATCATTACGTCCAAGTCTTACGTGATTGGCCCATACAGGGTTTGACCCCACAACTTTGGTGTTGCTAGCACCATGCTCTGACCAGCTGAGCAATGTATATGTGTGTGTGAGTTTTCACGTGTGGCTATGCAGATATACTTCAGCGATCACAATCTTTTCATCCAGGTGTGAGGGATAGGAAGAAAGAAGGTGGGAAAGAGTTTTTAGTAAAGGTGCCTTAATGCAGCTATTTCACATTGATCCCTTTGATCCTTTTGGCTTGTAATCTAATAAACAATGTTTAGACGTCACAATTACTAGTGTCTAATCTTACCATTTTTTTGTCATAAAATTGCTTCACATCCATCCAAGCCTTTGTTAAGTTTCTTGAATGTAGAACTATGAAACTGCTATTAAGCAAACGAACAAACAAACAAATAAAAAAAAAGAGGAAAATAAAATAAAAGCATGCATTACTCCTTTGGTTTCATTTTTTGAAATTATTTTCCTTTGTAATGCAAAATACAAATTTTCAGGATTTTTTTCTAAAAAATGGAGATTTCAGTAGTTTTAGTTGCAAGAATTGATTTCAAAACATAAATAAAAATATTATCTTGTTCTGCTGTCAGTTTGAAAATATAAATTATGAATAAGACAAAAAAATGCTCCCCTAGTATATCAAAACGTACTCATTTTTTATGACTAAATAAAAATACTAAATATACTCTTATAATAAATTATAATACAAAACTTTTGATAAAACCCATATAAATAAGTGGCATGGGACTTTATGTCGCATTATCTATTGCTGAAACTCTCAGACTTTAAAGCAGTCATAACAGCATACGTTTTTACTTTATGCACTATTTTTTCATGTATAAGCTATGAATCTTACATAATGCTAAATTTATGCTTTATTTGTTAGCATCTGAGTTCTTCAGGGATTTTATTTTTGTGGTAGACTGTTTCATATAGAACACTATTAAAATCAATGTGAATATAAATTTACCTATATTTATGTAAGTTATTGTACAAAAAAGCCATATTCATTTGTACCTTGCCTCAGTGTGAGTGATCCCTTCATAATTTCATTTTCTTTCTCACACTGCTGTCTTCTAGAAAGGTGACTTACAGAAACTCTGGATGATGACTCTCTTTTTCTGCTCCTGCATTTCAGGAACCAATTGATAAGAGGATGGAGCTGCCTGAAAGAATTTTAGATACATAAGGGTCTGAAGGACTGTTGCAACTGTTGTACTCTTTGTCCCTTCTCTTTGTTGCTTCTGTCCAAAGAATTAGTTGCATTTTGATAACTTAAATCATCATCATCTGCAAAATTCTATTCATGTAAGGAATCTATATCCTTTTCAGCTGTTCCACCTCTGACATTTGGAGAATTCTAATCTTAATTGTATTTTTAGAAAAATAATTTCACAAAATCAAACTTGTTGACTTCGGGTGATTGCATTGAGCCAGTGACTCATAGGGTAGAAAAGGTGCTACAAATCCCCACTAATAATTTATGATCCAAAGCCGTTTCTGTCTCTGTGCCATAAATTCAGCTATGTGTGCTGTGGGTAGAATATTGCTGTTACAAATAATAAAATTACCATTTCATCATCCTTTTCATCATCTTTTGGTACTAGGATTTCACTTATCTTTAAATAGAAGATCCAAACACGAGATATAAAACTATTATAAAATATTGGTAACACTGAACTGCGTCCTCAAGCATTTCACTTCATTTTATACTGAGAGGAGAAAAAGAAGATGTTCAGAAGTTGTGTAATTGATTTTAAAATGTTCTTCAACATATATAAAAATTATACCTGAACTGAAACCAATTATTAAAGGAGATGAGTAAAACCACTGTGAGGGGCACAAGTACTAGTTTATTTTCCTTTCATGTCTGTGACAATTTATCAGTGAAGTGAATTTCCAGAGAAAATGTAAAATAGGAATAAATAAAAAGAGAAGAGTAATGAGATTTGGCTTAACAAAACCAAAAACAACCCAAAAAAAACCCCCTGGCAAAAAAAACAAACCACCAAACCAACCCAACCAAAAAAAAAAAAAAAAAAGAAAAAAAAAAAGGAAGAAAAGAGAACTTGAAGAAAAGTTTCAGAGATATCTTCAGAACGTATGATCTGGGGACACAGCCAGAATTGCAATAAAGAGGAAAGTATGAGAGACTTCAGAAAGGACAGACATTTATGAGTAAATCCCATACGTCTTTCAAACCAATAACCTGAAAGCCACTCCAATAAAATGTGATACCTGTATAAGCCATGAGACAGTCAGGATAAAACCAATAATTTAACAGAAACATAAAGTGCAGTAAAAATCAAAATCAGCAAATAGTGCAGGTAAGGCAAAGAAGCATGACTCACATATCTATATAATGGAATGTTTGCATTTCAGATTAATGTTAAAAAGCATACAGAATAACATATATGTGAATATTTACAAACTCTATAATTGGAGAATTCACAGTGGTAAAAATGTTGCCTCATCAATCTTCCTGGAAGAAACACGTAAAAATATTGCGTGGAGTAAAAATATTGCGTGGATGAGTTAAGGAACCCAAGTTACTTCAGAAAAACCTTAATATCAATTATCTAAAAGTACAATACATTGTACATAGGTAGAATGTTAGAGTATGATAAAGACATGTAAAATTACAATTAATATGAATATATGTGTATATATATTGGTAGAAAGGCAAGTATTGGCATACATTTCACACCGAATAATTCCATAGAAAAAGCAATAAAACTATATCTTGTCAAATATATATTTGGTATGACAATGGTAGTGAATTGTTTTCCATTGGTACTAAGACATACAGTAATATATTATAATATATTTTTACAATTTTACATCATGTCTTAAGTTTAAGCATTCACTTTTCAGAGTATTAATATAGAATAAAATATGGATAATATCTTAATTTTTTTTTTTTTTTGTAAAGTGTGATATAAGAAAAATGAAGTAAAACTAAACTTAAAGTCTTCCGGCTCACAGGAACAAAAATAATATGTGAGCTGGGTTTGGTGACATTTCCTTTTGAAAATCTTCCTACAAAAATATCTCGAAATGTTTGAAATTTCTCACTTAAATATTTTCAGGATATTGACTGATTTTTCATTTTTAAATGTCAGATAAATAATAGCAAAAAAACCCCCAAAACATAAAAATAAATCATTTTGTAACAATCTTCAAAATTTACACAGAAAATTTGGGATTGCATTTATTTTTCATCCTCCAAATTCTATTTCCTATCATATTTTCAAGTGACAGTTGTAGGTAAGAAACAGAATTTCTGATAATACCAGTCTTCTGTGTTATGAAAGTGAACTCATTAGCTTAGTGGTTCCTATTTTAACTGTATTTTAACTTCATTGATGCTGAAGAGCATCATAAGCAAATTAGTAATTAAGAATTTCAAATAGTAGTGTATGATTTTGACATTATGTTCACATAGGAATGGAAAGACCAAAAATGTCATATCTTATGAAATACCAAAAAATTCCTATTGCTCTGAAATAATGTCTTACATTGCTCAGAGACTGTATAGCAAAATATAGTTCATAGATACTTAGAAGAAAATATGTCTTGTATGAATCAAAAGAGGACATTTCAAGATCTACTCTGTCTTTAAACGGAACTTCTATTAAATTGGAGGAAAGCACAAATTACCTAAGTGATCAGTGAAACTTCAGTGAGAAGTGACACATCTCACTGTGTCAGTATCAAAATACACCAAGGATCATCCCAAACCCTCTTCCTGTGTCAGTCTCTTTCCCTCTTCCATCAGTGTCTAAGGGAAACAGATGGCTGCCATAGATGCTGCCTACAGCCACAGGCCAGGACAGAAGCTGTGAACTTGTCTGAGCTTTGCCGTAGGTGCTGCACAAATTGAGTCTGAATGATTTGATTGTAACAGTCTCCTGGCTGTTTCACTGGCCAGTATGAAATTTCACAAGACAGTGTGAAATTCATTCACTGCTACCCTTAGTAAATCAAGAAGCAGGGAAATAAAGAATCAGCCAAAAGCATAAACATAATCAAGACAGATAGGTTGTCTTGGCTTTTAATAATTGGGGTTTGTTGAGAAAAAAGATGAATTCTCTGTATATCAGACACTCCAAATGGATAAATATCTTCCAGATACTACTGCGTGAACTGAAACTGAAAATGTGATGTGCCCTTCTTGAACTGAAATGCCAGAGGTAAGGAAGAGAGAGCACTTTGCAGATGCTAGCATGACTTAATTGCTATTTTATAGGCTTTTAATGGATTAGTTACCTTTCAGAGGTTCAAAACACAATAATGATATTGAAATACTTCTGTAAGCAATCACCAGCCTCCCAGTTGGTTTAATGAACAAAGGGCGTATTCCAACATCTCTCAAAAACACTCAGCAAGAACTCAGGACAAAAATATTTTCACATTAATGTCTAACAGCCATAAGCTCATTGAAATTTGCAGTGAGTAAAGCATGACTAATCAAAATGAAATATTTGCTTTAGGTAAAAAGATATTCTGCAGAAAGGTGTGACATTTACAAAAGTAATTACTTGAGGTTTGCAAAGTACTTTCATATGGCACAACTGATGGCTTTACTATGTGAATAGCTGGGGTAATCTAACTAGGACAAGAGACCTAGAGGCAGCATAGAATGAAAATGAAGATTATTCCAGTGATGACATTTTTTTAAAAAAAATAAACTTATACTGAGTAATATTTCCTTGAAAGAAAACCCCACACATTCACCCAAAGAGAGACTTGGAACTGATCACAGAGCACATAGTCCTGAGCTCCTTGTGTCATATTCAGCATTTAAAACAAAGAAGATGGAGAATTCTACATGGTTTCTCCTTTCAAGGTACTTTTAGGATAATATCTTATCTAGCTGTCAACATTTTGGAAAATTTTATAAGCAAAATAATTTCAAACTTCTTATTCCATTCCTGAAATCCCACAAGCATTTATCCATCACTTTGCTGTGATTTTTAGTCACCTGTACTACCTTGGCCTATACTAAATAGGTGAAACTGAAGTGTAGCTGGTTAAAATTTTCTAATATTAAAGGATAGGAAAAAAAAAAGAGACACATTTAACTGAATACTTGAAGTAAGGAAGTTATGTAATATTTTATTATGCATTAAAAATTGGAAGAATTCACTTTTAAAAAATTGTATTTCTGCTTAGGAAAAAACCCATATATGAGCCACTTCACAAAATTATGCTGGTTTACTTCACAAGAATTTATTTCTTTTAATAAAAAACCCATAACTCTCATAATATTTTGAAAACTGTGATTCTTCCTTCATGCTACAAAAGCTTTTTACCATCTAATTCTCCCTTACTCTAGTACGACGTGTTCTGAAATTCTGAATACAGATCTGCAGACTTACAAGTCCATTATTTTGAATCAAGTTGTTGGGGACTAACTCAAATCTTGAATTTTTTTTTTTATTCAATTGAACATTAAAGTATAGGGAAAGTAACAACTCTGGCTACTAAATGGAAATTTGAATTCTGGAAGCCTCAACTGACATGAAGAAGGTTACTCTGCTCAGTTCAAAAGCACATAAGCTCTGCAGCTGCTCCAAGTCTGGTCTCAGGCTGCTTTAGGCAGCAAATGCAGTAGGAACCAATAAGGATTAAGCTACCATTGATTTTGTCCCACTGGGCTCTATTATTCAAGTATCAATGGCTCATTAGTCTTTATGCTCCTGCTTTTATAAAAGCAGAAATAGTGAGCTATCCAGAAATCACTGGGGGAAATATTAGCTGGTGCTTTACAAAGAACTATTTCTATGTATTTCAATCAACAATTGTCTATATTTCAAAGACAAGGGTACAGAAATGACCTTTTAATATAGATTCACTGTCAAAGCACCTGACTTGGACATATAAATGAGTGTAAGATTTCCTCTTATTATTTTGTTTTAAAAGAGAAAGTGAGGGAGAAAGAAATGAAGATGAAAATCAACTACAAACACACAGAATGAGAATTAAAGTTGGGTTTTGGTTTGTGGTTTTTTTTTTCCATGGGGAAGAAATTCTGTTTGCTTCCTACTTCCCTGTAATCATAATTTTGTGCATAAAAATACTATTACTGGTATTAGCACATGAAGGTTTTACAGATACTTTTTAAGTTTCCAAGCAGATTGTTTCAAATTACAGCTTTCTGTAGCAAATTATTATTCTATTAAAGAATTTAGATATTGGCAGATTTTTGCCCTTTTGTTTTTTTTTCCTTACCCTTTCTTAAATGCTTAGGAGTTTTCTATTTTATGCTGGGAAGGGCAACAGCAAACTGCTTTAGTAATTGCTGTGTGCCTTCACTGGTCCATGGTTGGTATCCTTGGCTCTATGAGTCCTGATGTAGATACCAGGCAGTGGTCTAAACCTGGAGTCTTTATGAGGAATCTTGGGAGCCTCAGTTTATGGGTCTTTCACAATCACTGAAGAAAGTGCAAAATACTTCATCTTCCTTTCAACTCATTAAACTAGTCCATGATGGCTTAGGAAAAGGAGATGGATGGGTGAAGAGAAACAACAAGAGTCACCCCCTGGCAGTATCCACGGACTATACTGCCGATATGGAACTCTGGAAAACTGTCATGCGGAAATCAAAAGCTCCTTAGGTTTTATATATCCACAGTAAAGTCTCAACATCAAAGAGAAGTTAAACAGGGACAGCAGATTAACATTGTTAACAAACTGTTCCATCTATTTCAGTGGAAATTATTCTTAGATTACAGATTCTGCCATGCTTGTATCTTGCCAGATGGGCCTGAAATGTAAATCTGTAAAAAAAATAGATTTGATATTGGAAAAAGCAAAAATATTGAAGGCAGGAATCTTTGCACGTTCTAGATCAGCTCTTTCCTTGTGGAAAAATAGCCCATTTATTTTGTCTGATATATCTTAAATCTAATAATGTTAAGTCTTCAATTAGATTGTTCCTTTTTATTTTGTTGTGACTAGCTTTAAAATCTCTGCTGGAGAGAATTACATGAGATAATTCCTGTGATTTCCTCACCATTTAATCCTGAATTATAAATAAATGATGTGTCACAAGCACCAAACTACATATTATAGCTGACTTCAATGGGGATTCTTGTGAAAGAAGAAATATAAATCATTTCCACTTACACTTTTAGTCCTATATTCTTTGTATCTTTATTCTAATTATCTATATATTCATTAGTATCTGTCTGTCCACCTGGATCAGGATCTGTATCAGGCTTTTTCAGGCTTTGAATTACTGATTTTTTGTTACTGTGAATTACCTTTACAAAGGACTCTAATTTAGTCTTCTTAAAAAAAATAACTACTACATGTCTCTTTACCACTCAGTGGTGTGTTTCTTGACAAGGATAGTAAGTGCAACTCTGACATTTACTACTAGTGACAGTCCAGATTTACTTCATAGTAGGAAGAATTATTCTAAATTACTTTAATAGTCTAGACAGGCTCTTTTACACACCGAGGAATAAGATTTAATTTAAAGCACAAACTCCCCTCTCCCTTGCGTTTTCAATTCCAGTAAGAAGAGCTGAATTTCATCACAAAAAAGCTGTTTGGTTGTTGGGAGAGGGGAGGTTTCTGCACCCAAAGACTACATGAGATATTCTCTACTTCTTTTTTTACCCTTTACTTTTTTTGACTGTGGACTCTTCTTCCCTGTTTAGTTGCTTCCCTGAATGGTGCTACAATTTGTCACCTTGTTTGTGTCCATGTAGAATCAGAGTCTTATCTGTTTGCATTTTACTTTAGATTTTTTGTTGTTGACACAAAAGAGACAAAACAGTAGGAATGCTGGAACAGTACAATGGGAGTACCTTCAGGAGTATTAGTATCAACATTTCAATGAAAAATTCTTCTGAAGGGAAAATTCTTCCCTCCTTTAGCACTGGTGGTAACTCACAAATCCTGCAGCACATAGCACATTTGAGTTTCTTGGTTTTTTCCCCTTCCCTTGTCTCAAAAACAAGAGGTTTTTTTGCTTTTTTTGGACATTTTTTATGTTTTTTCAGTTTAGAAGTGAATATGCTAGACCAAGAATCATTGAACTTCAATACATTTTTGTTTCAAAGTAATTTTTTTACAGTTTAAGTTTACGTTAGAAAACCTCCGTGTTTACTGTGTAAAATTCTGAAGTGGGTAGGCTTTTCCTGTCTGAATTTAGACTGATTCAATTGAAACGGATATATCTGAGGAGTACAAAAATGAAATCTGTTAATACTAGGAGGAATAATGATAAAGAGATTGCCTCATTAATATTTTTTGGGGTCAAATAATTTGCATTTTGAAAAAATGTTGAGTATTTTATAGTTTTTCCAAGGAAACACATTAGTGAGAACTGAAAATTCTTATTATCACATTCCTCAAATTTCCCATGCCACTTTGATCTAGGATTTTCAAAAACAGTCATTTGCCGGTTCTTTCATAATCTTGCTGAGTTGGACCAGTGTGATACACACATGTTGACATCCCGTAGCTTTACCTTTATATCATCTTTCTCACGTTTTTTAGACCATAGGGGGAAATACAAGGACTGTTATCATTGACCTCATTAATCAGTAGATTTCTGGGTGTTTCAAGATAATATTATTGTTACTGGACTTTTCAAGGAAAATTCCAGTGTGTACTGGTCCGAACTGTAGCTAGGGTAGAAATTTACTGCTGACTAAAACCAAACATCTTGCAACCCTATAAACTGTGTTTTTAAGTGAGGCCCTTTGAACTCTTCTGGGCCGCAGAGGACTGCACCAGCACCACTCTCTGAGGGGAACACATCTCAGACCCTGTGATCTCTCAGTTTGGTGATACTCAGAGCACCATCACTGAAGGCTGATGACAGAGCCTGGGATGATGCTCCCACTCCTGAGAGTTCAATCGTTGCCGATTGAGAAGATGCAAAGTCATGATATAAGTATTTCACTAAACTTGAGGGGAGTTTTTTACAGGTATATTTTCTTGTCAAGACAAAACTTTTGCCTAAAAGAGAAACTTTAGTATAAAATAAATAGGACTTCGTTTTTCATTTTTTAAAATAAATTTTGATATCTATTATATGTTTTTTGAAAATGCATTTCCAGTTTTTTATTTAATTGACAACATATTTCTCGTACCAATATCACTGTATACATTACTTTGGATTTACTCCTGCCTTATCTGAGTGCGTGTAATACAAAAAGCAGCTTTGAAAATTCTAGTATATCGTTATTATTTTCCCTTCATTTTTTTCTTTTCAAATAAAGGGCAAGTGTGAATTAATTTCACATGTGAGAACATTTGCAATAGCCAAACAGCAATGAATAGGCAAGAGTGGAGGAATTACCTTTTAAATTATAGTAACAGGTTGGAAACCTGACCTTGTAAAATGTCACCTACATGTTCCACATTATTTATTTCTCATCAGAGATTTTGTACCAGAAGGTTTCCACTCATAAGACACACAAGATTTGTGTTAGAGCAAGATCAAACAACTCTACCTTGAAATCTCATTGAATATAGTACTATAAAAAGAATTACAGGGATTGGGTTTTTTTGTTTTGTTTTTATTTAAAAGCTGAGTAAATACAGCAATGATTATTGTATGTTGGAAGCAGTCTTATTTTCATATTTTAATATTTTATATCTGAGGTGGAAGGAGGATATATAAAAAACATGTCAAATATGAAACGTTCTGCTGCATCTGGCCTAAACAGTACTTTTAGACCAAATTCACAAATGACAATAGCAAATGTTTCCATTAAGCTAATGCCTTCAAGAATACTTAGGTTTGTTTATATGCCAGGCTCATAGGTTTCTTTCCATGTAATGTCTGTCTTTAAATGATTTTGGGTTCTGTCAGGAAACCTCATAACATTAAGAAAAATATCAGCATGGCATTTTCCCACAGCATCTCCATGACAGCCACAGAGTGAATAATACTTAATATAACTGCTGACACATGGTAAAAGAGTGGCATACCTGGTGAGCTCTCCATGGGCAGAAAATTGCCTGACTGATTACATTTCTGTGAGGGAAACAGCTGAATATCCTAGGATACTCCTATACTCTCAACAGTATATTTTGTTGCTACTTTTGGACAACTTTTTATGAGCTAGATTAATATATTCTGTACTACTGTAAACATGCTAGTAGTTTCCGTCATTGTATTTTTTTTTCAGGCTCAACTTCTGAAGAATAAAATAAAAAATATATTTTAATACTTGAAAGGCAACCACTAATGTCCAAGGCATCCATCAACACTACTTTTTCTTTTTTTTTCCTTCCAGCTGTGGCTTGCTATTGGACAATCATTTCAGTTTAACAGTGCAAGGAAAGAGCCATTCTGACATGTGTTTCTGGTGAAGAATTAGTTCAGGCATCATTGAACAGGACTGTGGGTCCAGTGCAAATTGTGTCTAAAGAATTTTTTTTTTTTTTTTTTTTTTACAAACTGGATTACTCCATATCACTCTCAACTATGAAGAATTAAAGTATATTTTGTCAGACTGCTTCTTTGTCACGGCCACTGCAGAGAGCTGCATTTTTTAATCACAGCTTCCCTTGGGCATTTTCCTTAACTTGCAACAAGCTTCTGAGCATTACATTAGAAAATTCAAAGCTTATTGTCTGGCTAAACATAGAGATACAGATGTTAAATGTCTGGGGGTTTTCTTATTATACAGATGCTCCTTTTATGACAAATAGTACTCAGCTTCAGAGTGACACTTGTGATCCTTCAAGAAGGATCTGTTAAGCACTGTTAAATAGTCTCAAGCATGCAGGACACTAGATCATGTTGTACAGGAGCAACATTAGGAGTATGAATATCAACTCTAGGTGGTCTTGTCAGACTCCTTTTCTTCCCTTTCATTTTACGTGCAATTTTATGTATACTTTCTACTCTTTCATGAAACTTTTCTCCATCTTGAGGTTTTTTTGCAATAAAGTAAATGATGTCCATATCATCAAGACAGTTCAATAGGCCATGAAAAAGTCAAGGACCCCATTTACAATCTATGGCAGATCGCTGCGTATTTCACAGAGAGTCCTTGAATGGCAAGCACCCCTCGATTGCTTACAAATGCAGCAAAAACCAAGTTTCCTTTTAAAATATAATACACAGGCAACACACTGAGAAATCAGTACATACACCAGTGGAGAAAATTGTATGTGAAGTTTTATTTTAGCCTTTGATTGAATGTGAGCTTTCGACCCATACAGATGAGCCATGTATCTAAATGCATTTCTATTTATTGCCACCTTTGAGAGGCCAAAGCTCTTCACAGTTACTGAATGTAAAAGAGATAAATAGATATATTCTAAGTGTAGGTTCCAAATCTGTATCTATAGGGGAAGAACAAGCTAGAAGGTCTGACATAAATGCAGCTTCAAATGACTCTGTTTCCAATTTTAATCTTTCTCAGTAATGTGACCAGAAGCAATTTTGTTACTTTCTCTTAACCTATCTAAAGAAAAAGAGGGAACACACGCACATGCATTGTAAGAAAGTTTTTTGCAATTTCCTTGTTAAGATGAGTGCATATTTGGAAACATAAGTCTTTCACATAGCTGAAATTAAAACTGCTTTTGGCTATCAGTGTCCAAGAAGCAGGAGGATCTGATTATTATGGATATCTGTTAGGTGGAATTCCAAAATGCACCTTATAAATTTGACCAGACAGAGAAGACTGCTGGTTTCAGGTTACTTTTTTGATTAACATAAGTGAAAATAGTTCTTCTGAGGGGGAGAGATGCAGTTTCGACAAGGCTGAAACTTCCTGGACTGATGGTAGATAGCCCTGGCAGTTTTGGTTGAACTGGTGCAAGAATGACCTAGTGCATAGCTGATCTGGCAGATCTGAGGAGACAAAACACTCTGTGGTGGTATTGAGCTTACACTGAGGGATGGACTGTGATTAGAACCTTGTGACAGTACTCTTTCACTTGGCTTGATTGCAGCAGAGACAGTATGTCAGACCACATTAAAAATAATATGTAAACCAAAGGTGGTGCATATTTCCTCCCTTATTGGGAAAATAAAAGTCCTTTACGACAATGTCATCATTTTTCTTAGAGTCCTTCCAAGTAGGGATGTTCTCTGTGATTTGTTTAGCTGATTGCTGACCTCTTTGTCTTCACACACACCTATAAATACATGTGTGTGTGTGAGAAAATGAAGAGCTAAATGAAATGAAAGGGAAAAATTCACATCCCAGAAATCAGTGGATTTGTTTTTCCATACATGGGTATAATCTGTGAAATAAATGCATTGTCATAAAGATGCAAAGCTTTACTTTTACTTTTTAATAGATATAACAGAGATTTATCAATTCTTTTAAAATTTGAAAGCTGAAACTTTGGAACAATGAATATGTCTGATCCTCTCTTGCTCGTCCTTTACATCTATTCTTCAGAAGAGAGCATAAGCAAGAGCTGCACAGAGCTTGTTCTGGTGTTTTGTATTAGGATGAATTTCACCACAAGAGACTTTTCTCAATACAAAAATACTAAGGGGTGGGGAAAAGCCCTAAACAGAAGTTGTGAAGAAGAGGGGAAGAACCATACCAAGACACTATTGGTCTACAGTCATGACATGTGTGTCACATGACATGACATTCTATCACATGCCAGATAGAAAAAGGTGATTATAAACCTGCCTTTTGGCATTTTGAACTAGGTAGGAGAAAACTCATCAATTTTTTTCTACAAAAAGGGGTTACCATCTTGATTGAAAAGACATAATTATACTAATGTTAAATTCCAGGTGTTTGTTTTGCTTTGTTTTTAATCAATCCATGTTAGATAATGGCCTCATTATACTAGGTTAATTTCTTAGATTTATACTGTTTGCCTTCTTGTCACCCTCCTTCACACTCCCACCCTGCCACTTTCTGGTCCTTCTTCTTAGTGAGGCTTTCAGATGGAGGTACCTTTTCAGGCACAATCCATTTTTTTCTCTTTCCACCATGTACCCTGAGCTAAGTCCTGCATCCTGCCTCGCTCCTGCTCTTGTTCTCATAAGACCCTTCTGAACTAATTCAGTTCAGTAAATGAAATGACCTTTCTTTTCCTCCTACATTTCTTAGCAGAACCGATTCACGGTGCAAATATGAGGACAAAGGTGACAAAGGGGAACAGGAGACCCCCTTCTCAGAAGCAGTTTTTATGGCTCGACTTTCCTCATGGAAACATGTCTGCAAACAGGTAAACAACCCTCCCAACATACACTTTCGTTAAGTATGGACACATCACACCAAGGGCTAGTTCCATCATACTTAACAACAGGGACATTTTGGACCAGCACCAATCAAAGTCCGGCCGCACATTCAAGGATTTTATTCCTACAAATCATTACTGGGTTTTTTTGTTCATGACCATAGACACTGACTCATCCTGAAGGGTGAATGGCAGAAAAGTGTCTCATACAACAAAAATTTCATGTGAAACATAGAACCATTAGCAACTTCTCTTCCAGCAGTCAAATAGAACCAGGAAAAATGGCCTGAAGATTTGCCACATTAACAGCACTTTTCTTATGATGGATATTTTTCTTCCACGAATGTGAACTTGAAATCAGTAGAATTAAATGGTTGGCAGTGCACAAATTCCAATGTCAGAGCACCATATTGGATCAATGAAAAACTGTTAGTGGATTACTAGTTTTTTTAAAAAAATATGTTTGCAGTCATAGCATTGGCAAACTTCTGGGACAAAGAAGGAAACTGCTGAGGAGTAAAAAATAGAAAATAATGTGTAAGAATGACAGCCAAGCATTGATTTGCATCAACAGAGGAGCTAAAACAACATGTTGGGATTTGCAGACTTACCTTACTAGAGAAGGTAGATTAAACAAGATATTTCCTTTATTCCAACATATCCAGTTACATAGACTGCACTATATAATTTAAAATTTCATATTTCCTTTTCCTTCCATAATACAACAGTGATAAGAAAATGGGTGGAACAAGTTTGATTTGTAGCACAATCCTGCTAAATCCTTGGAATTGTGACTTCTTTCTGTATCTTTTGGAATCCAGACCAAACTGAGAATATAAGCTTATAATTAATGGTCTCTTTTGTCAGCCCTCTAGGAAAGAAATCATTCCATTATTGTCATCCTCTAATTTATTAGTAAGGCCTGCACATTTCATAAGTATCGGAGTGGGAAGAGAGGAATAAGATGAGCAAAGGACCACCTATCACAGAATTATAGAATCACAGAATGGTTTGGGTTGGAAGGGATCTGAAATGTCACCTAGTTCCAAAACTCCTGCTATGGGCAGGGACACCTTCCACTAAAACAGGTTGCTCAGAGCCCCATCCAGTCTGGCCTCCAGGGATGGGGAGTCCACAATCTCTGTGGGCAACTTGTTCCAGTGCCTCATCAGCCTCACTGTAAAGAATTTCTTCCTAATATGTAACCTAAACCTTCCCTCCTTCACCTTAATGTCATTCCCCCTTGTCCTATCACTACACACCCTTGTGTAATGTCCCTCTCTAACCTTCTTGCAAGCCCCTTTTATGTATTCAAGGTTGCTTTAAGGTGTCCCTGAAATCTTCACTTCTCCAGGCTTAACAACACCATTTCTCTCAGCCTATCTTCATAAGAGAGGTGCTCCAACCCTCTGATCAGCTTAGTGGCTCCTCTCTGGACTTACTCCTTTAAATCTGTATTTGAGTTGTCTACAGACGGGAAGTAAGGCTGCTGTCAGTGGGAAAGAAAGTGGAGCATTTCCCTCAGATCTAGGGATAATAATGGCTAAAGCAAAGCTTTTTTCTGATTGTGACACAAAGAATCCTTCCCTTCCTGTCTCAGGAGAATCTTTTCCTGCATTTCTGAGGCTGCTCCAATGCTTTGCAGTTGACAGTGTTTTAGCATGTTTTGATAAGAGAAGAATGAAAGAAAGGAACAGAGACTCATACAATATGAGAGTAGGGGTGTGATTGCACCCATACATGTTGTACACCCCAAGCTCCACAAAGCTCTCCATAGTGCTGGAGGCAGATTAATGTCAATTATAGTTTACTGTTTTTACTGAAAAACAGCAGAAAAAGAAAGAAGCAGAGTAATTTCTTGGTGTACAAGTTGACCATGGATTTTTGAATTGAACTTTTACATTACAATAACATCTTTAGAATTTAGCTGAAATGTTTTGTCTACTCTAAAAATACACAGCCAGGGATACTTTTTTCTTCATAGACCTGTGAATTTAAATAGAGGGAATGTACAAAGGACATGCAATTTCTGTTTTAAAGACAGGGCTTAAAACATGGTGAATTAATTAATTTGCTCATGGTCACTAAAAAAAATCAATGGCAGGACTTGGGAAATTAGCTTTCTTTTAAGGTTCTAGTTCTCTGTTTGGAAGAGCATTTATTTATTTATTTGTTTAAAGCTGTATTAAAAGATAACTATCTCTAGAAAGGTGTAATAGAAGAAAAGGTTTGGGAAGTGACCCAGGTAGATTAATATTAATAACTTTGCTGGAGAACTGAAGTGCCAAGAATGTCAGAATGCTTATTATCATAGAAATATCCTATACTATTAAGTCTTTCTTTTTAAACTTTAGCTATTATTGAAAAATTGAATACAGGGAACTTTGCTAAATATAGAAAGACAGATGCATGCCAGGACAAAATCTGATTCCATTAACTACCAGCCATATTTCAATGGTGACTTGTTCATCAGAGTGACATCATGGAGGTGGGAAGTTCAATCACTAGCACATCATTAGTTCAGTAATAGTTTCTTTTAAAGGTGCCTCTAAGAAGCACTTAATTTAATATTTTATTAAGCACTACCCATCAATGTGTCCTTGATCACATGAAAAATTTGGTTTGTTGCACACAGTGCACCCAAAAAAAGATAGTCCAGATTTCACATTTAAAAATGAGTAGTGTGACAGCAGTAATCATTATCTCGTCAATATTGATCTGTGTGCTGGCAAAGACTTCCAATGAAGTCCCGAAGAGAGGCAGGCAGCTTCTATGGGTATGGATCTCCCTGAGAGTGGGGCAATGAAGTAAAAACTTGTTTCAAAAAATTAAATTGTCTCTCAAAACCCTGTAGGGTTTTGTAGCTTGCTCAGGACAGGAGGAGTATTATAGTAGAGATTCATGCATATCCTCATACTGCAGAGAGAGAAGAGGATGGAATAGAAATAGAGGCCATAAAGAATTCAAACCACTACTGATCCAATTATTAATATTTTTATCTTCAGACCAGATTTGAACTGTATAACTACACAGTACATTACTAATGAAATGCAGCCACCTCTGAGATGGAAGCTTTTAGATGGCTGATGGACACAGCATGCTGCCAGAAAGAAAGGGGAGGTAAAATGGAATTTTAGTACATCACGGAAAGCTCCTGCTGCTGAGGAAAGTGAAATGGCATATTTAGGAGCCAAGCCACTCTCAAAGTAGGGTAAATTGGGAGCAACTATTAGAAATTGAATGGAATAATGGGAGTGGTGAGAGAAAATAATAAGGCAACTATGTCCACCAAGAGCAGACAAGGCTTCCTCTTCTGCCCGGTGCCATTTCCTACTCTCAGCTGGATAATGAGAAAAAAATAATGTCATTTCCCAACTGCATGTTTATTGTATGCCTACATCATACAATGGAACACAGTGCAAAGACTCTTAATCCAAGTAAATAGCAAAATTGCTGTATTTCCTTGCAATACAATACAAACTCATTAGTTTGGATCTGGAAGAACACAGTCATCTTGAATAAGTGCTGCAAAAAAGTTAAGGAGCACTAACCTGGGAGAGGCTTACTTGTTTGATTGCACCATCTGCTTACCTACTGTATTCTACCTAGACTCAAGCTGGCTCAGATTTACCTGATGTATGTGTCAGTATCATCTTTCCTTTCCTCTCGGCTTCAGCATTGGAATAGTCAGACTAAAGTTGCACCTACCTGCATTGATCTGTCTGTGTCTAAAAGGTCTTGAAATAGTACTCCCTGTATTCACTACTAGAGTTAGTGCCAACTATTCCTGTGAAATGAAGTAAGATGACCAGGAATTTCCAATTTAATTAAGAAACTAGGGGACTCTGGACCTCGTGGGTAGAAGTACTCGTGTTTAGTTTGGGAAAAAATACCAAAATTTGGAAATCTAATTTCTTGATAAGTCTACATTTGCTTTTAAAAAATGAATAATTATAATGGCACAAAATATCTGACAGTACCAGATTGATTTTTTTGTGGTTTATAATGAAGGGAAATGGCCACTTCAGCTATTCTTATGTACAGCCTTTGTTTTGATTTTTCTATTGTTGAATATTTATAGCCATAAGATACAAAGTGCAGCAAACAGTAAATTTATGTGCCTCTCCCATACATGATGCTATCTACCAATTAGGTCTCTTGAGTGACAATACTTTATTCAAATTCCAGTGAAATACTGTTTCTTTTTGAATGCAAGGGCAAACTAGGATTTTTTTTTTTTTTAGGGGCTAAAGAATATAGAAATTTTCTATTTCTGAACATATCCAAAAACTTATACAGTTCATAAAAAGAGTCTGTGATTTTTTTCTTGATAATCTGGTAGGATTGTATAGTTTTAAAATACAAAAATCTTCATTATATTCCCTATATGGATGAGATATTTTCACTAGTAAGTGATTCTTAGTTGTTAGATGTTACAATGGCTTCAGTACTATGGTGATAGATTAAATTAAAATTTCTTTGCTTTTGGCTTTGCTTGGGGGTGACAAATTGAATAACCCTATTCCAGGTGAGACTGCAACATTGCATGCTGATCCAACCAGTAGCAAGGCTGAGGATGTATTCCCAGTGGTAGCATACACACTCACCTGTAAAACCACATCTCTCTATTTTGGTCATTGTAGACAGACATAATCACCACTCACACAAACACAGCACCGGTGGGTGAGTGGCATCATCCTGCTCACCCCTCTGGCTTATCAGGACGAAGGACAATTAGTGGGAAATACATGTCTACCTGTCTGTATAACAGCTTGGATCCCTTCAGGTCCTGAGATTAGTCACTCAACCTTCCCCTCAGCCTTCCATGGATCCAAACCTCCTCAGTTGCTTGCACCTTGGATATATGAGCCTGTGAGATCAGAGTCCTGCTCACACAGAGACACACACAACACACTTCTGCAGCGGTTGGTTCTGAATTAAGTTACCCCAATCCTTGGGAGAATTTTTAGCTAATTATTGTAGAATAGAAACAATTAATACTAAAATGAAATATTTGGAAGATCCTAAAGCTGATTGAATGATCTGAGGGTTTGGGGTTTTTTTCCTAGATTGCCTATATTTTGATGTTTTACCCTTATGGGAAAATTTAAATCTCAAAAAAATTCCCAAAAATGGAAAAAAAATCACACATTTTATGCTCAGCTATTGATTAATTTCAAAGCTGGAGGGCAAACAGAATGTTAAACGCAGAGAATGGGAAAGCCAGGATATAAATATTTTTCAGTTCTGGTGAATTCATTAATATAGACATATATCAAATTCAAGTCAGCCAAAGTCAATATAAATACTCTAATTAACACTAATATGCTTTGGGTCAGATCATAGATCCTTAGAAGATGATGTTGATAAAATAAGCCTAAGACGGCCTTATGTTATCTTGTGAAACTTTTTTTTTTTTTGTTATGAGGACAATAAACAAGGGAGGGGGGGGGAATCTTTCAGCCTTTTATGAAGATTCTCCTTTGTTTCCTGAGCTTCCCAAATCAAAGATGATAAATTAAAACATGATTTTTTTTTAATACCAGTGAATCCAATCTTCATAAAGATTAAAATATTTTGTCATTGGAGACCCAAACTTAGATATTTTAAGCCATGAAATCTGGAATTAGTTTTGGATGTGTGTAGATTTCTCAGGGAAACTGTGTTTTTAATTGTATTATTACAATTGAGCTCTTTTTAGCTAGATATGGGTAAAATGCAATGGGAAGTTCTCTTTTCAAGTGTAAATGTTTCCATTCTTTATTAGTCATTTATATATATGTGTATCTATCTATCTATCTATTTATCTATCTATCTTTTTAAAGCAGATATGAATTAAACCATCATAACTTGTGTTAAATTATTCTGGGACAATAATGTATTGCTTTAATAATTAACCAAAGCCCTCTCTCCCTCACTTCGCCACAAATTCCTGCTAATCCAGTTGCATTGCTTCATTACTTCAGACTGAGAAATTCCACAATGTTGAGGGCAAAGTCAGAGTTGACTTAGCTGAGACTTAGTCTGAGATTTACTTAATGGTCTTAGATAGAGTAATTATATGTAGAACAACATGTGCATCATAGAGACCATGTTAGTCCCTTTTAGACTGGTATAGCCCACATAGAGCATGCCCTTATTTAACTGCTTTTAAATGCAAATTTCATCACATGAGCATAAAATATATGCTTTAACAATTTCACATTGAAGGACATTTTGTTAGTCTTGATCATTTTAAGTTCTCAAAAAGTTTTCAAAATAGTCAAGAAAAAGAGATTTCAATCAGTAAAAATGTCAGTATAGAGCTCTTATTAAATAAGTTTTATCTCTATAGGCAAAGAGAAATTACTTTTGTGTTAGCACGTGAGAAAATGAAAAAATAAATTAGAATGATAGAATCATAAAATGGTTTGAGATGGAAGGGACCTTTAAAGGTCATCTAGATCAGTTCCACTGCAATGAGCAGGGACATCTTTAACTAGATCAGATTGCTTGTAACTCCATCGCATCTGATCTAGAATTTTTCCAGGGATGAAGCGTCCAAAATGTCTCTGGGCAATCTGTACCAGTATTTCACCAGTCTCATTGTAAAAAAGTCTTCCTTATATCTAGTCTGAATTTACTCTCTTTTAGTTTAAAATCTTTACCCTTTGTCCTGTCACTACAGGACTTAAAATCTTGTCTTCATCTTTCTCATAAGCCCCCTTTAAGTACTGAGAGACTGTAATAAGATCTCCTCTAGAGCCTTCTCTTTTCCAGGCTGAACAACCCAAAATCTCTCAGCCTGTCTTCATAGGAGAGGTGCTCCATCTCTCTGACCATCTTTGTGGTCCTCCCCTGGACTTGCTGCAACACATCCATATTCTTACGATGTTGGGGACTGCGAAGGCTGGACACGGAACTCCAGGTGGGTTCTCATCAGAGCAGAGAAGAGGAGCAGAATCCCCTCCCTCACCCTGCTGGCCAAGCTGCTTTGGCTGCAGCCCAGGATACGTTTGGCTTTCTGGGCTGCAGGGGCACATCGCCAGGTCATGTCCAGTCTCTCATCCATCAGCACCCCCAAGTCCTTCTCAGCAGGGATGCTCTCAATTCCTTCATTCCGCAGAGTGTATTAATAGCAGGGGATACTCCCACTTAGGTACAGCACCTGGTACTTGGCCTTGTTGAAGTTCCCTAAAGCTCACTTTTTGAGCTTGTCCAAGACCCTCTGGATGTCTTCCCATCCTTCAAGGGTGTCAACTTCACCACTCAGCTTGATGTAATCTTCAGATTTGCTGAGAGTGCACTCAATCCCTTTGTCCATGTCACTGATGAAGACATTAAACTGTAGTGGTCAAAATATAGTCCCTTGAGGAACACCACTTTTCGCTGGGAACTGACAGTGCCATCAGGACATTGATCTGTTGACCGCTAGCCTCTGGATGTGATCATCCAGGCTATTCTTCAGGCATCAAAGCGATATGCATCATGCATCTCAAATCCATATGTTTATAATTCAGAGAGGAGCATGTTATAGGGGACCAAGTCAAAAGTCTTACAAAAGTCCAGATAGATTACGTCTTTAGCACTTTCTTTGTCTACAGTTGTAGTCATTTGACCACATAAGGCAGGCAGGACTTGCTCTTGGTGAAGCTGTGCCAGCTGTCTCAAATCAGCTCCCTGCCCTTCATGTGCCTTAGCATAGTTCCCAGGAGGATCTGCTCCACGATCTTCCCAGGCACAGCAGTGAGGCTGACAGGTTGGTAGTTCTTGGGGTCCTCCTTCCTATACTTTCTAAAAATGGATGCAATATTTCCTTTTTTTCCAGTTGCCTGGGACTTCATCTGTATGCCATGGTTTTTCAAATATCATGGAAAGCAGTTTGGCAACTACCATTAGCCACCTCTCTAAGGATTCTGGAATACATCTCATCAGGTCCCATAGACTCAGTATATTTAAATTCCTCAGGCAGTCACAAACACAATCTTCTTTTACAGTATATAAACACAATATTCCATCTGTCGGAAATTATCTTCAGAGTAGACAGTAACATAAAATCTAGACTTTTTCCCCAAAAAGGAAACTGCATTGCATTTCTAGAAGGGTGGCCTGTGCCAAACATAATGTATCAGTACCTCCTTTCTGAAAACATACATAATTCTCTGCGTGCTATGGCTGGCTAACAAAGGTATTCAGCCTTGCAGCTCCAGTTACAACTTTCTGTCAGCCTTAATGCACAGTTCAGTTATATCAGGTACCAGTACAACTGTGTTTTCCAAGTTAAAAAATTTGTGATGTGGGTTGGTCATGCAAAAATATCATTTTGAAAGACTACATCTATACAAGGATACAAAATGGCAAACCTGCAGTTGCGCGATATAGTGTTTTCTCTTATTCTTCAGTTTACAAGAGGATCAACTTGAAGTGATCATTCTACATTTTCAGGTAGCATTATTTCATTCATATCACAGCAACAACAGAATTAAGGTTTCTAGCACAACTGTATAGCTAACATTTTCTAAGTCTCTACTTCTTGTGGAAAAAACTCTCTTCCTTTTAAATCTTTTAGAAAGGAATTTACCTCTATTCGAAAAAAAACCAAACCCAAACTCAAACCTAAAGAAATGAACAAAACTAAACCAAAATCCCAGAAACAAACAAAACCCCCATTTTTAAGTTGAATTGCATATATCTAGCACACTGGATTTAATCCTTTCGTAAGAGAGTGCCTGATGAATATCTTACAGTGGCATGCTCGTACTGACTCAGTTTTGTGCATCCTCCTTCTTTGCTGCAATTAGAGCTTAGATAAGCCCTAATACAACAGTTATACTGGCAGGAGAAAAACATTCCTTGAAAATTCAAATAAATTGTGTTTGAGCCAGTGCAGTAGTACAGTCCTCAGCATGTGGCATTCTGGAAGCAAAACCCATGGGTATAAATGTACATCTGTTAGAACTGCCCACCTGTTTGCATGGAACTTATGGGTATAAAAAATTGCCTGCCAGTAATTTCCAGCTCCTTTGTCAATGTTTTCCTCTGGGATGGTCCTTAATTCCAAAAGAAGGTTTTTTTAGTGTTTATTTCGATCTAAAAATCTTCTGTTCATTTGTCGACAGAGATTTTGAATCAAGCTCATTGAGGTCTCTGGAACATTAAATAGATTCTCTTTGGGAATCTTCTAGACTCCCAAATGTACTTAGCTTCAGATGCAATATTCAGCTGGTGTCTCCTGGGGAGAGTGTGATTTGAATAAAAAGGGTTGCTTTCAGCACCATTCTTTTTTTTTTTTTGCCATCTGATCTCTTCCTCTCTTCATCTTTCCCAGTCTAGCTGTTCTTGCAGAGACAGAAGTAATTGCAGTAAACCAGGCTACGTTCTGGCACAACAATCCTACTGTGCTTGGTTTTTTAAGCAGTTATATTCTGAAATGTTAGAGGAGAACTAGAAGGGTACCAGAAGATGAAGGTAAGTAATTTTAATGTAGGGGGAACCCAGAAAAAGTTGCCCAGGTTTTTCTTTGTTCTGGGTCTCCCTCCAGAGGCACCTAGCTCAAGCTGACCTGCTGTTGTATCACTTTATTAAATTCTTAATTTTTTTTAATCCAGCACCTGAGACTCTGCCCTGGGAAAACTAGGGTTAAACCTGAAAGAGGAAGTGGGCCTAAGAATGGGAGCGTGTGTGAGGGGGGAGTCAAATGGGACACCCATCAGCTCACTGGAGCAGCCCCTTGCCAAGGGACTCTACTCCTGGCAGTTACAGTCTCAGGTGGTGTGTGTGTGCGTGCGACTTCCTGAATGCTGTGAAAATACTCGGGCAGTGGCTTTTCCTTTAGCAATATTACATATCACAGAACCACAGAATAAGGTTGGAAAAGACCTCTGAGATCATCAAATCCAACCCTTCAGTGATCACCACCTTGTCAACTAGACCATGCCACTAAATTTTTGAATACTTCCAGGGGTGATGACTCTACCTTTTCCTTGGGCCATTTTAGTCCATTCTAAAGTTTAACCCTTTCCATGAAAAAATTCGTTCCTGATGTCCAACCTGAACCTGTCCTACTGCAGTTTGAAGCTTTATACTCTTCTCTTGTCGATAATTGCCTGGGAAAAGAGGTCAACCACCAGTAATGAAGTAGTACACTTCATTAAATGCTTTATATCAAAAAACAATTCTAGAGGATGAAATATATTTTGGTATGTTTGGAGCCAGGTAAGAGCTGCATCAAATTTTTTTCAATCGTACCAATATGCATCTGAAAGGAAAGAAGAAAAGTGCAAAACTATATAGACGTTTGTCAGGTCTGTGAGAAAATGAGGTGTTGGATTTCTATGCCTTGTGAAGGAATGAACTTGAAAATTTGAAGGTCTGCATTTTCTAATGTTATGGTAAACAAGAGTCACAGTCTTCATTGTTATTCTAGAATGTATTTCATTCCAAAACAGTGGTTTAAATGGCAACTGAATATAGAGAGTTTTCAGGAATAACTTAAAGTCAAACGGATATAACAGTTTCTTTACCTATTCCTCTACAGTATTCTGTGTTAAACCAGATCGAATTGGAAAAAAAGGTAAAAATTGGTTCCAATCAGTATAAACAGATTCCAAACGGTTACACCAGAGAAAATCCAGTTACATAAATAATTATCTTATTCTAAAGTTATTGTATTTTTTCTGGAAAGGTCATCTGACTGATTTCAAGTATCTAATCAATAATTTTGCTATATTGCCAGTAGATACAAAAGTGAATGTTAGCTGTAATACTAACTAGTTTACTCATCCAAAATTATTTGATTTTCATTTTGTATGCTTTCTCACCTTTTCATGTTGTTCTGTCATCCTGCTATGGATGGGAAGATGACACTTATACTATGATTGAACTCATTTATATAGAATGCATTTGAAAAGATTTTTCTTTGTTCCAATCTACTTCCAGGTTGGGATCTTGTGAAAGATCCAACCTTTTGCTGTTCTGGGGAAAACTTAATCTGCATTCCCATGTAGCCTGAAGTGCTGCCTCAAAAAGAAAAATTGCCCTGAGACTGCACACAGATCCAAGAACACAATGCCAAAATTACATCCTTCTATGCAACAAAATTTCATTTGCTGCTGATTAGGAACATAAATAATAGAAACCCCAAACTTTCTAGAAATTATCAAAGTACTAAATTTCATCAGAATAGCAAAGTGTTCATTTCTGATTTATTTCTCTGTATGAAATGTTTCAGTTTCTAGATTTATTAGTACATAAAACATATGTGTATTGCTATGAACATTTCATTTTATGTTGTTTTTAAAATGTCATACAAAATGAAGAGTATTTTATTTCCATTTGGGAACCAGGAAAACCAGGATTTTGTTTTTCCCTCACAAATTATAAAAAATATTTAAAAAATAAAATATTTACTAATAATATTTTTTGTACTTTTATCTCACCAGCAGATCTAATTTCAATAGTGATAATAAAATCAAGTGCAAAATAAGTACACATATGCACACTTTAACTGTATTCTAGTCAAAGCTGTCTGCTTTCCAGTGATGAATAACAACATTTAAAGAATATGGAAAACTAAATCACTTTATCCAGTAACTGTACATTTATTTTTTTATGATTTCATGCAACATGTACTACAGGTGTGAATTTGTGTAGGCTGAGTTTTATTTCAAATGAAAATAGCTTGCTGCCAAATTTGCAACTTTTCACTTTTTGGTTATTTAGAGTTTGAAAATTCTTATTTTATAAAACTTCTTCAGTCAGAAAACTTCTCAGAATGAAATAGTAAGGGTTATCGCTTAATGTCTAGGGAAAATTAAAAACACCGTACTTGTACCTTATTACAAAATGTATATAAGAAGGGATATTTTCAAACTACATTCATATCTGTAAAGTAATAGATGATCTTTGATAAAATGCTTCTGTAGGAAGCAATATATTGTGTGTTTGTGTGTGTGTGTGTGTGTGTGTGTGTATGTGCATACATATATGCATATATATATAAAAGCATTAAAAGATGAGCAGAAATTAACAGAGTTGAACTCAAGTTATTTCCTTTTATTTTTTCTCAAAAATCAGGAAATCATGTATTAAAATGCATCCATGGTACCTAATGATCTCTACAGGCAAAGATTGTCAGATTGTGAGAAAATTATCATTTCTGTATAATTCTGATAGCATATTTTTCCTCAGCCTGGTCAACTTTGGAGCAATATCAGTTGGAAACCAAAGTGCATGCTGAGACAACTACTAAAAAAATATTCGTTTATGAATTATGTTCTGCATCTTACATTTGTCTTTTGTTTTTTCTTTTTTTTTTTTTTTTTCCTACTATATATTCTGTATTCTGGACAGCTTGGTCTTACAGATTAAGATGAGAAATCAGATATAACATTATTTGCCCTTCACAGATAGACATGAAGGATGAGCTACCCTAGAATGCAAGGAAGAAACAATTCAGGTATGATATATATAAATATATATATACATATATAATACCTGAGATTTATATCAGGTGTATATATCTGACTGAGAGATATTGTGGTTGTTCAGCCTGGAGTAGAGAATGGTCCAGGGTGACATTATTGTGGTCTTTTGATACCTGTAGGAGGCCTACAAGAGAGCTGGAGAGGGATGTTTTACAAGGGCATGTAGCGATGGGACAAGGAGGAAAGGCTTTAAACTGGAAGAGAGTATGTTTAGATATGGTAATAGGAAGATATTCTTTACTGTGAGGGTAGTGAAGCACAGGAACAGGTTGCCCAGGAAAGGTGTGAATGCCTCATGTCTGAAAATGTTCAAGACCAGGTTGGATGGGACTTTGAGCAACCTGGTCTAGTGGAAAGTTTCCTGTCCAGGGCAGAAGAGTTGGATCTAGATGATCTTAAAGATCTCTTCCAACTGAAACTATTCTGATTCTATGAAATAGTTCTCCTTCATCCTATCTGTCATGGTGTTCCCCAATTTAGTGTTCCCACTGAAACACTCTAAATCATGTGCTTCTCAACCAGTCTCACCATCCCCCTGTGGGGGACTGGAGAGGAGAACTGGAGGCACAAAAGGTAAAAATCACAAGTTGTGATAAGAACAATTTATTTGAAACAGCAATGAAAAAGGACAACAAAGAGCAACAGTATCAATGCTAAAGACAGAGGGTACAGGAAAGAGGCAAGTGATTCACATGGAAAATCCCCAACAATACCCAACCACTCCCTCCACCACGCCATGTAACTCGACTTGAAAGGGAGCTCTTCCCCAGTCCCTGGAGAATGATGTGAGGTGGTATATAACAATCTCTGTGTCTTAGCCATTCCCCCTCATGGCTACCACAAAAAATTAACCATGTTCTGGCCAGAACCAGCCAATTTTCTCACTGTCATGCCACTGTCCAAAGAGAAGTTCTGCAAAGAAAACATTGAATGATTCTGAGTTTCAACAGTCCTTGGATGACATAATATTCACAGGAAATCAGAGGATAAAGATTTGCTTTACACTTTAATGGTGAATAATCTTAGAAGGTGGGGTTTTTGCTTGTTTGTGTTTTGTTTGCTTTTTGTTTTTTTTTTTTTTCTTTTTCTTTTTTTTTTTTAGTCTTTTAGAAACAGAAGAAATGCTGTTTCTCAAGTGTGGCTAAGAAGTGTCTTATACTTTGTGATTTCCTAAGTCTTTTAGGCTGGAGTGGATCATGCTTAATACCACTTAATTCCTTTTCATCTGTGTTTTTGTTTATGGCCTATAACTCGCAGTGCCTTCAGAACATTGCAATTAGTCAGAGACTCAGTAAAGAACCTTTTGAAAAAATGGTCCTTAGCCTTTCACTTTTATAAGCACCAAAATTCAATCAAAAAATATTTTTAAAGTGACTAAAAGCTACAGTGGCAAATCTATTAAAATGTGTTCAATCATTAACTTCTTTGATTTAACATCTGTCTAAAACATAACATCAAAAATTGAATAATTTATCATCTAATTGCATAAAAGCTTGAGTAATGTAAGGCATTAATTAAAAATTTATGTGAAATTCAGAAGAAGAAAGTTGAGTAGGAACCATTTGATTACTCATGCAGTACATGGCTATAGTTGATTTTAAAGATTAATCTATTACAAATCACAAATGCCTAACAGTGGATAACACTCTAAGTGCCTTAGAAACCTATCTGGTGATTTTCAGAAAATGCATTAGCTGTAGATTACTTCAGATTCTATAGTTAGATACACAGATATGCCAGTTCTTTCACTTTTATGACTTATTACTTTAACTGTATGTACAAATTCTCATGCAAACATAAGAGAATAAGGCTTTCAGAACTTTCTGAACCTTGTTTCATAAATGTACAGACTTCAGGAGCAGGTTTCAGGTTCACTTCTCAGGCTTATATTCAATCAGCCGTAGAAGAATATCACAGCCATAAAATCAACTCATGTTAAATACATTATGGTGAGAAAAAATAAACAGTTATTATATCAATCATATTATCTCTTCAAATTATCAATTAGCTCTTACAACTGATGAAAACTAGAGAACTTTTAAGTGCAGGTTTTTTCTTTCTTAGTCAGCTAATAGTATTTGAATGTAGTTAGCTATTTAAAGCACTTGTACCAAACTGCTTTCAGAATTAGAAAAATTGGCTCAGAAATCAGAGTATCCAGATGGATGCAAACAGCACAGGTTTCAATTTAAACAGGTTTGTCTGTCACCAAAAAAAAACGGACCTGCTTTGCAAAGTTCTCTCTTTAACACTCCCACCAAAGCCTATTCTCATGAATCATTCACTGAGATATACCTATGTAAATGAGGACTTATGAAACCAGGCCGTAAGTTTATTGAAATGCAAAGTACAGTTCAACATAGTTTGGGGTACTTTCTGAAAGAATATTTAGAAAATTATTATTTTCCTTCTTATAGAGAGCACAGTTATTATTTTGTCTAACACTGATAGTTATCCAGAAATCTAGATTTACCTGGGAAAATAGTAGATTGAAGATTATTTTTTCTCTTCTCTTTTGCTTCTTTTTTAATTATTCTTTTTTTGTTGTTGTTGGTTGGTTGGTTTTTTAGTATTCTTTCTTCTGTTTTTTGCTGACTGCTATTTCAGTCTTTATCTGCCTGCTGAGAGGATGGTATGTACTTCATCTGCTTTAAGAGTGTGCTATTGTCAATCTGTCCCCTTGTGAGGATGAGATTAGTGTTTTCAGTGTTCTCAATTTGATACAAGTAGAGAAAAAAAATCAGAATTATTACAAACAAAGAGTAAAATAGAAGATACATTTAAGAAATATAATATAGAATTGGCATGATAGTAACAATCAGAAATATTAATGACACTTTTAGGTTTGGATAGCTCACAAAAGACTTGAAAAGCTCAATTGCCAACCATTTTGAAAATACAGTCAGAAATATGTTCATTTGTAACTTCAAAATATTTTAAAAAGCAGTGTGTCTAGACTGTAGATAGGTGACCACAACTTAGAAATAGCCAGGTAAAACTTTTAGAAAGTAGAAAGCCTTGTCTCTTAGTAGCAGGTTTAATAGAATCCCCTTTTTTTTCCATACAAATGGAATGTTTGGAAGTTCCAAACCTGGCATTACAAACAGAAAGTACCGAAGATGCCCAGAAACGAACCTACTGAGCCAGCTTTTCTATTATGTTCTGCTCTTTAGGTTTCTTGTTTGCCTCCTATTACCTTTAAAAATGTACTACTTTCTTTTTTTTTTTTTTTTTTTTTTTTTTGGTAAAAGATGTGATGCTCCTGTGTGCTGTATGAATTACAGCTGTGGAGGCTTAAATTGCTTTTTGTCATTCTAATTACTAAGATTCCTGTGCAGAGATGACTCAGTGACTCATCTGAAAGGAGTGTGAAGTTATTTCACCTTTCATTCATTGATTAGGCTCTCAAAGAGAAAAAATTAAACAGAAAAAGCATACTTATTTTGAAAAGGATGTAAGCAAGAAATTCAATTTAAGAAAACAGTGCAAATATATATATATATAAGCACAAATATATATATACAAATATATGTATGTGTGTGCATGCATGATTGTGCTCTCAAGTGCACAACCACAGTTCTGTACATGTGCATAAACATATTCATAGCTAGACTACAAATATATGTATTGAAATAGCATTTCCATTTTTTGAGGGAAAGGCTTTATGACTTGAAATTAAATTACTTTATGTTACAAACTCTTCTACTACTACTACTACTCCTACTACTACTTGTACTACAACTACTAAAGCGCACCAAACACAAAACAAAAAATCCCAACAACAGACTTCCACTAAAACAGATCCGGTAGGGTTTCTTTGTGTGGAGAGCCAGAAAGTGAAGGATGGCAAAGAAATGTTTTGGTTGTCTGTCTTAGTGGTTGCACCTATGTAGTACAGGTATGAATACAAGCAATCAAAAGTGTAGATTTATGGTTTTAGTGGCAATGCCAACTAAACATACGTGAAACTATACCCCCAGTCTGATACAATTTTAAAACTACGGTTTCTTATTCTGAAGAGGTTTGAACTGGAAGATTTACAGGGTACTCTAAATTCAGAATATCCTGATGACTCTGTTCTACTTCCTAGACTAACATATTAATTAGATGAAATATTAGCTCCTTCTCAGATGAATATATGAAGCACCGAGATGCCAGACAAATGCAAAAAGTTCTCACTGTAATTTTGATTTTGAGATGCAAGAAAATTTGTCTGATGGACTTGTTAAAGATGTAATTCTTGTTTTGCTAAAAGATTCTGAAGAGAGAGATTTTGACCAGAGGGTCTGATAATTCAAAGGCATTATTTAAAGTCAGGCACATGGCTAAGTCTTGCTTGTTGGTCTTCTCTTGGGCAGTTCATTTAGTTTTTGATTCAATGGTAATGCTTGCAAAAAGACGATCATCATTCCCTGGCAGAAGGGTATTGTAGGGCACTGTACAGAATCCCAGTGTGTGACATCTATCCATGGTTCCGAAATTCCAAGTGTGATAGAAATGTAATAGAATCACTGAATCATTTAGGTTGAAAAAAGCATCTAAGATAATTTCAGCACATAAATAATTAACTTCTTTTTCTAAGAGAAAAAAAGGAGACATGTAGAATAAATCAATAGTCATAAACTCAGTAAATATAACTATTTGAATAATAATAAAAACCTATCAGAGCATTGGTTTGTGAGAGAAACTAGGTATTAAAAAAATCAAATGCACAATTAGCTATTTCTACTTATCAAACAGTATTTTTCTGAATTGCCTTCCTCCTTCATGATGCATTACTCCAAAATAAAAAACTAAGGTTCTTATGACAATAAATTAATGGTGAAAGCAAATATAACCTTGTTCCACTCTGTCATGTTGTACTATGGAAAAGTAACTTAATTCTTTCCATGACCCTTTCCTGCTTACCCTTTGTCTTCTATAAGCCAGAAAACATGGCTCTTCATCCCACTTCTCTTCAGGTACAACAGCCATGGCAGCAGAAGGAACAAAAAACTAACAAACAAAAAGGAGAGAGACATTTGACAGAAATGTTTTTCTCTTTCTTCAAATAAGAGAACTAAATATTTTAACATTAAAACATTAATTTTGTTTCAATAACAAATCAGAAAGATTTTTATTTTTCTCAGGAACCTTTGTCCTGGAAACAGCTTATCCCTCTGTAGCCTGTTTTGCAAAAGCGTTTTATCAGAATCTTAATCTTGCTCCTTTAATCCTTCTTCCCTCCTTTATTTACAATTGTTTCTCTACAAATATTTAAGAAACTATTGTAAAGATAACAAGTCCCTTAAGAACTTATGACTAAAGCATAACGTGGCCTTGGACATTCTGTTTCAGACCACTTGTTGTTGCTTAGCAGCTTGATAGAAATGTATGCAGATCTCCCTCTTTCCCCTAATATCATTTACTTCAGAGCTGGTTAGTTTATCTCTTCTTACATTAAAGGCCTGTAATTCAAAGATGCCATTAAATACCACCTCACAACTCTATGGTCACAGCCTATTTTCCTCCCTAGGCTCTGAGATCTTCCCTGAAGTTAAGTTTCCATCTATCACATTACGTGATTTTGGACATTTTTAAAGAAAAAAATCATCAAATTTTATGTTTAACATCACTGCAGGGGTATAAAGTGGCTTGACCTTGGTCAGCTGTCAGATACCCATGCAACTGCTTTCCACTCCCCTCCTCAACAGAACAGGGAGAGAAAAAAGATTAAAAGAATAGTGGGTCAAGGTAAAGACAGTGAAAGCACTTACCAATAAGCATTACAGGTAAACAGACATGATCTGGGGAAATAATATTGCAATTCCCTACCAATAAAAATAGGTTTGGATAGTGAGAAACAAATACAAATTAAAACAACACCTCAGCTCCCACACTCCTTGTTCCCTGCCTCAATTCAACTCCTTTATTCCCAACTATCTCATCCTTCCAAGTGGCAAAAACTAAACGAAAATAAACATGCAAATACCTGAGTGTTTAAAATTTTTTCAAGGTGAAATGCTGTCTGAATGTAAGCTGAGTATGTCTTCTGGTGTATTTAAAGTCAGCTGGTGTTAGTTTGATGGCAGGGATGGCTCCTGAGCTGACTCACGCTCTGAGTTAAACCTGTTTTTCACTTTACCCATTTGAGAATCTCAAAACACCAAGAGACTTTTGAATTCTGGACACTGGCTTTTTCATTAGAATATAAACTGCAACCACAAATTTTCAAAATTGGAAAAAGAATCATCTTACTGAGACAAAATATAAGCAGAAGTACAATAAGAAACCTTTTTCTCATATTCCATCTTTTCAGAATGAGTACTTTTATTCAAAGTTTTATTCAGCAGCTGAGTGAACCTTACTGGTTCCAGTAAACTCTTAATCCTCAGGTATGGTCAGGCACCCCAGAAAGCACTTATGTCTGTTGGTTTTGAAGCCTGAGGCTATGACAACTTTTTGCTCTTCTTGGTAGCTTTTTCTAGTTTTCTCTTTTTCTACTTGTTCCACCTCAGACTAGAGAAATATTTCTCTCTTAACATGCCTAGTTTACCCGCACAGAAAAGCAGACTTTCCCGTCCCTCAAAGGCTTCCACCAGAATTCATGTGCAGAGTCCACAAGAATGCCAACAGGCAGATGTGCTCCCTTGCTGCCTTGCAGTGCAAACAGTGATTGTGAATAAATGCGTTGCACAAACCTGATCCACAAAATCACTTGTTCCAACAAAAGATAAATGTTTGAACATGTTAAGCTTTTTTGTTTTGTTTTGTTTTAATAAACAATGGTTTAAAACTGTAATTGAGAAAACAGATTGAGTCTCTTCTCACAGTTTGATTAAGAAAAGTGCAATCTAAATGTCTCTCATGGAACCATCAGTGACAACAGTGGAAATGTCTTCTGCTGGGATTTTCAAAGTACTATTCAAAACCAGGAGTGTATTTATTCATTTCAGCTTCATCAATTCTATTTGCAGGCATCTGGAAAGGATCAATAGATTACATAGTAAAGTTAATCCAGAAGCTGATATTTAAAATGCAAAAAATTTAATGAAACTATAATGTTGTATTCTTGGACAAAATACTATGCAACTATGTGCATCAGAAACACTGGATGTAATTTAGGTGACATCTATTTCTCGGATACTTGTAATTGCAATCCCTGATTATGTGAAATATTTCCAGATGATCCTAGCAGACAATCCATGCTGCAGAGGAAGAAAAAAAAAAAATTTGGCCTGTTTGTTTGGTGGTTTTGACCAATATAGCCAGGGATTTGGGGAGAGGTAAGGTTTTTTTTTTGATTCTCATCAGTTAATCAATTTGATTTTGAGAAAGATTCAGCACCAAGCACTGAAGTGAGGAGATTATATGATATCATCTTGTCCTCTCTTCTGTAGTCAACTCATGAAATTTTATGGAAATTTAAATTAAATGCAGGAAAATACATCTGGTCAATTACAAATCAAGAAGACATATCTATCCTAACATCTGCAGATGATCACAGGAAGATATTAATCATGAACCACTGTCAAAAACAAAAGTGGTATATAATCACTTTGCCTGTATTTTTTTTACAGCAGTTAACGTCAATCTTAGTGTATTGCTGTAACTTTGCCTGAAAAAAAGTGAAAAATCCCAGCTATTTAGATTTGAGAATATAAGCACAGAGACAAAGCATCCTTCAGCCTTTTTTACAGTAAACTTTGTGTATTTATCCCTTCACAATATACTCTCAAATCTGTTTTGGTTGCCCTTGCTCAACATTTCTCCAGGATTTTCTTAAAATAGCTACAAAGGTGACACACTTCTACCACTTTTATGAAGAAATAAAAGATACTCTTTTTCTGTTTTACTAAGAAGTTTCTTTTGGATATGACAACATTCTTTGATGAAGACTGTGGTGAAGGAACGAACTATTAAAAGTTAATGAATTCTGAAAGTATACTTTTTATGCCTGATGCTCATACAGATTTCACACTCTCATTTCTTGCTAATCTCTATGGCAACCTTTTGCAGATTCAGTAGTCACAGAGAAAGGACTGGCACATTACTAAAAATGAATCCAAATCCACTCCTAAAAACCTAAAACCAAAATGTATTTCAACTAAATGTATACCCTGTGTTGATAATTAGCACAGGACTTTAGTTAATAAATAAAACTTTGAGAGCTCAATTTTGTACTCCAATGTTCCATATATAATTTGCATTCTGCTTCTCATCTCCTTGTAGAATCCTATTTTTTACACTGAATTCAAAATCATATCTTGTCAAGATAAATTAATCTGTAAAATGATCAGATGATAATTTTAGGACCTCAGTGGAACTACACACAAGCTGAAAATTAGGTAGGCATTTACATTGCTTGTTGAATTGGAGCCCAGGTATTTACAGGTAGAATTTTTGCATGCCAATTCAGTGAAACAGCAAGATAAGATTTCTTGTGCTCATCTTATAAATATCTTATCCTTTTCTTCGGGTGGGAAGTAAAAGCTTTATCTCTTATGCTGATCAGTCCCATACCAATTCAGAGAGAAGTTCAACTAGTATTCAGGGAAATAACTTAAAACTTTAAATTATAAAGCTTAAGACATCTGCACCTTGAAATGGATATGATCAAACAACAAGAAGAAAACAAGCAAAATATACAGACACACATTTCTAAATTCCTTCCCGTAACTTAATTGAAATTCTAAGAAGATAATATATGTTAAAAGGAAAAGCCATTTAGCTACTTGGCTGCAAACACCATCAGTTTGGCCTATGCAGAATAAAAAAAAGTAACATAAAACAAAATTAGTAGCTCTCATTTCTTTTAGAATGAGGATAGCAAAGAAAAGAACTCTCAGAAACATACCACTTTTTAAAAAATTCTATTTAGTCACATTACGTCAAAATCATACTCAAATGTAAATAAAGTGAAAAATTATATTTTAGCGATATATAATACCTTTATATTTCATTCATTTTTAATCAATAATGGTTTTACGTTGTGAAAATTCTGTTCCTTATAAATGGTTTGTATGCAGAATTGACATTTTATTTTGAGCCAAATGGAATTAGGTCAGAGATCTCAAATTTTACTATGAAAAGTCAATTTTGAATTGAAAGAGGTAAAAGAGTAATTTAATTTTATGATGGTTAGATTACTGTAGACCTAAAAACCTAAAATTGTTACAGGATGCCTCGGGAAGACTATGGGGCCCTGGTATGGATCCAGGAACCTATTAAAAATGGTTTCTCATTTTCTGATTTCATGGAAAGGAGTCCAAGTAGGCTTATAAGGTAAAAGCAAAACCTAGCTCAAAACCTAGCTCTCCAAGTGTCTTAGCGGAGGCATCACCAGAATGTGTGAGGGATCTAGGGTGTCACATCTCTAGATACTGGCTTCAATGCTCTGAAACATCTTAAAATCTTGTTTTCCAAGACAATTTTCAGATTCAGTCATTGGCATTTAATGACAAAGCTCTGTTTAGTTAGAAAATTATGTCTGGTTTAAGCTGTGAAGAGAGAACCAAATGTGATTTATCTTATTTCCTTAAGAAGTATTGAAGAAAAGTAGTGGATTCTTGTTGAATGCTTGAGTTGCACCTGAACATTCTTTTCAAACAGCAGACTTCTCTGTGGAAATTTTTTTTTTGTTTAGGCCTACAAGCAGTACTGCAGAAAGACTATGTCTGCTAGCTCAGACTACAGGAATTCATCAACTGAGGATATAATTCCTCCACAAGTTTTACACATGCATACTCCCACTGACTTCTGCAGACTTCTTCCTAATTCACATCAGTGTAAACTGGATCAGAGATTCATTTCAGGAGCTTTGGAAGTTGAGAGCAAGCATGTCTGACAGTCACACAAAGCAGTACATGAGAGGTAACAACAGCTTAATGTTGCCTCAAGCTGTTTATCCACACAGTTGTGTAGCTATGAGTAATGCTTGTTTATGGAAGGTGAACTATAAGTGAGAGTAAAATCTGTCTCATATGAAAGGTTAAGAAGATCAGTCTCAACTCATTTCACTGAGACAATAAAATTAGAGACAGCGTAGAAAATTGCTGCCATGAAATAATTGATCTTGTTTATAAGGGACCTTTTCTCCTTGTACAGTTAACCCAAACTTAGAATAATGAAGAACTAATAAGAAAATTTAGTAAGTGGATGCACAGACTAGCCATCCAAAATTTCCACTGAATATTTCGGAGAGTTCTGTAGCTCAACTTGATGCCTTGGAGAGGCTGACCTAGAAGAGAGGCTAGACAGAGAGAAAGGATAAAGGGCAGGGATTTATTGAAAGCCCTTCACAGGGTACACCTTGGGCAGTGCAGGAGTCTCCCAGAGACTACACCCAGCATGGACGACAGTCACATGTTTTTCGGACAGATATAAGTTTTGTCCATTTGCACATCAGAGGTTAATTGTCCAATTACAGCTGCAGGCAGTGGAGTCCCATTCTCTTAGTTTGTTCCCCTCCAATTCACTTTTGTTTACATTTCTCTGGGCCTGAAACAGTGAGGTGTCCTTGATTCTCAGGCCTAGAGAGGAATTGTTGGGTCTGACGAAAATGGGAAAAGCAGTTGCTAACACTCTATATGGAGCTCAGAGTTATGCACTAAAGAATTGCAGGATTACAAATATATGAAAATATAAAAGCTAAAATCCTAAGGCGTCAAAATAGCCTCAGAGAAGAATCCCTATTCAGCCAGTTACAGAAGCAACCAACATCTGAAACTGGGAACCAGTCAAAACACTGTTCTAAACTAAAACTGCATGGATAATGCAGATTTTCCAAGGGGATGTCAATATTGACTTTTCAAGCAAAATTTTTAAGGACCACATTTGTAACTTTTGAGTAACCGTTTGCCATAGTTACTGAGCCAGCTGCCCTCCTCCTCTCTTTCCACAATAGCCCATGCAAGACTCCTGTGGGATTTGAGCTGATCCCTCTGAACACTCTTTTATTGCACCATGTTTGGAGACCTGCAACCAAGTTCAGGGCTAATCTACATATCTTTCCACTACGGCTTGTATATATATTCTATAGACTGTGTATACAACTTTTCATTCCCCAATTATTTCTGTTCCTCTTAGATTTTAATGAGTGAGTGCCATCATTATTAGTGAAAAAATCATTTATAGACTTACTGAGGAAAAGAATTGAAAGTCTTTAATTGTGAAAATGTAGTTTTATAAAAAAATGAGGAAAGAAGTATGAGGAAAGAAAATCAAATTTTTAGAAAAAGAATGTTTTATTTTTCAAACCTTTCTGTGAATGTTTTCTAAACATTGCATTCCAGGAGGAAACATATTCAAAATATGCCTTTGTGGAAGATCCAAGTGTGTTCAGTTTCTGTACAGATCTGAAAAAGTCAACTTTTTAAATCTCAAAAATAGAATCATCATCTGGTTGTTGCCTTTATTTTCACTGCTGAACTCTCTGCTGTTCTTTTATTATGGAAGCGCAATAGTTTCTTTGGTACTTGACCTCCCAATTGCCATTTGCCTTCTTTTCTCCTTTCCCTTTCTCTGTTCTGCACTTTATTCTCCGTCTCTTAAGACCTCCCCCTTAATTTCTCCATTTTTGCTGGCATTAAAAATAACTGCTGAAGCTCACGATGTTGGTCTCTTTCTTACTGCTTCTGCTCTTTCCTCATTTCTTTTCTATGTAGCTACTATACTGTCTTTACCGATTTTTTAAAATTCATTCTCATTCCACCTCATTAGACTTCCAAAAGGTCAATATAAAACATTGGAATGGGCATACATATCTGATTTTAATAATTCTAATGAGTCTGTCACCATGGTATTTAGATATCGATTGGTGTACAGTAATACATTAAGCAATGGATATTCTTTCCTTTAAATGATTCTCAAAAGATTAGCTAATTTCCACTTGGGAAAGCTTCAGTTACTCCTTACATTTTATTCCCATAAAAACAGCTAATCTAGCTTTAAATTTCATATACATCATACTCTATATTAAAAAAAAAAGTAAACTGTCAAAGAGGTTTTAAATAAACAGCGTAAAAGACTGAGAGTTTCACATTAATGAAGATTTATTTTTTGAGGGTATTAAATTAGGAACCACTATAGCTTTGTATCAGGATAAAAAGACAAGGAAATTGCTGCAATTAAAATCTCATGAATTTCTGTTAATAAACTCTTCTCTTTTGTCTATTCCAATGTCATGTCAAATCCTAAAAACCATGAAGCAATTAGGAAGGTAATATGACTGACATCAGCATGAGATGGTTAATACATTGAGAAATAACATGTTTGCATCAGGAGGTGAAAGACTGAAGGTTTTGAAGCACAGCTGAAACAAAGAATATTATAAGTGCTGTTAAATTTTTCCAGTTCAATGACATGCGATGTTTTAAATATAAAAACAGGCAGAATAACCCAACTCAGATGCAGAATAAATAATGACCATAAACCAGCTCCTAATGTGTAGATGAAAGTGTGGAACAGTAGCTAATCCACACTTAATAATAAACAACAATTAATTAAAGGTACACATGACTGGTTTTAGAAGTCTAATTATCCAGTTACATGATTTGATAAAATATCTAGGTAATTTAGTAGGTAACTGTCCCATTTTCCACTATGATTAATTATAGGTGTAAAAATGTTATTAAATGCTAATTTTGTCTATCTTATCAGAATGTAGGTTATGTCCCTCATATATCTGCACTTACGTTTTTATAGTTCATAGGCTTACAAATCACTTGGCTTACAATGTGAGTAACTTATTCAATTCAACAGTATTTGAAAAATGAATCATATCATGATTAAAGTGTTTGATATGCTAATTAAAGGGGTGAGTATGCCTTCTATATTCCACATTCCTTCTGACACAACTTAATAACACAGTTATTTCCTTTGATTTCTGTAGGGTCATACAACTGTAAATATTTACAAGACTAAAATCTAGATTTGGAAACCAAGTAAAATCTTCATTTTAAAAGGAAAGAGATAAATGCAAAGAATAAATCTGTTAACAAGGAATTACAAGACTAAGAAGTTCTATCTACAGTCACTGTTTCATAAGGTGTTGGGACATCCTCCAAAAGAAAATGCTTTTGCTGTCTTGTGGCTTAGGTGGTCAAAAGCAATGTTAATGTGTGAAAATCTCTGAAAAATATATTTTAAACATACTTCGGGAAAAAACATGGAACATTATTTTTATGGCCCATTACCATCTACCATATACATTGAAATATGTAATGGTGCCTTCTTGCTTTGCTTTGTCTTATTTAAGGGAGTAAAATTACTACTCCAGAAAAAGAAGAGCCTAAATAATGGCAAATTAAAAAATATTATAAATTAAGTTGAGGAGATCTTAAAAAAAAAACAAACCACCAGCCAAAACCACATACCTTACCTACTTGGTAAAATAGCCTCTTCTCCTTCTTAAAATATGTCACAAAAGCCACAAATTATTTTCTATTACACAACGTTTCCTATAACTATTTTATATGAATATATCTCAGCCTACTAGTAATAACAATACTTATGCTAGAAGCTATTCAAATACTGTTCTATTCTAAACTTCCCATATGTTTAAAGAATTTGGGTTGTATTTTTACTTTGAAGATGGAGACTTTCATAATATATTCCTCACTGACCCTTCAAATGTGCTTGTGTTGCATATTCTTTTCTTTTTCTCCACCAATTCTCTTCATATCTTCTGTTTACATTTTATTTGTTTTGAACAGACTAAACAGTAATTTCTTTTTTCCAAATCAAAAATTATAACTGCATTCAAGTCTTCACTAAATCATCGCAGCAAGAAAATGTGGGATTTCTGGAGTGTAAAGTGAAAGGAAACAAATGAGAACTACAGGAATATATTCACTAAATATTTGGTGAAAAAAACCCCAAACATGGGGTCTTCATTACTTCAAACATGAGGCATTTTCATCACTTATTTATGACACTCTCAATCTCTTCACTCTATGACTTCCACTGCTAATTCAGTTTGTTATGCTTGTTTGGGTTTGGTTTTTTTTTTTTTTTTTCTTGTTTGTTGGTTCATTTGTTCATTTGTTTGCTTTGGGAGGGTTTTTTGGTTGGTTGGGGTTTTTTTTGTTTCTTTGGAGGTTTTTTGGTTGTATATTTGGTTTTTTGGATTTTTTTTTTTTTTTGGTTTTTTGATGGTCCAGCTCTGGAGAGTCAGGAATCCAGGAACTCCTACCTCTGCATTGTGTTCAGATACACCTAGAAACTCTCAGTTGACTTCCACTAAAACCAAACCACCAAGATTTCTCAGTTCTCTGTAAAAGAGAATTCCGCTGGCAAGATACAAGTTGATGTGGAACACTAGTCACTGTAGGAAACACAGAACACTTAGTATGAATCTCATCTAGGTTATTTTCAGTAGTAGCTAATCTGAATTTCTAGAGGTGTTGTTAAATGTGAATATAGCTCAATTTTAAGGTAATATCTACTTTGTTGCTTGAAAAAATCACTTGAGGTGAGAGTTCCATGTGGTGCTATTGGCCTGTGGAAACACATCAAGATCTCTGAATCAGTGATAGGCTTCTATCCTCTGTCTCTCTGTTAGAATGAGCTGTATCTCAACATTATGAGTTAGGTAACTTATCACTGAGTTGTCCCCTGTGGTAATAATCAAATCACTGGGTGATTATTCCCTTCTGATAGACAGTTGTGCAAATTTCAGTGGGGGGAACACAGAGATATGTGTACTTCTGTGAAAAGTTTACCCTTGAATAGTATTAATAGGTGTTAGAGTTGTCAGAGCAATTCCCAGTACCAAATTACTAGAAGATAGAAACTCATGTTATAGTAGCTGATAACTCATTGTTAGGCTGTGTTGGTTTTGTGGTATTTTGTGTTTTTTTTTTTTAATGACTGGTAATCCAAATCAATACTTGTGTGTGCGTGTGCGTGTGTGTGTGTGTGTGTGTACACACAGGAGTGTGCTCTAGAAACTCTTAATTCTAATAAAAGCTTATATACTGTCCAGATGAAATTGCTTAAAGTTGGAAATGTGGGAAAAGTGAAGGAACTACAACCATTTCTATTTTCATGAAGATGAATAATAATTTTTGATATTTAATATTGGAAGTATGCGTTAAGTTTCTTTCCTAGATTGTTTCATTCTCTTCTTGTTGGTTTTCAAAGCTAAAAATTCAAATCCTCATCTGGCTTAAAAGATGCTTCATTGATCAGAAAGCTCATGAAATAGTACAAAAAAAGTTACAAGTTCTTTGCTGTCTACTGACTTTAGGGGTTTGTTTGCTATCTTCTTTTTTCTTCTTAAATCTGATGTGACAGAAGTGAGTAGCTTATTAGGCTTAAAACTTCTTGGCTGTAAATGCTTACATAAGCCACATAATTAATATTTTGACGCAACTGACTTTTAAAAAATTCTTTGTCTCTTCCCCTCTCAATAAGTTGTATTTTTTCAGATACCTGGAAAGGATGATACACACAAGGTTAACATCAGGTGCTGAATTTCTATGTCATCACTGGAGAAAGGTTCCCTCAGAATATAATGGTGTATAATGTAAAATTCAACTACAAATCACTCTCTTTTCTTTCACTACAGGTGAACCAGATTAGAAAGGGTTGGAGAATGATAGCACATATGAATAGATCTTAAATTTCAGGCAGTCAATAGAGTATTGCTACTCTTTTTTACTTTAGAAATTTAAATTATTTGCAAGATTACATAGTTCTCTGGGATATTTTTATGGTTTTAAATAGTTGAAACAATTCAGTAATACAAATGGCTTATTCATTCATGAAACTGTAAACTCAGATTTCAAAAAATATTATCTGATGAGGGCTTTATCTTTTTTCCCCTAAGTGAAATTTTAATGCAGCAGTATTCTAACTTTTTGGATGAAAATATGTGTGTATAAAAGTTAATGAGGATTTGACGCTTAATTCCCAGTGGATCAAGGGATCCATATTAGTTAATGCATACTTACTGTGAAGTGCATGTGCTATTTTGTGATGAGTTGATCTCGGATAGCTGCCAAGTACGGATCCAGATGCTCTCATCCCTCCCTACAATAGCACAGGTGAGAAAACAGGATGGAAAAGCTCACATGTTGAGCTAAAGATGGGTAGAGCTGCCTCCCATAATCATCACAGGCAAAACAGATTTGAGGAAAATTAATTTATTGACAATTAAAACAAAGAAATTAAAAATGTTATCTGTGACCTTTCTCCCATTCCTTTTCCCAAGCTCAGCTGCATTCCATCCCCAACTCCTCTACCTCCTTCACCGTGAGCAAGCAGGAGCAGTAGGATGAGTACTGGGGCAGTATTATTTAGCTAATTTTTGCCTTGAATTTCCAAGGCTATGTATTTTAAGCCTGAATCTTATTTGACTTTAAGATGATTGTAGACTCATAGAAATGAAAAAAGTAAAGATTTATAGACTAGTCAGATAAAATACAACATCCCAAAAGATACTCTATACTATATTCTTAAACAATCAATGCATGAATATGTAAAGAATAAAAAGACATGACAGAAAAAATTTCCAATTCCTTCTTTTGTCAGGACAGTTTGCCAACTGGACTCAATACGTGGAGTTAAAAAGGCTTTTGCCATTCTGTTAAAATTATGTGCTATACAAATATGTTTTTGTTAAACTGCAGTTCTCAGTCTCCATTAGAATCATAAATAGCTGTAAAAATTATTGCTGATGTTAATTAAATTGTTAAAAATAAAATAAAATTATTATGACAAAGCTAAAGTATAAACCAAAATAAAAATGACAAAATATTACTTATGTTTACACTTGTTGGCAGCAATTTGGTTTATTAATGTGCCATCAGCCAAATCTTGCTGCCTTATTTGATGCCTCAGCTCTGGGAGATCTAAACCCATGCCAAAGATTGAAGTGAGTTAGTTTTTCTCCATTCCCTGATGCTATGTGAAAGATCTCCAGGCAATAGATAAGCACATAAGAGGGTTTTTATCTGTAAGTCTGGGAAACATTGATGTACAAGAAATCCCAGCTGACTGAAAAACTCAAATAGTGGTATCTTTTTCCTTATGAGAACTGAAGGGCCTGGGAATAGCTGATGATCCCTGGGGTCTCTCCTTAACCTGGCTGTAATTAATTCATTAATGTCTCAGCAGTGAAAAACACACTGATCGTGATGGAGTGAGAAAGTTTAGAGAGGCAGGCAAGATGGGAGTCTTGTGACTTTTGTTTCAATTGGAAATGCAGTAAGGAGAAATAAATTTTCTTGGAAAAAATCAAAATTTGACATTGGGAAAGTGTCTAAGAATAACAGAATGAAAAAGCTATCTAGCACCTGGTTCTGATATCTCCTTCAAAGTAATATTTCAGTGAGACATTAAAAACAACAATCTCTTATAAACATCTGCTTATACTCTAACACATTTTAGCTCAAGTGTTCTGAACTAGAAGTTTTCTTGAACTTCTTTCTGTATCTGCAGTGCTATGCAGGAGGGTATGGATCTTAATCATCAAAGATGAACATGACTTGAATACAAGACAAGTTTTTTAATTGTCTGGGCAGTTATGGAAGTCAGTTAAAAGAAGAACAGCCTCTCTCCACCCAAAACAAAACAAAACAAAAACACACACACAAAAAAAAAAAAAAAAAAAAAAAAAAAAGAAAAGAAAAAAAAGAAAAGAAGCCACATAGGAAGAGAAAGCATATGCAGGTTGTGTCTTTGTTAAGTTTAACATATTGAACAGATTCAATCCCCAAGATCCTTATACCCATCTTAAAACTTGGACTGCAGTTTTATAAGTCCTGAAGAGTTGCTGTTCATCCAGGATTTAAGGGAGCATTAGTGCAGCTTTTGTGTAGATAAGTGATTCTCTTTTTCCCCTCTTAGAATTGTCAGTTTCGTTTGGACAGCCTAAAGGTAAGCAGACCTTTCATTTGATGGCTCTTCAATATAATCACTGTCCATGAGGCCACTTGTGTTCAATAGCCTTATTACACCTTTTATCTTACTGTGATTATTGTATCTTCTTATGTCTAAAGACTTCACAAAGTTTAAGTTACTGATGAATGAATACTTGTATCCTGCTATGCCATTTGTCAATTAAGTGTGATTAAATTAAAGGCTCCTTTCTGTTGTTATAACAAAAGGAATTAATCAGTGTGATAAGTGCTCTTGCAGTGTCTGAACCAATTTCAGTCCAAATGGTAAACAGTTCTTTGAAAAAAAGCTTTGAGATGATCTCAATGCTTAGATGAGTGTTGTCATTGTTTCCTTTAGAAAACTTTGGTTTGTTTCCTTTAGAAAACTTTGGTTTGTTTCCTTTCCTACTTATCTTGAATGGAGCACTGGATATCTTACAAGGTATGGCCACATACCATCATTGGATAGCTAGGAAGCCAAGTAACAGAAGAGGGATTATGTGACTGTATTGCTCAGAAATGATGAGACACATTAGCAGTAGGATGATGATGACGATGTGGAGCTATAAATGTGCAATGTGTAGGGCTGAGTTCAGTAAAAGCATCCTCACCATATGCAAAAAAAATCCCCCAAAATACAGCATAGGAATGAAGCCTCTCCATTGTTGCTAACTGATCTTAGATTACATAACTGTCAAGACACAGAGAACAGTGAGAAGTCAAAAGCATTTTTCTTTGCTTGATTTTTATCTTCCTGTTAATGACCTCAGCTTCATACTAAATCATTGCAGAGAACTATGAGTAAAAACAGAAAGTCCTATGCTATAGTTCTGTCCTCTGACTACCATTCAAATTAGGCCCAAAATGTTAGTTAATTTCAAAATGCTGAGACCAGGGGTTCAGTAGTATCGGTAGTAATTAGTAGTAATAAGCAGTAAAAAAGACATCACTATAAAGCTTAAAAAGTCTGTTTTAATTTTGGAAATATTCCTATTGCTCTCTCTACTGCACTGCACCTCTTCTAAGGAATTACATTTATTTCAATAAAGATATCGGGTTATAAGTAGTAAGATTTTAAACTTGAATATTCAGTCCTATAGTTTGTTTCTTTGGGTTTTTGGTTGTTGGGTTTTTTCTTCTTTTTTTTTTTTTTGGTTGTTGTTGTTGTTTTCTATTTTATTGCCATTGAGGATCAAGAAGTGAAAGGTTAAGTTCCCTATTCTGGGCCTCATAAAGTGTGATACAGGTAAGGCTTTTGTTACCATTTCAAGCATTGTACTCTGCTTTCTTTGGCTTTCCCTGATGTGCACACTTACCACACAGCAACTGCAGGAGGTTAGGACACTGTGCCAATACACTTACGTTCTTTCCCAACAATGCTCTGCTATATTTTCAAAGTATATAGATCCCTCAATATCTGTGGATACAATTGCACCCTCTGTGGTCATGCCTACACTAGTTTGTGCCCTCACAGCACTGGCTGGTGGAATTCTGGCAGCAAGATTACTTTCAGGCATCTCCAAACATCTTGTATAGGCACTAACAGGCTCATGTTACTGCAGTTTAATTGCTTTTGGCACTGCAAATAACTAAAGTCTAGATGGATGCTACCTGTACATGCATCCATCTCTACTTTTTCTTCACATACTGCCCTGTCTAAATGTTCACAATAGCAATATACATTAGACATTTAAAACTTGATAATAATTTTTACTTTTACATCATTGCTTGCTAGAGAAAAGCTGTATTTTCTCTCATTACAATTTCATGAGGGAGAAAAGAACTTTAAATGTAAACATTACAGAGAAACAGATATGCTGCTGAACCACCACAGGTTTACCAGATACCAGCAGAAAAGCCTTTTGCAGACAACACCTCCAGAATCAATTTAGATAGTCCTAATCATTAGGTTATCCATACATTTTTGATTGTTTTCTTGTTTCAGTAAATAATTTCTTATAATATCAGAACTCTGTACATCTGAGATTGATTTTATTCTTTTCCTACCTTCACTAGCTACATAACATATACTGATTCCACTCTGGAGATGGAAAAAATGTTTGTGAAAAAGAGCCTTGGCATTCATCCTGATATTTTTAGAGCTAAGCAGTAAAATTATTTAATAAAGATTTGCCAGATAAACTTGATTGCTTCTTTGATAGAATTAAAAAATTAGTGTCTGAAAGAAAAGCATAATATGATAGGCATTTTCAATTAATTAAGGAAAACATTTGATACTGCATTCTATAAAAGCTCTTTTCTCAAAATTAATTTAAATTGGCTTGAATATGAATGTTATCATGTGAAATAACCACTGATGGAAGATAGTAAACAAAGGGAAGTAATGAGCTTCAAAATAGTGACTTAGGAGGAAATGACTACTGGCTTACTGCTTTAGGAAGTCAGGTTATATTCTGTTCCTCACTAATGACTTCACAGAGAGAAAAAACAGCATATTAATTAATTCACAGAGGGTACTAACTTGGGAGTAACTATAAAGGCTAAAGGGCTGTGAGGTGTACTTCTGCACTTTAATGCAGAGGATGAGCTTCAAAATTCGGTTTTTGTAAGGTAAGCTGCAGTTCAGAAAAAAAAGTATGCATATTCTAACCTCTCATTGACTTCAGCCACTGTTAATCAAAAGCTTACTTGCTGTATGGAATAATGAAGTAGTTAAGCTCAGATTTAATATTAAGCTTATTCTTAAGTTCTTTACTGATGCAAATTCTATAAAGCACAGATGAAACAAACCGAAAAAATATATAAGAATATTAGAGAAATATAAATGTAATCCTGCATTAATAAGACTTCTTTTTCTACGGCCTATGTTATTACCTGGAAATAGGATTAAGGAGAATGAGTAAAAAAGTGTTATTTCATTTACCTTTTTAAATCACAAGTAAACTTAAGTGTTCTTCCTTCCTACTCTTAAAATATAACACAGTAAGAAAGATTAAAGAAGTGCTTGAGAAAGCAAATTTGTTAATGCAAGGGATGAAGTTTAACACAAAATCGTACTCTACTGAAATAAGTGGTAAAACTCCCATAAAATCTCAAAAAGGATTAGAATTTTACCAGAACATGGTAATGCAGATATGTACCTCACACTGTAACTTTTACCACCTATGAAGCAAAATTTTATAGGAATTTCATTCTGATATATCACAAAAAAGAAATGTCATGAACTAAAAGAACTTCCCCTTATGGACTGGAAATGGGGTGTGGTGTCCAGAAGAGCTAAAAGTCATTTGAGAGACTAACAGCAGTTCTAAGGTGTGCCTCAACCTTCAAAGTGTCTCTTTGAATTAGCAAAAAAATAAAACAAACAAACAAACAAACAAATTAAAAAAAAAAAAGAAAAAAGAAAACCAACAAAAAAATCCAGTGGGGAAGCCTGCCAACATTATATTTGTGATGGCGTAGCTTTTTTTCTCCAGCTTCCACCCAAAAGCATCCCAGAAAGGACTGAATGGTATCATCCTAGAATCAGAATAAAGACAACCAGGAAGCACATTTGAAGTGAAAACATTTCACAGAAGAACAGCTGTGTGCAGCAATCTTTGCCCACTGTGGATCAGCACATGAAGCTGATGTTCATGTCGTGCTTCCATATGTAGAACAGGATGAACGCTGTGAATCCCTCTTCTACCTGACACTGCTTACATGCAGCTACAAATCACTTCTTGATTAAAATCAGTATTGCAGAAAGGGTGCCTCTAGATTAATTTTTTATTTGCAGCAAAACTGGATACAAGGGAGAATAAAACTTGTATATTAATTATTTTGTGTCTGCAAAGACATGAAGGCTTACAACAGATTAAATTTTCAATGTACTTTCAGCTTGTCACCCAAATAGGCTGGGGTGCACTTGGAGTCCATTGAAAAATGAAGACAGAAGTTGCCACTGAGTATATAAACCAGCAGCAGTGTGACTGCTACCCAAAAGAGGTGAGCAACTACAGAACTAGACTTTGTGTGAACAACATGCCCAGTCAGCTTCATTTTCACACGTCTAATGTCCTTGGGCTAGGTATTTAGCATCTGACAATTGACTGTCTCCTCATCTGTGGCCAGACCTAATTTATTATTAAACGCAAATTAAAGGATAGATATTTTGTTGAGAACAGAATCTATTAAATAATGTTACACTGGTTTTGCAAAGACAAGATTTCATGGTTAGGATCACACTTGAAAAATGGTGTGAATGCAACACTGGGATACTTCCTTTGGAGCCCTGGCAGAAGAATATTTGTGCTAAAGGTGCTAATTGAATCTTAGGGGTACAGTGATGTAACTGAAGAGACACTTATAAAGTACAGAGAAAATATACATATTTTTCAGGCGTTAGAGGAGAAGTTAAGACACTCCACAGCAGTCAGAACTGTGCAATTTCCACTACCAAAGTGGGATAAAGAGAGAGTTGCAGAAGCAGTGGATAAGTAAGGAGAGGAGAATCAGCTAAAGCCTTCAGAGCACCTAATTCATTCATCCTCTTCACTGAAGTCCTTTTATAGCCTCATTCTGCAGTAGCCTCTGTGATCAATAATGGCAGTTTTTCATTCATCAGATTACTCAGATTCTAAAATAGAATATAAAAATGCTGATGCAGACTGGCAAGGACCTCACAAAGTCTATGAAAATTTATTTCTAGACTAGTTTTTTTTCCAGGATAAGGCATCAATATTTTGAATATTCATTTCAGTTTTTGGAACAGGAAAGAATTTACTTATCTGCAAGGGAGGGCAGGGGAAATTCTCTTTAGAAACTGATTTTTGATGCTTTGTCTACTGAGTGACATCATCCAGGAATAGGAAGGGACTCATCAAGAAAAGGCTCAGTTAGGATTTGACAAAGGAAATCTTTTCTCTCTGAGCGTCTATTTAAGGATGCCCCATCCCTGGAGGTGTTCAAGACCTGGCTGGAAGGGGTTCTGAATAATCTAGTCTAGTGGACGGTGTTCCCGCCTTTGGCAAAGTAGTTGAATGATCTTTAAGATCCCTTCCAACCATAAAAATTATATGAGTCTATGATTCTATGAAAACAGAAAAAAGTGTTCCATTATTCCTGAATAGTTCCAAAATGTAACAAAGAAATGAATTTCCACTCTCTGTGAGCCACTGCCTGCACTCCTTGCCCACTCTAAAGCCTGTTGTAATGGGGTGCAACACTTCTGTACTCAATGCTGGCTGTCGTGTGGGTTTTTGCAGAATTAACTCTTCATAAATCTAGGAAGCAATGATGAATCAAGAAATGTTGTGGTCACAGTTACAGCAAGCTAGTATTGAAAACACAACATGGTATTGTAGCAAAAATAGCTAGCACAATTTGGCAGAAAATTCTTACAGGTATTCTGCCACAGAGAATTTTCTTTTCTGTTTGGCTGCAGTGTGAGTATATTCTGAATGCTGCATTAAATGTAGAACACCTAACTGTCAGAAGAATATTGAAGAGATTTCAGAGAAGAGGATTAAAAACAGTCAAGGAGGTGATAGTATCATTTAGGAGGAAATATTAGAATAGATAAATATGCATAGATTGGATGGCTAAAAAAGACCACTAACATGAAGGTGTCATGGTTTGACACTGGCACAATGCCAGGCACCCATGAGAGTTGCTTGCTCGCCCTCTCCTGCCACAGCTGGGCAGTGAAGAGGGAAAAAAGTTTACGAAGGTTTCAAGAGTTGAGATAAGGACCAGGAGAAAACAGTTCAAGGGCAAAACAGGCTCAGCTTAAGGTTGCAAAGTGAAATTTATTACTAACAGAATCAGAGGAGGATAATGAAACATCTTTTTCACCCCAGCCCCTCCCTCCTTCCCGCCAACAGCGCAAGGAGACAGGGCATGGGGGTTTTGGTCAGTTCATCACCAAGATTTTCTTCTGCTGCTCCGGGAGAGGAGTCCTTCCCCTGTGAGACTGTGGGGTCCCTCCCACGGGAGACAGTTCTCCGTGAACTTCTCCGGTGTGAGTCCACTCTCAAAAGCAGCAGCCAAACTGCACCTGCTGCAATGTGAACTCCCCCCACGGGCACACGGTCCTCCCAAAACTGCTTCCANGGATAATGAAACATCTTTTTCACCCCAGCCCCTCCCTCCTTCCCGCCAACAGCGCAAGGAGACAGGGCATGGGGGTTTTGGTCAGTTCATCACCAAGATTTTCTTCTGCTGCTCCGGGAGAGGAGTCCTTCCCCTGTGAGACTGTGGGGTCCCTCCCACGGGAGACAGTTCTCCGTGAACTTCTCCGGTGTGAGTCCACTCTCAAAAGCAGCAGCCAAACTGCACCTGCTGCAATGTGAACTCCCCCCACGGGCACACGGTCCTCCCAAAACTGCTTCCAGTGGGTCTCTCTTTCCACAGGATGCAGTCCTCCAAGGACAGGCTGCTCCAGCCTGGAAGCAGGGCCCTCTCTCTCTTCTGGGTCTCCCACTGGAGCCCAGCCTCATCCAGGCATCCACCTGCTCCAGCATGGGCACCTCCCCCACGGGCTGCGGGTGGATCTCTGCATTCCCCGTGGATCCATGGGCTGCAGGGGCACAGCTGCTTCACCATGGTCTTCACCACGGCATGCAGAGGAATCTCAGCTCTGGCACCCGGAGAACCTCCTCCCTCTCCTTCTCCACTGACCTTGGTGTCACCATGTTGTTTCTCTCACATGTTCTCACCTCCTCCTCTTCTCTGACTAGAAGCAAAACCTGTGTGATTTTGTTTTGATTCTCTTCTTAAATATGTCATCAGAGAGGCATTAACAACCTCTCTCATTGGCCCAGGATCATGTCCATCTTCAGAGCCATCAGAGATTGGCTTTGCTGGACATGGGGGAAGCTTCCAGGAGCTTTTCGCAGGGGCCATCTCTGTGGCCTCTCTGCTACCAAAAACCAGGCCATGCAAAACCAATACAGAAGGGTAAGAAAACACTGAAAGATGGGTATTATTTAAGATATTAGGTGGAATAATAATATATGATATGGCCCAATCTAAGTTCCATTATTCTTATATGTATCATATGATACTAGACTAAATAATTCCCCTAACAGTGATGTCTATTAGGCTGTCACAGGACTGGCTTGTGCAGCATGGGTAGCTTATAAATTGCAGTACTTTTCAGAGATGTGACGATACATTTTCTTACATAGTAGAACTTCAACAACAAAAACAAGCCAAAAGGCTTATGAGGCTCTACAGCAGCAACTTTTGTCCTGCCAGTTCTTTCCCTTTCACCTTCTTTTGGACTTCTTTTTTTTGTTTCACTGTATGTTCTTGACAAACTGTTAGCTTATTTGATTCTCTCCAGACACTCCAGATGGCAAATCGGCAGTAAATAATTCTCTGTCTTCCTAGAACAATTGCTATCCTCACCAACTAGTGGCTATTTCTCACTAGCACAAATAAGTATTTGGGTAGCAAAGAGAAACCACAGAAACTGTAGCTACAAACACCAGATGCAGACAGGACCCCAGGAGACAGGACAAACATAAATCTCATTTTTTTATTAATTTGCTCAATACATAACAGGTTTTTGATTTGTATCAGACCTTTTTGTGATGTGGGCTTTCAATTTTGTTTGCAAATTGGCAAATTACAAGTGAGGGAAAAGCTCTGTTTCTAAAACTAAATAAAATAAACACTTGCAATGAGTAAAATTATATGAACAAAATGAAGTTCCAATAATCCAAGGGGAAGTGGTTAGTGACCTGCTACACCCCTCAGACATATACAAAACTGTGGGGCTGAATGTGATCCACCTGAGGTTATTGAGGGAGCTGATAGAACAGCTCAACGAGCACTTTCAATTTTTTACCAGCAGTCCTGGATAACTGGGAAAGTCACATTGATTGGAGGCTAGCAAATTTGACACCCATCTACAAGAATGATCAGAAGTAGGATCCAGGGAATTACAGGCTGGTCAGTCTGACCCCAGTGCCAGGGACGGTAATGGAGGAGACCATCTCGAGTGCCATCACATGAAATTTACAAGACACCAGGGGATCAGGCTCAGCCAGAATAAATTTATCAAAGGCAAGTCCTGCTTGACCAACCTGGTCTCTTTCTATTGCAAGGTGACCTGCTTAGTGAATGAGGGAAAGACTGTGAATGTTGTCTACTTGGACTTCAGTAAAGCCTTTTACACTGTTTCCCACGACATCTTGCTGGGAAAGCTGGCAGCCCATGGCTTGGACATGTACAGTCTTCACTGAGTTAAGAACTGGCTGGATAGTGGTGCCGAGAAAGTGTTAGTGAATGGTGTCACATTCACTTGGTGGCCCATGGTGTTCCCCAGGGCTCAGTATTTGGCCAGCCCTGTTTAATATCTTTATTGATGATCTACACAAGGGGGTTGAGTGCACCCTCCTCAAGTTTGCAGGCGACACTAAGTTGAATAAGAATATTGGTCTACTGGAGGGTAGGAAAGCTCTGCAGAGGGATCCGGACAGGCTGGTTGAATCGGCCAAGGTCAATTTTGTATGAGACTCAATTAGACCAGGTGCGGGATCCTGCCCTTGATTCTCAACAACCCCATACAGCACTACTCCGGGGACAGAGTGACTGGAAAGCTGCCCAGCAGAAAAGGACCTGAAGGTGCTGGTTGACAGCCAGCTGAACATGTGCCAGAAGTGACCAGGTGGCCAAGAAGGCTTGCTTGGATCAGCAACAGTGTGGACAGCAGGACCAAGGCAGTGATCATCCCCCTGTACTTGGCACTGGTGAGGTTGCACCTTGACTACTGTGTCCAGTTCTGGGCCCCTCAATTTAGGAAGGACGTTGAGATGCTTGAATGCATCCAGAGAAGGACAACAAGGCTGACGAAGGGTCTGGAACACAAGCTCTATGAAGAATGGCTGAGAGGGCTGGAGTTGTTTAGCCTGGTGAGGCTCAGGAGAGACCTCATTGCTCTCTACAGCTGCCTGAAAGAAGGATGTAGCCAGGTGGGGTCAGCCTCTTCTCCCAGGCAACCACTGACGGAATGATAGGACACAGTCTTAAGCAGCTCCAGGGAAAGTGTAGGCTAAACATCAGGAAAATAACCTTTACTGAAAGACTGATTGAGCATTGGAATGGGCTGGCCAGGGTGGTAGTGGAGTCACTGTCCCTGGAGGTGTTTAAAAAAAGACTGGATGTAGCACTCAGTGCCATGGTTTAGTTGATAAGGTGGTGGTAGGTCATAGATTGGACTTCATGATCTTAAAGGTCTTTTCCAACCTAGTTAATTCTGTGATTCTGTGATTCTGTTCAGTCTTGGATCCCTCACTACAAGAAAGACATGGAGAGGCTGGAGTGTGTCCAGACAAGGGCAACAGAGCTGGTGAAGGGTCTGGGGCACAAGTCTGATGAGGAGCAGCTGAGGGAGCTGGAGTGTTTGACTGGAGTAAAGGAGTCACTTCCTGGAACTAACTGAAAGGAGTGGGATCAGTCTCTTTTCCCAAGAAACAAGCAATAAGACAAGAGAGGAAGTGTTAAATTTGCTGCAGGGGGGGTTTACATTGGATATTAGTAGAATTTCTTCACCAGAAGGGTTGTCAGGTACTGAAACAGGCTGCCCAGGGAGAGTGACCATCCCCTGGAGATACTTTGAAGGCGTGTAGATGTGACCTTTGAGTACATGGTTTAATGGATTTAATGGTGGGCTTGGGAGTGCTGGGTTAATGGTTGGACTTGATGATCTTAGAGGTCTTTTGCAATATAAACAATTCTAGGTTTCCATGAGTCTTCCTTACTGTTTGTCTCTGGATTTTCTTTTTTCTTCATGCTGTCAGCTTGTCCTATACTGTACTATTCCTTCAGAAGCTGGAAAGTATTTGAGTTTCACATGCTGTTTGATCATGGCTACTCACACCTGCAGATTTGCCTAGTGAGCTCTGTCTAATGGCTCTCATCAGTATTGCTTTAAAACCATGAAGTTTCTGAGAAAAAAATCATTATTAATCTCAGAATTCTGTAGTCAACCTGACTATTGCTTTGTGCGAATAAATACGTGTACACAGAAACACACACGAGGGATTTACTCTGTTGGGTGACATTTGGCTCTATTGGAGTGCATACTTCAAAAGCAGTTGTAGCAGTGAACAAACACATCAATATGGGGCTCTTTAACTCTTTGACAAATACCTTATAGGATGTCTGCTTGAATGCCTTACGTCTTAATCAAATTTTCTTTCAGCAGACAGAATCTCTCTGTCTGTAAAAGTCTTGGCATGACTTTATGGATATCCTGCCCTTAAACAATTTTTATGAGTTTTATTTTCTTGTGGTTTTTATAAGTCAGAAAAAATAAAATAAAATAAAAAACAGAAACAAAACATTCAGACACAAACCTATAATTTTAATGGACCTGTATAATCTATTCAAAATAGCGAGAAAATATGCCCCAATGTTTTTACCCTTTATGCCAAAAAATTACAACTGATCCTAGTAATTTTCCTAGAGGAGATATAATAAAGAGTTTGAGATAAAAATTTGATAGTTTAAACATATATAGTGCTGGTAAACTAATGTAGAAGGACAAAACTTTGAACATTATACCTTCAGGTAATTATTTTGCTTATTTTGCTTGGATTTAAATCCACCTAGCAAAAAAAAAGAAAATTCAATTACCTGTATATGTGTTGAATAAAGAGATCTGGACCTTTACGTCTTTTTGGAGAATGGAAAAGTTCGAGAGGCTGTAAATAAATAAGTGGATATTGAAGTTTGTTTGATCAAAAAAAAAAAGTCACCAAAACCACAACTCCTTCCCCCAAATCTCCAGTTATTTTCGTAATGGAGTGGTGACTTTTTATTCCAGAAATATATGCATTGTGAGTCTGGTGATGTGAAACTTTTGCTTTAATTTTCCCTTGGTTTGTGCTCTAGAAATAATACAGAAACATGCAGTGGTTCTGGAAGCATTTTAAGCTATTTTAAGCCAGAATTATATATATGAAAAAAAAAGTCTTGTTTCAGTAAATGTGCTGGGATGACAACTGTTCCATGTGGCAGCAGTTTCAAACTACCCTTTCCTGAAATATTTGTGGAGCTTTGATGTTACTCTTCTAGTGGCACTGACATATGAATTAGTAGTGTCCTGGCCCACATTACTCATCTCAGCATCTGACTTTTGTGATGGACTTTGCTCATGTCAGCAGACTATATTTGATGAACTGACTACTTTATATCCATTGCTATTGTCAAATACATTTTGCTTCCTCCCTCATATGTTCTCTGTCAAGAGCTAGTAGAAAGTTTTATGTCTTAATATAGTCGATACATTTGTGCAAGGATTGCTGTTGTGTGGTATGAAGTGGTGGGCTGTTACTGGTGCCACCACATCTGCAGCAGCCATTGATGTGAAGACACCAGGATGCCTGAGCTGTCAATCCGTGTGTTCCCCTTGCTCACCTGGGAAAGCATCTGCTCCACCATCTGTGGCCCTTGTGCCCATGGTAGCAGTCTGGCACTTATGGTGTGGTCAGAAAAAAAGGATCTGTTTCTCTGGTTATGCTCAGGGTACTGGTTATGCCCAAGGCTGCCAAAAAGTGCTCCCAGACAAGACAATGACATGCATACCTTGTTATTCTTTTTGTCATTTCCTGACTTTAATTTTCACCACCGTTTTACCTCTCTGTCTCCGCCACAATCTGCTTAGCTATGAAACCTGCTCTATTTACTCTATTTTACATAATTCCCAATTTTGTCACAACTGTACGCAAACTTAGTATTTATGACAGTGTTGCTTTGACAATGTCAGCCCTATCCATGGAACTGGCCTTGCAAGACTCTACTCCCAAAAATTTTCGTAGTGGTCTCCTCCAACTATCTGTGAAGTTGGGTCACTTCTGCCATAGCTACTCCTTAACCACTTGTGATACCTAGAAGTCTCTCACAGCACCACCTATAATTCAGCAAGTTTCTCACACTTAGAGTTTTCTGTCATGTCTAGCAGTTTCTCATGATATGTCTTGTTCCATGTCCTTCTCAGTTAGCTGAATTAGCTTAAACCAGTTATTTACCTGCAGCCCTTAATATGCAACCCTTATTAATCTTCTTGTCACAATTAAGTGTTAGAGAAAAGCCCCTGAGACTTTCCAGCCTTATTGATATACCTTTTTGTCACGGTGATGTCCCAGAGTAATGACACGGAGTCCGGTGTCCAGGTAGAACAAAGCGATGCAGAGGGTTTTTTATTATTCTACAAAGCGGTTTATATCTTTTAGCTTACTTGAAGTTTTACAACAGTGTCAAAACTCTATTGGACCTCTGGTCCACCATCTGCCAAGTTCATTGGTTAATTCTGATGTCACCTATATCACAATGTTTACCTACACAAGAATGTAAGCAAATGCAGGTGCACAGAGCTTAATTGGTTTTAGAAAACTCCACGGATTGTTTATAATATTTTAGCCTGGGAATAGAGAGAAAGAGAAAATTCTCACACAAACTCTGGGAAAGTTAGGAGGTGTCCCTGCTAACAGCTTTTTAGCAGTGACACCTTTTTTTTCCCTAAGAGGATGTGGTGCGGAGCATTCTGGAAAGTAGAGTTTACTGAGTACCGTAGCTTCAGGCATTTTCAAGGCATGAGGCAGCAAAGCAAGTCCAAAGCTGCCAGATGTGGCTGGGACTATGTCCAGGTGGTGGAAAGATGCCTGTCTTGGGAAGCATCAGTGATAGACAGGTGGAAAGCAACAGCAGAATGGGAAGAAATTCTGAAATTCAAGGGTCTCTGTGAACTTGTGGCAATTATACACACTCTTAAAAAAACAGAAAGGATTGCTGCAATCACATGTGACTACTGGGTAACCTCCACCAATTCTTATTATCCTTTAGAAAAAAGAACTGGTTTTACTATCATCATTCATATTTTGTCAAAAGTGATTCTGTTATGAATACTTAAAACAGTATGTAAGAAATGGTGACTTTTGAAACCATGCTAGAGGTACAGTGCCCAGAAGCATTTTCTTTATTATCAGGCATCATGGTGATGTCTTTTCCCTTTAGTACAATGCATATCACTTGTTCACTTTGGTTAATATAATCTCTAAAGAAGATGTTGCACTTTGCAAGAAACAGCTATTGCACAAATTATTTTTTCTTTGTAAATTATGATTCCTAGAAAAGTGTAAATCTGATTGTCTCCAATACATTGGGATTTCAAAAGGGGTAAAAAAACCCCAGATGTGCAATCATTCACTAATGTAAAAAGAGAGCAAAATTCAATGTTTCTGTTTAGAAATAAAACTGATATACAGATATCTTATCAAAGAGTTATCAGAAGAAAACATGCTTTATACAAAACTAAATAACTGCATTTCATGTTCTTATAACTAAATTATTATTTTGAATTGTGCAAATGCGTTAATTTTTATTGTGTTTAATACTGTCAGCATTTAACAGCCACTTGCTCACTCCTCTGCCCTAGTGGGATGGTAGAGAATCAGAAGTGTAAAAGTGAGAAAATTCATGAGTTGACACAAAACCAGGTTTTAATATTATTACTTTTATTAGTAGTAGTATTATTATTTAAAAAAAAAACAAACAACAAAAAACAACAAAAAAACACAGAGAGAAAAAGAAAATCCAAGGAAAGATAAGTGATGCAAATTGAAATAATTTCTTACCACCACCACTAGCCACCAGCCAATGCCCAGACAGTTCCCAAGCAGTAGCCCTCAGCCCAACCTCTCCTCCAGCTGTGTATGCTAAGCATGACATCATATGTTGTGGTCAGCTGTCCTGGCTGTGTCCCCTTTCTTGTGTGCCCCAGTCTATTTGCTGTGGGAAGGGGCAAGAAGCAGAAAAGTCCTTGGCTCTTGGCTTGGCCGCGCTCAGCAGCAATGAAAACATCCCTGTTTTACAAGCCTGTTTCCAGCACAAATCCAAAACACAACCTCATACCAGCTATTATAAAGAAATCTTATTCTATCCCATGGGAAACCTTCACAAAGGATTAAATTGCATTTCACCCTCCACCCATGTTCTCCAACATATGGGCCACAATGAAAAACACTTCTTCAGACACCAATATCTTCTTTTCCATCTGACTGAGCTGCATACAAACTCACAGGAGTAACAGGATTCTTTATTAGTTGTGTGAAATAAGGTTTGTGTATAAATCCTGACATTTAAAAGAAAATCAGGACTGGAGACTTCTAGATAACCCCTCCTTAGGTCAAAAGTCGAGAGCAACAGAATGGGTCTGGCTGAAACGACACTTTTCCCCCTGCAATTAAAAAAAAAAAAAAAAAAAAAAGAAATGAGAAATAAGAGGATTCAATAATTTACTGATATCTTGTTTAAACTTAGCTGTTGTGGAGGATTTAGAGATTTCTTGAGGTCCTTTTCAGAAAAAAAAATCACTTATGGGAAGAAGAGGGCACGTTTTTCGTAAATAGATGATTTGGATGACAGATATAGAACTTGCAACTTCTTTATTAATTGAAAAATGGTTCCAGGAAGATTTAAATTAGGTCGCGTGTATTCAGCTTGGTCTTAAAAAATTATCCAGAAAAGAGAGCTTAGAAAATGTGAAAAAAGTCTATTAGGATTTTTTGTAAAATAATGCTTTATTTTAGTTTCTTTTTTTTGTAGCCTTTCATTCTAAAATAAGTTATTTTTCATTTTGAGAAAGACTGTATTATTTAAGATTGGCATTCTTAAAATTATAAAAAGGGGTTAGTTGGTCACACATTTAAGACGATCTTAAATATCTTTTCTAATGTAAACAATTTTATGATTCTGTGAAGATAAAATTGTTTTAGCTTATATTTATAGTTGGATTCAAATATAAGTGTTTGGCAGAGCATTATTTAAGGTCTTGATTTGCAAAATATTTAAACATCATGAAGAAATTGTTTTGCTGAATGTGAGCATTCTACTTCAACTACTTAGGTAAAATAGAATAAAATATATCTATCTGAACTTCATGATGATGGATCTCCAAAGCTTATACCTGGGCAGAAAAAGTTAATGTTAACCATTGTGAATCTGTGTAAAGTTATGCATAACTGTAATGTAGATGCGTATAACTATAACATAGCTGTCCACTCTCCTCATGTTATGAATGCAGGTCATCTGTGCACAGCACAAAATCTCACAATCCACTCAGTTCAGCTGCAGTGGGACAGGAGTTTAAAGGCTGTTTGTAGCATCACAGACAAGTGACTGAATCTTACAAAGCACCAGTTTCTAATTATCAGGGAAATTCACCCTCTGCCTTACAGGAAAGGCCAGGAGGGATTACAGCAGTGATGTGGTGTTTCTTTTCCTCCTCATTTGCTCCTATCCATCCCTGACTTGGATGGAGAATCCATTGAGAAAATTTTAAACTGGCATTTTAAGTCAGTGCACAATACTGCACTGGTGGCTGAAGCTCAGTGGTTTCCATGAAAGTACTAAGGCAGTTTTGAATTGAATTCCCAAAGGAAGGTGCTATTTCCCTACATGCATGTTCTCTCATCAGATAGCGGTGACAGAAAAGCTGAAGCTTTAATTAAAATATTTAAGTAAGCAAAAACTCTATACAAGTGTCTGTTGTTTCTTTATTGCCCCTAAGGAATTTTTAGATGTATTATTTTGCAAGAATGTTTAGGTAAAAATCAGTAATATATATTTTTCATTGCTTTTAGAAAATATAGGCCCTTCCCCCTCACTTCCCATGTCTGAGAATCTAATATTAAACCTGAAATATGTATTGCAGTATTTTCTTTTCCCTTGCCATTTAAAAAAAAAATAATGGCTTACATGGGCATTAGTCTTTATTGTAAATTGTTTGAGTTTTGTTTTTAAACATATTTTACAATGTAAAAATATCCATTTTATAATAAGATGAAATAAAGCTATTGTACTTATGTATGCCAAATCATTAAATTTCTCTTACATCACTGTTTATAATTATACTGTTACTGTTCTTTTTTTTCTTTTACATGCCTGAATTCATCCTAGTAGTATCTGCTCTTAGTAATTAAAATTCATTTAAATATGACTTAACTTGAAAGATATACAGTTAAAGAACCTGTAAGTAAAACTTTTTGGGACAATTAAACAAGTTTAGTAAAAGTGAAATATTCTTCTTCAACATCACTTAAATTAAAGGTTTACTATTACTAAGCACAGGAAACATGTGGTTAACACTTGATGATTGCTCAGTTTTATTTTACACATATTCATGTTTCCTGACTTTCTGAAATAAGAATATGTACTATTGGACAGCCGTGAGAAACTACCTTCTGCATTTTCAGCCCTAGAAATTTGTAGTTTCAGGATACTTGTAAAATAATGTTCTTCATGAGTTTCCAATTGATTTCATCCATTCATATTGTCATTCTAACTAACTCTCAAAAGAAAAGAAATTACAAAAAAACCCCAAAATAAAACACAAAACAAAACCTGAACCAAAACACACCCACTCCACTAAAAATATGACAGACTGGGTGATTTTGACTGGTTTAGAAGTGGTCTGAGAAAAAACTCTAATCAGAAAAAAAGTGGCCTTCTGCGTCAAAAGTCAGGGACTATGCACTGAGAGGTCAATATATCGAATATATGAAGTCTCCAGTCTAGTAGAGTCCTGAAAAGAGGAAAACAATCATGAGCATTGGTCTATGTGAACTCCAACGACCATTGGATTTTTTCTTTTTTTTTTTTAACAATTATGTGAACATTTTTTTGTTAAGAAAAGAAATAGGTTACGTGGGTACTAAATCTACAAATGGAGTATTACTGCAGATACAGGTGGGATGTACCCCTCTACACCGAGTGCTTCACCATCCCTTTAGAGACTGTGGTGGTTCACTCATATTCCTGAATTTTGCTGCCAGTGCACTCTGGGATAGAAAACATTCAACCAAGGAGTAATTTTGTCTAAAGTTCTCCTCTCAGAACCTAGCACTGAAATAAACCATGCCAACCAACTCTCAGACAAATTCCTTTTCCTTTTTCATTGACATTTTTCTCCATGGAAGTATTTAAAACCACATCCTCTACAGAGTGGTAGGTTTTTTTCCTTTTTTCTTACAGATCCTTTTTTTTCTGTACTATAAAATATTAATTGCTGAAATATAACATTTGAACTTATCTGTCTCCTTCTCATTCCCTAGTGAAGGATAATTGCTCATTTGTAAATTACTAGCTAGCTGTGCATGCAATCTGGTACATGGTAAGAAAAAAGCATAAATATATCTTGTTCATAATAATTAAGAATTTAATTTAAGTTTTATTAATTTTATTTTACCGAAGGAGTTTATTTTTAAATGTATTGGAAAAAAAAGTCTAAAAATGTAACTCTTGATTTGAGAATGTGTGATATCATAGTAATATCCTGCAGTAGTAATATCCTGCAGTAATTATCATGGGATGAATTAGATTAATTATTTTAAATCTAAATGAGATTACTGCTATGTGAATTTGATTAATAGAAGAGTCTGTGGGGACAGTTCATGGGTGGCTCCATTAGGCCTTTGACAATGTTGTCTTGATGAAGCAAATCAACCTACATCATCTATGAGGACCTGTAAGCACCGTCAGAAAGGAAAGTTAAGTATATGCCCAGGTACTCTTTTGGAGCAAAACAAAAGATTCCCTCCTCTGATCCAGCTTCTGACCTGCTCTCAATATCTCCTCACTGTGATCAGAGGAATAGCAATACCATCATAGCATCACAGGCAGACATGTGGAAGTTATAGTTTCAGTATCCTGTTGAAATGCAGGGTAAATCAGAGCCCTTCAGAAAAACAACATGCTGTCTAGGTTCCCTACAAAATCAGCAGTTTGCCATCTAAAACTTATAATCAGATTTTTTGAATGTTCGAATTAAGGAACAGTTTAATTAGGTTTCAATACCTTCAGTTACTACTGCAACAGAAAATTCTCAGGACTTGTAACTGAATGCATAATATCACAGATCTCTTTTCCATTGACATGATATTTACTGTGAGCCAATCTTTGCATCATCAGGCATATGAAAAGCTTTAATTAAATAAAAAAAGAAACAAGAATTGCTTTACTTGACATTAGTAGAAGAAATAAATAGGAAACTGTCATTAAAGCCCAGGTCCAGCTGATGTCAATCTCCAGAACATTACTCATTTAAATGAAATTAGTGTTCATTCCTAGGCCAAATTCAGCAATGAACTGAAGTACTAGCAGTTCCATATAAGATTTGTGCCTAAATATCTTTCCAGACTGGGGAGTGGAAAGGTTTATAAATCCTAATAAACATAAGGATTTGAAAAAGTGGTTGTTTAGGTTAAATAATGTTTAAGTGTTATAATTGGAAAGGAAAACTATTGTTATCAAGAGCTGTTATTTTAAAGTCTAAATGCTTCTTGAAATAAAGGTGTACTATACAAATCTATATACCAAGAGCAGCACACTGCTTGGGATCATCAAGTCCATTTCATGCCTTTAAAAATTTAATCAGTCAAAATCAAACCCAGACTAATAGCAATATTATTAAACCAGAAAAATCTACCAAAAAATGGAAAAAAATCATAATTAATTTGCTTTAAGAATTTAAAAAACAAAAAAATTTTGACAGAAAAAAAAATTTCCTGATGATTTTCACAAAGTCAGGATGCACAGGACTCAAGTTTTTTCCATACTTTGAGCATTTATTTAGTGAGAGATGTAGACAAATCCTTTGTCTCTGAGAGTATTTGAATATTTATATATAGATAAATACCGATTATATAGATAACAATATAGAGAGATAGAGGTAGATATGTGTTTTTAAGAGAGTGCTTTAAACCTCCAGCTTTGAGATGTGCAGAGGTGGTGTGAAAGAAATCTCTCTTATTTATGTGATCTTTTGCTGTTTAAAAAGACTTTTATACACCTGAATATATTTGCAGCCTAAATGAAACTGCCTTCACGTTTTACTCTTGGATCTCATCATGTCTGAGTGTTTGATATTTTCTTTTTTGTTGCTTGTGTGGTTTTGGAGATTTTTTGTTTAGTTTGGTGTGTTGGTTTTGCACAGCCTGGTTTTTGGTAGCGGTAGGGGCAGGGGCCACAGACGTGGCTTCTGTGAGAAGCTTCCACTATGTCCAGCAGAGCCAATCTCTGATGGCTCTGAAGATGGACACGCTGCTGGCCAAGACTGGGCCAGTTAGAGATAGTGATAATGCCTCTGCAGTAACATATTTAAGAAGAAAATCAAAACAAAGTGGAGCGTGCAGTTTTAATGCCAGACAGAGAAGAGAAGGAGGTGAGAACATGTGAGGGAAAACAATATGGTGATACCAAGGTCAGTGGAGAAAGAGGGGGAGGCGGTGCTCCAGGTGCTGGAGCCGAGATCCCTCTACAGGCCGTGGTGAAGACCATGGTGAAGCAGCTGTGCCCCTGCAGCCCATGGGAATCCACGGGGAATGCAGAGATCCATCCACAGCCCGTGGGGGAGGTGCCCATGCCGGAGCGGGTGGATGCCTGGAGGAGGCTGTGATCCAGTGGGAGACCCAGAGGAGAGAGAGAGTCCCTGCTTCCAGACTGGAGCAGCCTGTCCTTGGAGGACTGCATCTCATGGATGAGTGACCCACGTTGCAGCAGTTTTGGGAGGACTGTCTGCTCGTGGGAGGGACTCACATTGCAGCAGGTGTGGCAGGACTGCTGCTCTTGAGAGTGGACCCACGCTGGAGAAGTTCACAAAGAAGTGTCTCCTGTGAGAGGGACACCACAATGCAGCAGGGGAAGGACTCCTCTCCCTGAGCAGCAGAAAAAACCTGAGGTGATGAGCTGACCAAAAACCATCGGTGGGAAGGAAGGAGGGGTTGGGGGAAAAAAATGTGTTTTTAAGGGCTTACTTTATTTGTTATTATCCTCCTCTGATTTTATTAATAATAAACTCAATTTGTACCTCTAAGTTGAGCCTGTTTTGCCCTTGGAGTGTTTTCTCCAGGTCCTTATTGATAGGGAAAATGTGTGCTAATGTCTTTACGAACAATTCAATGGGTGAAAGCATGGGTGTTAAAGTCTTTGAAATGGATCTTAATGTCTCTACTAACTTTGGACAGCAGGTTTGCTACAAAGCGCCTACGGTTTGACTCCTGAAACAGACAAGTGGGTCTGCACAAGCCTGAACTTCTGAACTTTGGGGTAAAATGACAGGTTCAAGGGGGGATATGTAGTAGGTGGTTCGAGAAGGCTGCACGTATCTATTACCTCAGCCAAAGAGGAAAGGAAGAGGGCAACATGCAGCCAGGAGTTTAGCATAAAAGGAGGCTGTGTCCTCCAAAACCTCGAGAGAGAAAACCCCGAGAGCATGTGCCCCTGTAGACTCTCTCCGTTCTCCAAATAAAGTTGCAGGACTCCTCTGTCTCCTTTATGGACACTGGCTTTTCATAGTGTGATTTTTCATACATTATCTCAACTCATGAACCCTTCGTTAAATTTTTCTCTCCTCTGCCCATCTGTGGCAGGGGAGGGTGAATGAGCTGCTTTTGTGGGTGCCTGGCATTTGGCCGGTGTCAAACCATAACATTTGGTTGGGTTTGTTTGTTTGTTTGTTTGTTTTCCTGGGATAAAAATACACTCTTTCTTCTGCTTATTCTTTAATCTGTAGGGTTTTTTTAAAGATCTCCATCATGTACTCTGAGACTGCAGCAGACTGTCTCACATCCCTAACAGACTTTATGGTCTGATTGGCAAATGTCAAGAACTTGAAGGAATTGGCGAGTCTGTGTGGGTATTTAAGGAGCTCATTGTGCTGTGCTGTGATGCTGGCTGTGCCTTTATCACTGAACCCTTGCAGTGGGAAAGGACCTCAGGAAGTCTCTGGTACAGTCTCCTTGACCAGGACTGGATTCACACCAAGTTTCTGAGGGCTTTATGTAGTCAGACTTTGAAAATCTCCAAAAATGAAGACTGCACAGCCTCCCTAGGAAGCCTTTTCCAATATTGAAGGTTTTCACTTCCTCATGTCTGAACAGAGCCTCCCCTTGTTCCACTTAAGCCTGCTGTGCCTTGTATTCTCACCAAGCAACACGGTGTCTGCCCAGCTCTGTGTCCTTGCAAACCCCATTTCGGGTGCAAGCTGCTAAAAGGTCCCTCAAAACCACATCTCCAGGCTGAACAAGGCTCAGTCTCTCAGCATCACCACACAGAGCAGGAGCTCTAGACCCCACCAGCTTGGGAGGCTTCTGCTGAACTAATTCCAGTTTATCAATGTCTATCCCCTGTGGGGAACTCAAAATTTGGTGCAGTATTTATATGTACTCTTCAGAGTGTTGAACAGAACCCCTGTCTCTTCCATTTACTGCCTATGGTCTTATTGATACATAAGGGTAAGATCATTATTTAAATGAGCATCTAGAATACTCTATCCAACACACTACAGTGCCTTCTTCTGTATATTCTTATTATTCCTCTACACTATGTTTCATCTTTTTTTTTTTTTCTCTTCATTGCCTGATATAACATAATTGTATTTTGCCATTAATCCAAACAGCACTGCAGCTTGAAATCAATCAATAGTTTTGAAAAGAGATCTCACCCTCTTCTGGGAAACTACTCTGAAGCTTCAGTCTGATCATAAGATAATGGTATTATGGATAGCTCATGGCAATAACAGAATGATGGACTGATGCTCACACAATACTGTGATAATTTTCTATGACATATTTAACCCCTAAGGATCTCAAAGGGCCTTAAGAATAATTTATATTCTGCACACAAGGATAATTTCATCCATCCATGTTTACTAGCTGTGCAGCAACACTTCAGTTTAGGACAGGAATTAAAGACCATATCCAGCCCAAAATACAAGGTGAATATAAACTTAAAACAACTGTTAATAGTTCAAACTTCTCCCTTTTCGTTCTGTACTTACAGCAAGGCATCATTCATAAAATATTAGTATTAGTATTATTGTCCAGATGCAGAACTGTACTTGAACTTACCTTCACTGTGTTCACAAAAATAGTTTTAGATAGAATATATATGCAAAGAAGGATTTTAGATTCTTTTTTGCAGCTTGTAAATGCAGCCATTTAAAAGACATGGTCAACTTTCATAATTAATATTCATAATGTATGAAAGAGATTACTTCTTTGGGAATGTAGATCAGTGAAAATCATGTGTTTCCAGTGGGAATCATCTGAGAATTTTAGAGTAAATTTTTTTCTAGTTGGATGAACTATTCCAGAAAATAATAATATGGAAATTTATCTCATTTCAACACAGAATTTTTTCAAAAATCATGCTTCATCACCTATTTTTCCTTTTCTAAATTTGTATCAAACACTTTTTCTCCCTGTTTTCCTAAGATACATGTTGAATGACCAGTCATCAATAGGAGTTTATGTTGGTTTATGGGTGTTTGTTTTCTTTTTGCTTGCATTCATTGATACGTTGTATCAAAGTGCTTATAAACTCATAAACTAGTATTCTTTCAGGATTTTTTAATACACATAAGAACTCTCCAACTTTTCCACAAAAAGCATTATTTTTTTTTCTGAAACAGATGCCAGAGAAGTGTGATATATTCCAAAGATCTCATGTTGCGTAAATCCACAAGAGACTTTCCAAGTCACTCTTTTCCTAATATCTTGGAGGCAGGCTTTGTAAGATAGAAGAAGTTCTGCTTCTGAACTTTTAAATCAAAAATACAGACAGGAAGATTTATCATAGGATGGTCAAGACATCACATGGGGACTACACCAGTCATTAGGCCATTATTAGTTTGATATATCCTTTTTGTCATGCTCGAAGCTCACACAGTAGAAGGAAGCACAAAGAAGATGCTTTCTTATGATTGATGAGTAGTTCAACATAGTAGGGATCTCTCCTTTGCTTTAGCTTCTCAGGAGATGAATTCTTTCCCATACAGGAATATGCCACAGGAAATATTCAGTAGTGAATTTCTACTGATAAATCTGTAGAGAAATTAAGACAAGATTTTTGAATGACTTTTTGAGATAATCGTTTAGATAGTAATATTAATTTGCCTACAAGATTAAGAAATGTATTAATCCTTAAATTAATAGGGTTTTGGGGGGGTACAGCAGAGAGTCTAGTCTGTGAAAATTTCTTAGAGTTCTTAGGCTTTGTGTAAATTAGTCAACAATTTAGAAGTCAGTTATCTGTTGTTTACACATAGAACACAGCTGTTAACCTTGTTTTCTGCCTTATCAGGCAAGAGGCCATTTATAATAGCAATGTTATAGTAGCATTTATAGTATTTATAGTAGCCATTTATAGTAGCAATGATTATGAGAAAGGTTTCTCAGACAAAGCATCCCTCTAACTTCTCCAAAAGCCGTTCATGAACACTTACCACTTTTGTAACTGTAGTCTGTGTGGCTCTTTGCTGGATGAATACTTTGTGTTTGATGACAAAGATTTGACCCAAGTTAACCCAAATATGGATGCCTCTTTGTTTTTTGCACCACCAGTGTGGGTTTTTTTGTGTCTATCTCAACACTAAATTTTTACTGAAACTTTTTCAGTGGAAGTTTTGAATAACAAAAGGTGTATTACTGATCTTGTCAAGCACATAAACATAGAATTGGTTACTTTGGAAAAGACCTCTAAGATCATTAAAACCAGCTGTTCATACAGCACTGTCAAGTCTATCACTAAACCATGTTTCTAAGTGACCCTTCTACAAGGCTTTCTAATATCTCCAAGGATGGTAACTCCACCTGGGCAGCCTGTTCAAGTGCTTGAACATTTTCTGTAAAGAAATTTTTCCTAACTTTTCCTAATTTTTCCTAACAGCCAAACTAAACTTACTCTGGTACAACTTGAAGCCATTTCCTCTTGTCCTATCACTTGCTGCTTGGGAGAAGAGACCAACCTCCACCTTGCTGCAATGTCCTTTCATGTAGTTTTTAAGAGCAAGGAGGTCTCCCTTAAGTCTCCTGCCTAAGCAGCCCCCAGCTCCCTCAGACTCAAAACACTTGCACTCTGAACCCTTTACCACCTATGCTGACCTTCTCTGGACATGCTCCAGGTCGTCAATGTCATTCCTAATTATATATTGATTAGTATTCCAGGCAATGCCAAATTGCTATAAGTCTGTTACATCTACGCCGAGTACTTCACCCTTTAAACTTTAGTCTAGTAATTTCTAAGGCTAACCTATACTACTTTCTAAATCTCCTCAACTAATTTAATTTTTTAAAAAAAAGTCTAAGTGGGCTTTGAAATATCTTCTATTATCATATTTGGCACTTGTAAGCTTAATATTCAGGTCTTGTTTATCAAATTGTTTAGTCTACAGGAAAGATGGTCAAAGATTATTTACAGGGGCATGTAGTGACAGGACAAGGGGCAATGGCTTAAAACTGGCAGAGAGTAGGTTTAGATTAGATATCAGGAAAATATTCTTCACTGTGAGGGTGGGGAGGCACTGGAACAAGTTGTCCAGAGAAGCTATGGATGCCTCATCCCTACAGGTGTTCAAAGGCCAGGTCAGATGGAGCTCTGAGATACCTGGTCTAGTGGAAGATGTTCCTGTCCATGGCAGAGGGATTGGAACTGGATGATGTCTAAAGTCTTTCTAACCCACACCATTCTGCAATTCTACAATATTTGAAAAATATTGTCTAACTTCGTGGTGAATTTTTTTTTTTCTTTTTTCCTTTGTTTTTTTTGGTCGAGTATTATCACTGTTTTATTGCCATTATGGTATAGAAATACTTAGAATAACTGTGTTACTTGAATGCTCTTATTTTAATCTGATTTTGTAACATACCATCTTCATCTAATGCAATGGCTTTGACAAGATTTGCACAGTCCATGATGAGTTTCCAGAAGTACACTTAGAATGGCAGACATTTTCACATCCCAGGGGTCCTTACCAGTTTTGTGATCTTTGTTAGTCTTCCTAGAGATTTATTTCTGGTGACATCTGGTTTTTATTTTCTACCACTTGACTATCAATTTTTAATTGCTATCATCATTTTATAACTGTGTGGATTGTGTTACAATCTTGTCAAATTGCTGTTTGTATTTGAGAATGTAATTTCCATTCCCTAGTCTATCTGTGTCCCTTTTTTGTTGTTTGGGTTTTTTTTTAAGATTCTTCTTATAGATTTTCTCAACTTCTGTAAAAATTATTCAAATGAATGACTGTACATATGCAAAATATATTTATTACTGAATGAAACTGTCTTTTATTCAGTGACACTAAGCATGATCAAATGGCAGCTCTGAATTCATCTAAGTGACTGTAAACTTTAAATCCGGTGACAAATTAAGCTGTCATGGTGACCATAAGAATAACAGATCTGGACAGCTTCTATGTTTTCAGATTTTTTATTGTTCAAAGAAAACATTACAGCTATGGTTGACATCACTTTCACTAACATTTTATTTTTTTCTTAGGGAAAATTGTGTAGTCTCATTTTTTCTAATCATTTGTCCTAATATTACTTTGTTAACTTCAGCTGATCCTCACTTGCTCTTTTTATTATATAAGAAAGAAAATAATTTCTCTGAGCCTACTTCAGAGCATATTTTTTTGCTTTATCCATCAGATAATTTGATGGAATCCACAAAGGTAACTCAGAGGTAAGAGGGACAATCAGTTTTATTCACAAAATCATATTTCAACTGCTGTGAACCACAGATGGTATAACAAAGACTAGCACTGAACTATTACTATGTATTCTCTTTCAAGTTAACTTCACAGAATGCTTCTGAAAATCCTTGGGATATGGAACTGTGCTTAAACAACAGTATTTATTTCCGTCTCCCTTTTTGTTTTTCTTATTTGTCATACTGAGATTTGCTTGAGAAAACAAAAAGTAGCCTGTGCTCTTAATGAAATTTGAGATTCTGCACTGCTTCTTTAAAGACTGCTACAGATCTTTTCATCAGAAAAAGATAAAACGAGAGTTACCAAATAGGTTTTTGCCAGTCATAAAAAAAGGACTTGTAATTTCTATTCCCAAGTGGTATCATTGGGGGCCTTAACAATTCAGGGAAGAGAGAAACTAGATGAGTATTATGTGTTCCATTAGCTGATTTGACAGGATAATATTTGTGTCACGCAATTCTTCTCAGGTATCTGACATTCTGAGTTTAATAAAGGAAAATTTCTGTTTCTTAAAAGTTTGACATATAAATAGAAGCTTTTTTCTGAGGGTCCGACATTTCCATCCTGCAGCCACCAGCTCTGAAATTATACCTTAATTGCAGTCAAATTACAATTCTTCGTCTACAAATCAGAATCTTCCTTTCCTATGTATTTGTGAAATAGACTACATGTGTAGGTATTTGAGTAAAAGAAGGGCAATTTTCGTTGCTGGGAAAAGTATGACAAGTAGAAATAAATAAAACAAATATAACATTTCCTAAACAAACAAACGAACAAAAGAACATGAAAAAATGACCATTCTCACTTGAAGAATGTTGGTTATCTGAATATCTGAACTTTTAATCTCAGCAGCCTCTTGATTTAAAAAAATAAATTTAGAGGAAAAAAAATTAAATTCCTCTGCAATTTCAATTTCCTTGTGATGTCAAAGCCCCACATCACATTGGAGAACAAGTGCTAATGAAAGAAAGGCCAGGAGTGTACAAGCCCTTTTGTATAAATTCATCAATCAAACTCACCAAAGTTTTCATTTCAGTAAATTCTTTATCTGCAAGAAAGTTTAAGGCTGATCTGACACTTCATATTGTATACTTATCACTCACAAATTAAATTCCTGAAGGAAATACCTTATGGCAAATATTATTATAACAGAGATGCAAACATAGTAAATATAAGGGATTTTCTAGTCTGGACTATAAAGGAAATCTGTTAGGCACTTCTTTAAGAGAGAACTACCATTGAATGTTCAGAGCTTTGTAATATCAGCAAACACTGACACATTCCACTGAGCTAAAAACTATGTCCATGAGCATTACATAAATATGTATTATCAATGTTATTTTAATAATAGTTATATTAGATTATTTTCCTAATCACTGTTAATAGTGATGATAACAAATATAAATACAGTAATAATTTTTAAAAGAAACTACATTTTAGCACAGACAGCTGTGCTTATTAATCAACTTTCTCTCAAGCAACACCCAAAACAGCCTATACAAGCAAGTTAAATCACAATCTGTTTGAAAGAAGTCACTATAAATGATCCCGTTCAATTAATCTTTTTTTAAACTACAACACAGCATGTCCCAACCAGAACCATTTTGATGAGTGTACCAGTATTTCTCATTTCTCAACCTTTGACACTTTAATAGGCTTACTTTGCAATGAATAAATCAAAGGACTTTTCCCTTAGAAGGTGTATCAAGCAAAAATAGAATTGAATACCCCTATACAAAGGTTTCAGATCCCAAAATATTAAAAACAAGTGCATTTGGAGGAGATGGATATGGGTAATGTAAATTTCAACGTCTGAACATATGTAAACCATAGAAGTAACTTGATTAAGGACAGAATTTTTTAAAAATATCTTGAAAATATCTGGAGCTTATTTAAAGACAATTACTTGTATATCGTTCACGTGGGTTTTCACTGTGTGCACCGGAGGACAGGTATATGTCAGATATATGTAAGGGGAGGTAGCATAGGCACCCAAAGTAGCCCAGCTGCTGCAGAATGGTGTAAACTGATTTATTTTGCTTTTCAGAATAGTGACACATAATCAGAGAAGAGTCACTGTCTTTAGTGCTGGCTATGAAATTTACTGCCATAAGGAAAAAAGATTAAGTATTATTCCCAGTACCATCCTGTTATGTTTTTTCTTCTATCCTCATGTCTTCCAGCTAGTTAGTGTAAACTACTTCTCCTTTGTGAATTAAAAACAAAATACATAATAATCCAGGACAATTTGGCAACTTTGCTATTTTTACAGGCTATTTGTCTTTTATTTTGATGTGTTATTTTTCTTATCTATTACATTTATGAAGTTTTTATTAGTCTTTGTGATCATCCCTTCAAATAACTACTCACAATTATGAAGCTGGTTCTTGAGGCAATGTTGATCTAAGACTGCACATTTAAATTCAGCTAGCCTCAGAGCTGAAGCAAATGATTTCTTGTTCTTTCATAGAAACAAACTTTTGCTGGTGTCAAGCATGGAGGCTGTGCAGCACCATGTTCAGTAGTAACATCAATTCTCTCATATTTCTCTCATTCATTTTTATTAGGATTTTTCTCAGAGATTGAATGTGGGGAAATTTCAGGCGTTATTCATTCAGACATTTAAAAAAGAGAGGGTCACATCTGGCTAGTTCTCCTTTCAAAAGGAGTGCTTAAGTTTGGCAGCAGTATTCTTTCAGCAGTTCATCTAGTCTTCTGAACTTGGCTTAACCTGTACATGTATTGCTAGCATGTTTCATACAGGCATTCTTTTAATTTGCAATTTTTCTCAGTAATTTCTTTTGGTGTCTCAGCCACTCCTTTTCATTGTAGGTGTTAGATGTTGGAAGCAGTATGTTTGAAGTCATACCATGTCACTAAGCCAAAGCAGCCAACTGTGACTTGCTATTTCTGCAGGTTTCTTCTGAAATTCTTAAAGATAATGGTTTTTAAGTTTTCAATTCCTTACAGTTCTAAAGAGAAGAAAAAATTCTACAGAACTAGAGAATGGTCTGCAGTAACCAAACTGGTATGTTTATTTTTCTTTATGAAAGTAAGAGACTATTCTTTATGACTGTTTGTCAAACAGCATTGTGAGTACATGAGGTTGTTTGGGTCACTTTTGTACTTTATCCTGTCTTTTCCACCCTTTGCTTGCAGGGCTGTGCTCCAAGAGTTAATGCTTTGACAATGTTTCTCCCAGTTTCAATAAGTCCCTTTGCAGCACCAGAGAAAGCTGTTGCGTCAGCTATACCAAATCCAATTTAAGGATGAGATGAAGATTTTCTTCAGAGTTTAGACTATTCTGAACTTTTATATTTGATTGAAACTGTAACAGTATCTCATGAATTCTTGTAATTTTTTTCTCTTTTTAAGTTATCAGCAAAATACTATCACCATATTTTTCTCCAGTGTCAGTACAAAAAACCAATACTGGATTACAACAGTTAATCCAAGAGCTCTTTACACAAAATATTCTGTAATAGCTTTGGGTAAGCTCTGGACCAGGTTTCCTTGACATTTTGGAATATTCATCATCTAAAGTTTTTACACCCAAATTACTTTAAATGATTTATGTATATGTTGGATTGGAGAATGATCTAGAAAACGTGTGAAGTTTCTTCCAATTCTATGACACGTAACACAAGGAAATATTGATGTCAAAGGCAAACTTTCCTTGACATCATTAGTAATTGATACTATTTTTGGTTTTGCTTTTGCATTTGGTTTGTAATTATCATGAAGTTAAATATCTTCAAGTACAAAAGAAAACACTCAAATGACTGTACATCTAAAAAGTATCAGTTCTCAATTATGTGTGTCCCTGGCCCAAGCTGTAAAACTTGGAGCAATAATCTGCAAATTTGTGTTCATTATTATTTCACTGGAAGATGAAGTTCAGTGAGAGGAAAAACTGCTGGTAATTGCTGAAATTCCTGTGGACTTCAAAACATCATAGCATTCTGGATAAACTGCTGAACAATTTCATCATGCAAGCAAGGGAAATAAAACTCCAGACAGTAATTTAAAGGCTTTTTCCATAGGTGTGTTTTATTATCCATGAAGTAGTCACAGAACAGAAGCAAATGAACTGAGAAACACCAAGCAACATATTTCCTGGAGGTATCCTTGAAACCATTCAGGAAAGACAGAATTCACCCTTCCTCTTCTTCCTACTTTTACCTGAATTCAACTTTCTTATATTGTCACATATATGGGAATATGTAACTCTCACAAGGTTGCAGAGCTACTGATTTATGATAAATTAGCAGGGAATAAAGTAGCAGAGTGGATTCTTTAGAGCTAATTGTGATCTGACACATTGAGAGCATAAAATAGAATGCAAGTCTGTTCCTTCTGCAAATGTGTACTGGTGAGACTTTCTTTAAGAAACTGTGAATATAAACCATCAGAGATGGATAAAAAACTATTCACCTTCATCTTTGTAGCCTTAACACTATTTCTTAAGTTTTGTTCTGTTTTGGATGTGGGGAGGGGTTTTAAGTCTATTTGAAATCAGCATATAGATTCAATTTGCTGCCGGGGTCTGTGAAAAGGTCTTGCAGAAAGTCATATCTTTACTTATCCTTTGCTGAATGGTTTGAATCTCAGCGTGTGTCAAAATACAGCCTTGCAAGGCTTGCAAACTCAGCAAGTTTGAGATAGAATACATTATCCTTGCCTTGCAAATACTTGCTATTATTGGGAGGGTTTTTTGCAGCTATTATTACAGTTATTATTGTTCCTTTTCCCTCTTACAGTTTCTTATTTCCCATACCACCTGCTGAGGAGGTGATGGATCATCTGCCTCTGAAGGCAGCTGCAGTGCTATGGAAAACAGCTTAGCCTGTGGGAGGCTGACAGGGTTCTATCAGGTAACCTCGTATTCTACAGTCATGATCGTCCATTCCCAAAATATTGTTTCCACTAACTTCTCCCATTATAAATTTCAGAAATAATTAAACATTTGAAATGCATTTATGTAAGAACTGAGTTCAATCTCACTACCTGCTCAGAGGAGAAAAAGCTCTTTTTGTTGTCCTTGTGAGGAAAGGCTATTTTAACTTTGTCAGTACAGAGCAATGATTCAGCTGAAAGATGAACCAAATACTAGTAAATGCAGTAACTCAGCTGAGTAGCTGTAGTAATTTTTAGTTGCATTCGTTCCCATTTTAAACTTCCTAAATTATAAAAAACCCCAAACAAACAAATAAACAAACAAACAAAGATTCAATACACTGAAATACATTACGGTTTTTTTGGTAACTATTTTTAGCATCACATGTGAAATGGGAGAAAGCATTGTGATTTTGTTTCCAGGGTGATACACTTACAGACATCTACAATCTAGAGCAAGTTTGGAAATCTTTCAAGGAAGTTAGTTTTCCACACCCAGAAAGACAGAACTGAATAGTACCATACATACCATCCAAAATTCTGTAACTGCCTGTAATAGGAATCTAGATGTAGAAGAATTTGCAGAATACAGACTAAATTTATGATTTGCAATGAACATATGACATGTAGTGAAAAACAAAATTCATAAGTCTAATTCACTCTAGAAAGAAGAGACAAAATACCATGGATGTTGCCAATATCCTAAGTTTTTGCAATGATAGTACATTTAAGAAAGAAAACTCCTAGATGATCTCAGAAAGTATAACATCTCCTGTGCCACAGACCATTAAAATATGTCATGGCTTTTACTCATGAGCATTATAAATTAAATTAAATTAATTCATTATCAGTGTATGCTTCTGCATATTATTACAGGATTTACTTAACTATGTACTTGTGTTATTCTTTAATATTTTCCTCAATAATGTCTTGTCAGCTTTCATTTCACTAGACTAAACTAGCATGGTATTCCCGTACTTCTTTACAGGGTACCTAAATCTTTCCCCTAGTGAACCTTGGGAAATATCTCCCTCCAAAATAACTGTTTAATGAATATCTTGTATGTATTTTCCTATCCTTGCCAATAATACATAACTCACTGCATTTTTGGACAACTTTGATCTGCATCACAGGTGACCGGTTTATCAATACCTCCCTGCTGCTCTCAAACCTAAGGAAAATCCCTTTCTCTTTATTATAGTTATTTTGAGGCTAATATATATCATACAATTATCCTCTGATGTGAGCTTTTAAATCTTCTTGAACTGGATTCTGATAGAAATTGCCAAAGGATGGGATATTGTCTTGCAAATAAATACAAGTTAGTAAAATATGTGACATTTATGAGTACAGCAAGAGATTGCAAAAATAAACTAAAAAAAAAGAAGAGATTGTTTTTTCCGTCATGAAATCCATGATTTTAAGGCTCGAATACTTGAATTTCGTTAGAATTCTCATTATGGTTCTGGGATGATATATGGGGCACGTTTGAGACTGGGTCTCTAATGTACTGTGCACTGCAGAAACATGTGACGAGTGAGTGGTTAACACAGTGCCCCATGGAAGCCACTGTACCTGTGCTCAACACTGTCAGTCAGTTCTGCAGCCAAGGCTTGCTGGGCAGCTTCCCCCTCTTGTACTCCATAGCTCCTTTCAGTCATTTGGATTTTATAAAATTGGACTTTTTTATTAAAAACTTAACTTTTCAGAACACAAAAAATGAACCTTCATGGAAAATGTGTAGGAATGCAGCTGTCAATTCAAAACTCTTTAAAAAAATATCCGTCTTTCAATCTTAGTGAAAAAAGTTAACTCTGCTTTAGCAAATCAGATCTTGTAGGTAGCACACCACAATTCAATTAATTACTTTAAGTTGATAGGCATTCTGAAAAATTATTGGAAGACATGGTACTAATTAACTCTTTCTTGCCAGCCTCTGAAAGGGAAATTGTAATTAATTTCTCTGAAATTTTTACAATTCCTTAAGGTCTACCTAACATGTCAATAGCAATATTATGTGTAGGTACTGCAAGGATTTAAAACAAAAGGATGAAGTATGCTTGAGGCCAAGCATTGCCATTCGAATCCTCCATTTGAGAATATTTAATTAGTTAATTAGTTAATTAGTTATGTCAAACTAAGAAATAAATTTGGTCATTCTTTAGCCAGAAGAATAAATGCACTTCTACTGATTTCAGATATTATTTTCCAGAGGACTAGAGTATGGCAAATGTTAAAGTAAAGGAAAAATACATTTGACAGCCTGTTAGTCTTTAATCTTTGCCTGTTTTCCCAAGTAAGCATAAAATTACTTCAGCAGGTGTTTCTGTAAACCTTGTGATGTAGGAAGACAGTATATTGAATATCCTGCACATTCCTATGTGTTAGGTGACTTACTGATGCAAAGCCATTGACTTCATTTTGTCACTCAATCACAGTGACTGCTCAGATAATGACAAAATTTTGTTGTTACTACTCTCTGTGTTTCCTAGAAATACTTGTAGCAAACTCATAGTCAAGGTTTAGTTAGGTCTCTGGCATTTATTTGGTTAAAATGAAGTTTCAATCTCATTTGTGAAGTTTAAAATAAACATTAATCATAAACAAAGTGTGAATGGAACCATTAGGATAAAGAGTAGCTTAGGCACTGATGCAAAATCAACTGGAACCAATAAGTTGACACTCATTGATTTAACTAACAGTTTCTAGAAGAGACACTAACAAAAATTATATTTAATCTCTTCTTAAATTCTTCAGATGTTAAATAATTTACAAGACACATAATTTATAAATGTCTTCATTTTAATATTTCAGATGTTAGTAGTTTAAATATACACAGTTAAGGAAAAAATCTTGGCTACAGAGATGTTCATGTCATCTCCCTGCCAATCCCCATATTTTACAAAAGACTGCTCTTATATAAAAAATTATGATGGAGGCCAGATACATTAAGTAATAAGTCTTTATTTATTAGAAATACAGTGAAAAAAGCTAGTAGGATTAATTTTCAAACTAGAGAAGTAAAAAGAAGTTACAGCTATGATTTTGTTTCTCAACAGTAATTAGCTGCTATTCATCTAACACTTCTTATAATGATAAATAATAGCTTTTACAATTATTTTAATGCACATAAAATTTGTTCTGGTGGATTCAGATTCAGAACTGTGTAACCCTTACTTATTGTTAAGCTACATTTTGTGGTTTATGAATATAGAGAATTTTAAGAAACACTAGGTTTGAGGCTAAGAAACACTATCAACTTTATCCTGGGAGAAGTTTTTAAAGTTTTAATCTCTATCACCTCATGATAATCTGATTGCATACACAACAGTGTGGCCACAACAGAGTGTGGATGCTATCACCTGCTTACCTCTTCTTCCTGCAGTAGACTACAGGGCTTTAACTGAGCTCTACCATAACCATATACAATAGTTTTCATTAGCAAGAGGCTGGTTTTTTTCCTCTTTCCCCTTAGGAAGTGATCTCTACTGTTTAATGAAAAAATAGAGAAACAAGTAATGGCCATGATGCAGTTTGAAATCTGACTATGATGCTTTACAAATTAAACCAAATTACTTGTGGATAGATTTTGAGTGGAAATCACATATTATAAATTGCAACCTTACTAAACCAATTTAAAAACAAATTGAGATTAGCTTTGCAAAACAAAAAGGTGTTTTTTAACTGCTGTTAAAATTTACTCTCTTCATAAAGGTCTTTAAAAAAAATGAATCCACAGTATTATTGAAATATTTCTTTTGCTTTTTTAAAATTTTAGGTTATTTACCTTAGTAGACCATGATAGAAAGAGAAGAAAAGATTACAGTTCATTTACAGTTAGTTCTGGTAAATGAAAAGAAAAAAACAGTCTATATTTTATTCTTGATAGTGACATCATTACAGAGCAAAACCTAAACTGATTTAATAGTAGCAGCAAGTGACTTCATCATGACTCAGAAATAGAAAATAGCGTGAGATCAAAGTCTCAGAAGGACCTGGGAACCTCCTGGTTCATTTGAGGAAAAGTGATTCTCAGTGTCTCATGGAAGAGCAACACAAAAACACAGTTTGAAAACACAGTTGTTTCCTCAATGTGTACAATTCTAACATCCTAACTTCCATTAAAATCACTATCCTGTTGGTAATTTCTGAAATAGGGAATAAGGACTGTACTTGTGAATAGCACAGGTTACATGGAACGGGAATCAGTATATTAGGTTCAAATATGTGCCTTTCTATTTTTATGGTTTTGTCCTTTGAAATAAACTTTTAATCACGGTAAAGTTTTCTCATTTTCATATCTAGAAAGAAAGGACTGAATAATTAAAATGAGCCTGAATAGATCCTTGTTGCCAAACCCTCTGGATGTGCCAAGGCTAAAAAGAAGATTTTAAAGGGAAAACTGAGCTCATGATCTTTGAGGATTATAGATCTCTAGGAGGAATCTTGTTGAAGAATAGTGTCAGTCTTAGGTGTCAAAATCCATAAGAACGATGTGAATTAGATTATCTGCTTAATCCTTAAGTATACCTAAGGAGCCTGCTGATATTTGATCATTGGCTACTGTGATAAACTTCAGACAGCTAAATACTCCTGAAGGAATGAAGGAGGTCTATAGATTCAGTTATAACTATTTTTCCTTTTCCCTCCACCTTTATCTTGAATTTGTGTAAAGAATTAAATTTAGGGAAATGGCAGACATCATTCAGTTCATTCTGAAGAATGCAATATGGGAACTAATTTACAGAGATGGGGAGGATATAGTAAAAAGAATGAGGATTCTTTGTGGTTTTTTCATTGTTGTTGCTTTCTTTGTTGTATTTTTTTTGTTGGTTGGTTGGTTGGTTGGTCTTTTTCCTTCTAGCATCCCTGGACGCCTACACAGATAAAAAGAAGTTAAGAAAAATTAGTCAGAATAGACTAATTACCCCTGTAATCATAACAGTTGTCCAAGATATGCAGTCAACTTGTGGCCATCTATATATGAAACAAATGGCCCGAGAACTTCTCTGAGGAGATGATGACATTTCTGTAATGCCCACAATCTGAGGAGAGTTTTGTTTCTACCCATTTTTGTCCAGTGTAGCTCAGCAGTAGACCAAACAGAGACTCACTACTGACTGCCAGTCTGAAAAATTATTCTACCTACTAGGTGCCTTTTTCATAGGGCCATTTACTCTACTTGCAAAGTACAGTCTGACACCCCATGGGTACACTTTGCAGGTGAAACTGATGAGAAGTAATGACTTTGCTATAGAGTTTCTGCCTAGATTTCTGCAAATGATCTTCTCTATGTAGGAAAATCCTTGGAGAGGCAGTATGATTGTCCATTATCATCCTTAGTTTAAAATACGTGTTAAGGACTGTCATTCAAGAACTGTATAAGGCAAGTTTAAATTAATTAGGTACCAGGCAAAGAAAATGACTGCTTTGATAAAGAGAGCATGATAAGTGATCTTTCTAAGTGGAAACAAAATTATTTAATTGAATTTTCCTGGAAAGGGTGTTTTTTTCTGTCAAACAACTGGAGTTATAGAGCAGTTTCAGAAGGCTATATTTTATGTGGATGGAATAAAATTTCTGATATTTTCAAAATCTAAGTTTGATTTGCTTTTGTATTTCCGAAAACACCAGAGATGAATGAGGTGTGTCTTATTTATTTATTTATAATAATTTAGTTACCTAATTTTGCATTTAGTTTAGAAGAATAAAAAGTATTTATAAGAAAAAGAATATCTGAATGATTATAAATACAAGCAGAAAAATGGTTTACATTAAAATGTTTTTTGCTTAGTATATCTGAGGTTTTCACCTGGCTTTTCCTTTGACAATACTCTGTGTCATACAGACAGATGTTTGTTCTTTAACAGCAGGTAAAAGGGACAGAGACAAAACTTCTGGTTCTGTTCTCTGTTTATATGTTAATGGTAGTCACTGTAGTTGGTTCACCTTGGCTGGGAGCCAGGTGCCCTCCAAGCTGCTCTATCACTCCCCTTTCCAGTGGGACAGGGGAGAGAAAAATAACATTGAAAACAACTACTAGGTTGAGATAAGGAAGTTTATTAAAAAAAAAGAAAAAAAAAAAAGCAATCTTGCATCTGCATAAGCAAATGGGAAAAAATTAATCTCTACATTCCATCAGCAAGTGATGCTCAGACACTTCCTGGGAAGCAAGGCATCAGCAGGCATAACAGTTGCTCCAGAAGGCAAACACTGTAAAATAAAAAATGCCCCCACTTCCTCCTCCCTCCCTTAGCTTTTATATCTGAGCTGACATGATATATTATGGAATATCTCTCTGGTTTGCTTAGGTCAGCTGGCCTGGTTGTGTCCCTTTCCAGGATATTGCCCACCCCAGCCCCTTCATGGGGGGAATGTTGAGAGACAGAGCTCATGCTGTGAACACTTATTTTCTCTTTTTAAGCAATCGGTGATTTTCAGATGTCTCAATACTATTTTAATACAACATTAGTCATCTGCTGCCCGTAATAATCCAGTTCTTTTTTCTATCTGCAGTGGGAACTGCTTACTAAACTCTTGGTTCTACTTTTTTCACTGTTTGCCGTTTTGTTTTGTCAGCAAGTTTAAGCTTTTCAAAGTTGAATTGTCTGCTCAGGTGATTTATGAAGATTATAAATAAAGGCCTAAATACTCACAGAAATTCTATTTATGATATAACTTCTCCTAACAAGATTATTATAGTTCTTTTATCCATCTGCGTAAACTGCTATATCTGCTCTGGTGTTAAAGTATGTGTTTTTGAAGCTTATCTGGAACATATTTCTCTGCTCAAGGGAGAAACTGATCATTGAAATAACATTTTATATTTTAATGTGTTCCAGCTGTGCAAAATATGCTTCTGTAGATCAGCTGCTCTATGTGCAGGTGAATCTTCATTGAAATGCAGTAGAATTCAGAAGCTCCCAGAAATGAAATTTAGCTTTTTTTTTTTTCAACCATTCTGTGCTGCAAAGGCTGAATGTCACACAGCACACAAATAAAACTGGAAAAAATAACATAAAGCCACTGATCATTACCTGACCGTTGCTGAGTGAATAAAGTGTATGGTCAGATATTCATCTGGTATTGACAGATAGAATTACAAAGAGAGCACTTTAGGGAAAAAGTATTTCTTGATAGCATTTGCTCATGAGTAAACCACTTTTGCACTCAGGTGACCCTTTGCAACTCTCTGCTCTGGGAGATGATATTGCTGTCAAAATTATCACACGGTTACAGTTTCCAAAAATTCCCTCTCCTTAAAAAAGGAGGTGGGCAGAAAACAGGCTGCAAACCATGCTCCTTATTCTGTCTGCAGTACACTAGTCACTTTTAACTATGTTTCCCTTCTGCTGGTCTTTTGTCATATGATGCAAATAGTGGGGAAACCCAAGTTTCCGGGGAAAAGTCTTTAGAGGTCTAGTGGCAAGGACTAACTGCAAGCTGTTAGTACAAGTAATGTGATTTGCCACTTGCTCGGGTTTGGCCCTGTCGTCGCTTAAAAACAGCGATCTTAATATCGGGTCGTGCTCAATGGGTAACGTTGATTGGTGCAAAAATATAGCTGCCATTTGGTTACTCCTCTAGAGTGAAAGAGAAAGAACAGGGATATGTAAATAAAATACAGTAGTAGACAGATGCCTCCATTGGAATAAAATGAACTTATTTTGATAATTAAAACAACAGCCTTTATGGACCCCTGGATGTGCTCTTTTATCCACTTTGTGGTACTACTTGCTTAAAATTAACTCAGTTGTCTCAGAGTTATGCTGCAGGGTCAAAATGTTTTCTGGCATGACTTTTCAGCAGCACAGCAGTGCACTACCAATGATTGTTATACCAATAATTAAAAACTAGCCTTAACGAACCACAGAAAAAAAGAAATTAAATTGCATGTAATTATGTCACTGCCATTTACTTCCCCTTACTACACTGTTTATTCTTCTTCATTTAGATCATCGACAAGTTGAAAATTTTGGAATTTCTAAGCTGAATAGGAAAGGAAAATAAATTGTGATTTTTACCTTAGCAAAGAGATAAATAACTGTTTGGTAATGCTAGGTTTCTGTCTATGGGGTGATCATGTTCCTAGATATCTCACTTCAGATACAAACTAAAAAAACTTTGATCCACACAAGGTGTTTTGATGTAAGAAAAAAACCAGAAAACAAAACCAAAACCAACCACCAACCAACCAACCAACCAAAAACCATAAAAAATTAATAATTTCAATAGGTTCTGTAAAAGATAGCATCACTGTATAGCTGCCACATTGAGAAAATTATTATAAAGATTGAATATTGGTTAGGAAATAAAAGAAGTTTATTTTTGCTAAATTGATTTGGCTCTCTTCCTTGCTAGATATGTAGCTTAGTAGCAAAGAAATACAATTGTACTGACTATGGTCCTATAAAAATAAATGGTAATGTAGTTTTGACTGAAGTAATTGGCATAATCATGAAGAATGATTTTCTAAAATTTTAATTAATTAGAGCCTTTGAGTATGAATTAGAGTAGATAAAATAATTATAAATTATTAAGTGTTAATTGAACCCTGTATCATCTTAACCTAATCTAATAAATATCAGTTTTTAAAAATAAACTCAATGCAAATTTATCTTCATAAGCCTTAAAAATTTATTCTAATCTTCATAAAATAGTTGTAACTCCACGTGATGCACTTCTGCAGTTCCTTATTCAAGCACTCAAGAAAGATTTACAGTCTAATCTTTCTGAGTTAAGAGTTGAGATGTTTATCTGAACTGCACATACCTTGTGACCTCCAGCTCTTGGAATATGCTTTGCAGTAGAAGCTTTCTAATATTTTGCAGCTTGTAGTGATAAAACTCTCAATGCTTCTCTGAGATAACAAAACTTCATGTTTTACCTTTGTACCTTAGCTGTTCCCTGTTTTTTAGTGGGTTTATTTTAAGGAAAAAAAAAATGTGGTGAATTTGAAATACATGGGTTGGATGTAGAAATTGCTGATGATATTGGTATATTCTACCAGGAAATTACCTCAGTAAAAGCATCATTTGCATGAAGGACCAATTTGTGTATATATCTGAAGTGTTATATGAGAACCAGTATCTTGCAGAATTGTTTTTGAGATTTCTGATATAAAAATTCCTATTTTCTTCAGTTTGGAAAGGCTATTCATTTGAAAGCAAGTAAGTGTTTTGTTAGAAAAGAATTAAAAATTAGAAGCAATCAATACTTTCTTTCCTACCTAGTGGGTATTTCTACAATTCAGCTATAATATCTTCTATATAAACTGATATTCCCCAGACTGTATTCTGGGATGGGATGATCAGAGCACAAAATAGAACACTGAATTTGGAATATGAATAGGTAAGAGACACATTTGTTTCTTCACACAACGGTTCCAAAATTCATGAACCTCCTCTCCTTCTTCTGTTTTGATTTTTGTTAAGGAGTTCGTGAATCAGTTGGGAGTCAGCAAAACATTAGCATTAATGAGTTCATTTCCACACAAATTGGCTCATTATCATGCTGACTTCCAGTGTTTTGTGACAGTTATGAACGCAGTTCTCCTGCAAGGAGTGTTCATTTTCTTGCTTCATTCAAAATGATGTTGGGGTAAGGAGGTAAATGAAAAAAAAATAATAAAATGGCCTATAAACGTATTCTGTTCATTGATGCAGCAAACCCTGTGGTTTCTCCATGGTTAGTTTTTAGAGAACTCTGAGTACGGTATTTTTTTCATTTGTCAGAATGCACTAATTCTGCCTGGCAGTTGGTAAAAACTAATACCCAGATTCTGACTTTGCAAATTACATTAAGGCCATTTAATTTCAATTTTGTACCAAAATATCTGACCCTAATTATTATAATTTCATAGAAGTACACTCAAACGGAAATACATTATGGGAAAAATATTTCTGTAGTGCTCAAATAACCTTCCAACAATTCTCTCATTAACTGAGGCAGATTTGTATTTTTATATAATGCCAAAAGTATTTGTGCCATAGTTATCAGATTAATGATACTGCTGATCTACTCAGAACAAATACTGAATGTCAAGTTCTTGGTAATCTTTTTCAAGTGTGGCATTATGTTCCTTTCCCTTCAGAATACTCATTTGGTCTTTAATCCGTTTTTAACTCACTGTGATTATATCCAGTCAGTTTATGAACTTTATTACAGTTCTACTTCTGCAGATTTCTTTTGTCTCATTAAGCCTGATAGGATAAAATAGATATAGTTTATTTCATTATCCCAATCAGATCCTTAATGCAGATTGAGTTTAGTCAGCCTGTTTCATTATGTTCTTTCTTCAGGTCAGGGCTGGAATGGTGTGAATGCATTCTCTTGACCAGAGATTACAGTTGCCTCTTGGTACCCTTTACCTTCACTGTAGGTCATGCCTGTGGGTATAAGTAGTTCTTTTTTTCCAGGGTCAAAACTATCACAAGACTTCTTCTGGCTATAAGATTTGCATTAATTACCATCAACGATGGCCATGGCAGTGCAACAGTGCATTCATAACTTGGAAACATCTGTGTATCTCTGATATATATCACATGCTAATATAATATTCTTTCACACTTCTGTCCTTCCAAAATAATCTGTCTGTCACAATGTAATAAATCTGTTTTCTCTAGTATTCGTATCTCCAATACATATTTTCTCAGAGTGAAGATCTGTGACCTTTGTTACACAGAATGTCAGACTGAATAGAACATAATGGTCTTCTCTGTTCCTTAGAGCACTGATAAATATTTATCTGTCAGTTTTAGGCTCCAAGTAATTATCAAGTACATATCAAAATAAAAGAAGTGATGCTATACTCATTATTTATGGCCGTATTTGTTTCCGCTGAGGGATAGCACTCCTGTTTCTACAGTGTTATGGGAGCCTCTAAACTGTGTATTTCCAATTCACTGCTGATTACTCCAATAATTGATAGATGTGCATGCATAATGTGTGACAAAACCTACATGTCTTTCAAACTCTATAATGCCAGTTAAAAATAGTGAATTTAAATTTCCAATAAGAAATGTTCCAATATTTATTTAAGTAACTATAAAATGTTAAATTTTTCAGTAATGATGCAGGCTTAGGAATCAATATTTGGATCAAATGTTATTGAAAAGATTTTGAAATATCTGTTTAAAAAGGTTTTTTGATGCTGATATTACCCAATTCAGTTTCTCAATACATGTATGACTGTAATGCATACGATGAAAAGTTGTGTCATCAGTTAACTTATTCAATGTTTTTATTGCTTCAGAAATCCATAATTTTTTCTACTTTATGGCATTTTTGAGGATTTATTTTCAGTAATGGACCTTGTCTGAAATCTTGGCTCTAATTTACAATAGACCCTCTTGTTATTGTAATAATTGATAAGATATTTTGTCCAAGGATGTGTGTTTGTTCCTATTGTGGATTAATCTTTACAGATCTATTTTTTGTCCTTTCCATTCTTTCCTATTACAGACTCTCATTCTCTGATACCATAACATTTTCCACTAATTCTTTAAATTTGGATAACATCCTTAGAGTCAGTCTCCCAATATTATGGGAATATAGCTCTCTACTACATGAGCATGGGTAGTTTGGATTTGTTGACCTTTTTGTCAGCAAGCGATTTTTCCATTTCATTGAGTTGCACTGCAGGCTTAAATATATTTCTAATTAAAAGTAGAACTCAACACTTTAATTAATTTTTCTATTAAGAATCCTTCTGGTTTTAGGAGTTATGGCCTCTTGCACATTCACCTGTAATTTGGGACTTCCATAGCTCATCTAGAATCATAAAGCACATCTGTTAAAAAATGGTAGACCATGCAGAGAGGTTTTCTACAAACTGACTGGCAAACAATACTGCAAAATGTTCATTCTTATCTCAGCATCTTACTCAGCTAACTTACAAGGGCATCCAGTTGTTGACTTAATTGATAGAGAACCTCTTACCTTCCAGTAACTCTGGCATTTGGTTCTGTATTGAAATATATATTTAAATTACATTCCTAATTTGAGAATCTTAATCTTAAGTTCAATATCATGTTTTCTTTGACAATAAGTTTCAAATAGTCTTAGAGATTAAGAAACACTTTTTTTTCTGTTCCAAGGATACCTACTCTTTGGTGGTCTCTGAGCCGTCACCCTTATTATTAAGACTAAATTTCATTAGTATTTCGTATTATATCAGTCAAAGAGGCATCCTTGTTTCTCTGGGTAAATGACTAATTTCGGAAATTATTTTGGAAAATGTAATTGTTAAATATGTTTTCTGTATATTAAAGGCATTATATACTCGATAGACTGTAACAAGACAAAACAGGAAAGTAAAAATATCTACACACATAAAAATTGTTCTAGATATAACTGATTTAGCATATTGTAGGTCTCTGTTTGTTAAGTTATTAGTGAAGAAATAAAAGGAAATATTATTCTTAATAGACTAACACATTATCAATTCTTCTTCTAAATGTGGTTGTATGGTTTTAAGCAGGTGAAGTTTTATGTTTTCAAAGACTTGCAATTTGGAGGCTAAGAGCACTGTATTGATTTATTAGATAGAGATCTTCAAAGAAGATTCTTCCAAAAATATGAGCTCACCTGATCATGTATCAAGCCATTCAGGAAAGGCAACAGGAGTAATGTGAAAATCCATCCCGGAATTTTCTTTGGGCAGAATAATCAATGATTTTAAATGAGACTCTTGCTGAAAAAGAATGTTGAAAAATATGAGAGATGTTAATTTGTCAAATAATAAATTACTGTCTTGTGAATTAAAAAAAAACCTGTTGTGTAGTAGCTTAATTCAAGCATAAAATTAGATTTTGCGACTAGTAATTATGGCTATATTTAACATTCTACAAAATATCAGGAAACAATGTTTAGTAAATGCACTTCATGCAACAGTAATAGGGTCAGTCCAGTTTCTACAGAAAGCTGATGTTCTGTTTATATGCAAATTACTAAGCAGTGTATATCCATTCGCAGGAGACCAGACATTATGGAGAAATCCATTCGGAGTTGTCTGTGGATGTATGAAGCCAGGATGCGTTGACTGGCACATGCTGCACTGCAGGAGGTGCACAGCATGCCTCCCATGCACACCCCACCGTGGGATGCTGCAGCCATAGGACAGTCCATACCAACCCTCGCCAGCAGATAAGGGGCACTTTGTAACATGCTAACAGTGGTGGCCGCCTCGACAGGAGAATGGTGTGTCCACTTAGGGTTTTGAAATGGACACAGCTGAACTGAGACCTAACAAATTCTCTGTACAGCCTTGCAATTTCTCAACACAGTCCAAACCAGAAAATGTTCAGACCTCAGATGTGCGGAGATTTTGTTATGGGCTCAGATATGATATACTCCACTGATAAGGAAAACTAGATTCTGTGTCATTTTAGACTTCTCACCTACACCTGGAACCATCTATACAACAGTTTCAGGCTATAGCATCCATACAAAAATAAGTACCACAAATACGGATATGGTGGACTAAACTCAGGAAATAAGTGTGTGTAAAAGTAGCATTATAGCAGTTTTAAATAAAAAAAAAATAACTGGTGCTACATTTTACAGTTCTGCTTTTTGAATGTCACCTTTCCACCTTTCCTATACTACATCTCTAACGACACAGTCCCCTGATTACTGTTGCACTATTTTTTGTGAATTGTTTAATGTGTGGCTTGCTTTTACAACCACACTGTTTCAGTTCAAATAAATCATTTCCTAAAGCCTTGTGGATGCATGGACTTTCAGGGAATTGTAGTGGAAAAAATGAAGCTTCATTTCTGGTGTTAATGGGCAGAGTTTTCTGAAGGATTCAGCTGCTGCATATTTAGAAAAATTTTCTTAAGGAGTCTTCATAGATAATAATGTGTATTTAATTTAAAATGAACCCATACAGATTCTGAAACTTTCAGGAAAAATAAAAGTCCGGCTCCTGAATTCTGTCAAACAGGTTTTCTTTGGTCTTGTAAAATCCAGGCTCCTAGCACTGTTTTGCTTTGTAAGCAACAACAGGGGGCACATTCAGTGTGCACTGCTCTTCAGAAAGCCATAACACACATTGAGCCAATAGAGCTCTACAGTATCATAACACAAATTCAGCCGAAGTGCCTCAAGCCTTGAAGAAGAAGAAAAAATGCCATAGCAAATAAGCTATTTGCTCCACAGGACAAAACAAAGGGAGAAACTGGAAATATGAATCTTGTAAATGTAGAACGGGAAAGCGGGGAAACAGTGGGAGACCAATTAATTTTAGAAGGCAACTCATGACATTTTAGAAATAATTAGAAAGAAAATTATGAGAAGGGCAGAAGAAAATTGAAAGAGAGGAAACAAAAAGGGCAAATATATTAAATTACAAGATACCTAAAAAAAAAAGGCAAAAGAAATGCTTTAAAAACTTGCTGAGACCTTCTTCCTCACAAATTATGTAAGATAAAGAGATAAAACACATTCACTCCAGTATTAGGTTATAAAGACTTAAAAGTGGAAAAAAGAAAAGACAACACCCCCCTCCAGATACTACCATCCATATTGCTACTCAAGAAAAGAAAGTCCTGCTAAGAAACAAAAAATGCTGAAGGCACTTCTATTAACTTTATAACTACCTGTGTGCATGAAGCAGGCACAAGCCATGAACTGTGAAACCATTTAGTATAAGAATTTGGAGCAGCCAGGAGCTGTGCAGAGGAAGTCTGTGTGTCTCTGTGTAAGCATATGTGTAGGGGGCAGAGGGGCAAACCAGAAAGTGTCAGAGTGCTTATACTTTATTGCAAATTTTTTTCATGCAGAAGCCATACTTTCCCTCAACACACAGAAAGAGAGATCAACCAAAGATTTTTGATCTCAATCAACACCTTTTCTTAAAGCTGTTTTCTTCAGAAATCTGAAATTATAGGACATAGACCATTCTAATAGCTATGACAACATGGCTGTACACAAGACTCCTTTAATACGTGCACAAGCCCATTCCACTTCTGCTGAGGTAAGTTGAAGGATGTTGATGAGAGTGGGAAATACTGTGGGTGAGTCCCCACTCTCAGCAGACCGTAGTCCAGTCTACTCATGTCTAGCCTCCTTTTTGCTTGGTTGTTTGGCTGCTTTTTTTTCATCAGTAGAACGGAGGAAATGGTTGCAGCGAGCTTTCAAGCATCTGGTAGGCAGCTTTTCATTGGTTCTTGCAATGTTAAATGAGTAACAAAATTGTAACATTTACCTGCAAAACTCCAAAATACATCTGTCTTACTAAAGGGTTGTGGTGTGATGATGTTGTCTGCACTCCTGTTACAGCAGTCCTGATTTCATGTCACAAATTTTGAGTGTTCTGCTTACATCTATAGTGAAGTAAGTCAGGAAAGGAATGGAATAATTTCACAATAAATACCTAACAAATTCTAAGGAGAATATGGATGTCAGCACTGTGGGGAAAGAAGTCCAGACAAAGAACTTAAAGGAAATTCAATGACCGGTTCAGCCACTGAGCGGTTTGTATGAAAATCACAATGGAGATGATAACATTTTTGTGAATGTTTGTAAATGTTCTCTCCTCTCCCATCTACCAGACCTGTGACTGACTTGAGAGAAGATGACTCTGACATTAGCAGAGAGGCTTATATAGATAGAGGTAATTGATTTAAATTTTGTAATAGAATTCCTTTTCACAGGTCCCAGCAGTGAATAATGTACTCATAGTCCATTCATAAAGAGAAAGAGATTCAGAGACAGGCAGTAGAGGAAAGAATAAATAACATCCTTCAGTGAAACTCAGCATAAAGTTCTTTGCTATGGATCCAAGGCAGTCTTTATTGATAACTCATGGACAATGAAATTCCATGCTTTGGAAGACTTTTCTTCTGTAATATTGTCAGGAAGGAAGTTATTTTTGATTTTTTTCCCCTCCACACCTTAATTCATACCTGAACAGATAAATTTTTCTCTTACACGTGAAATTCTGGCTTCCTGTGTAATGAGAGGATACCTGTACAGATGACACAAATTTGTGATTGCTAGTTTTTTTATCTTTCTTCTGAAACATCAGGTAGGGTTTTTAAACTGAAATCAGTAGCTGAGATAAGCTTAAGCAACTTCCCTCCACTGAAAGAGCAGCAGACAACACCAGTAGCTCAGTATTACCACCCTACTTTCCTCCTGTAAATGGTAAAGAAGACTTCTGTAAGATCTGCAGTGGTGAGTTAGGATCATTGAAATGTTGTGGGGAGACGTATAAACCAATTATATTGTTCTTGTCAGATGCTAAGTCTGTAATATGTATTAAAGGTAACTCCACAGAATAAATGTGATAACTTACAGCAAGAGTTGATGGTTTGTTCAACCTTTCCATGAGCCAGAAACATGCTCTGGGATCAAGCTCCCTCTCCAACGTGACATGGTCAATCACGTAGTTTGCACAGTGTTAAGGCAAGGGTCAAACCTACAGCTGGTCTTTCAGAGTGTTTTGGAAGTTGGTCCCTCATGTTGAAGTGCAGCAGAAAGGAGAAGGGTTGTGCTGTTTTGCAGTAAGACCTCTGTTGTGTGTCTCCCTAGAGACATGGTCTGTTCCCACCTGATGTATGTCGCATCTCCTGGGTGAATATCCTACCCTCCTTCATAAGACAGCACCCAGGGAATTGTAGTTCATCAGAATCCCAGAGCATCTCCAGGGGTATCTGGGAAACAGCTGAATGGGACAAGCAGAGAATAGTGTCCAACAAAGGAGAACCTATGTCTTGCAGAGCACCACGCACAGAAAGCAGAATTCAGGTATCCAAAAGTGAGAGCGTGATTAGATGTGTAGTTGGAGCTTTGTGTTTCCACAGAAGAACACACAAAGAGAGTGCATGAATGCAACAGGATGGAGGGGAGATGATCACTGTCAGTGTCTGCTACTTAAGGCAGCTCATCTGCAGGGATAAGTATGGGTTAGAAGGTGCTACAAATCCCAGGGGATGTGATTTGAATAAAGGAGCAGTCATTCCATATCACAAAAGTCCCTGCATGGAATTTGTATTATATGTCAAAGAATTTGTATTATAGTATTTTATTTTACATCTAAATTACTTTTTTTCCTATAATCTCAGAATAGTTTAAGGATGGACTCTGTCCTTTTTGTGATTTCTTTCCTTTCTTGGTCAGTGATGTGGCTTCAAGCCAGGGTTTATGTTCACAATCTTCAGCAATTTCCATAAGACTCTTTAATCTCTTTTTTCCCCCCTTACTCTGCTGTCTGTTCTTCTCCGTTGCTACAAAAAAACCCTGAAATGCACAGTTCAGGTAATTCGAGACGCCTTCCAGATCCTGAAGTCTGAAGTGCTCTGTAGTGTATAGAAGGATTCGTATTTTGTAGGAAAATTAAATGTCCTCTGTTATCCAGCACCTTTCAACTCATACTCAGGCATCAGAAATAAAGGAACTGAATTCCAAGTCAGTGTAAAAATTGAAATCAATTTTGGCACTCAGTTACCTATTAAATATGTCTGCAAATGAAATTAATCTGCAGCTAAAAATATCATCTCATAAAGTGAAATAAATTGAGTCAAAAGAAAAGAACATTAAAAGAAAGGCATTCATTTTTCCTATTTCCTTCACTAACACGTTCTCCAGGACTTTATACTTCTATTTCATTCTCAGACAATACTATGGTTTTTCAGATTGAACTGAAATTTGGAACTTAATAGAATGCTTCTCTTTATTAATGCAGAGAAAAAAATTGAAGGTTTACCTGTGAGGCAGACACATCAGCTCACAAAGCTATCAGATTTAAAGGACAAAACTTTGATTTGTTTTTGCAATAGCAAATTTGCAAGACTATCCATGACTCTATCAGTGGGTCGCTAACAATGTGTAACGTGTTAATTTTTTGTGAACATTTGGCTGATGGTTATTTCAAGATTTTTTCCTCCTCTTAAAATGTCCCATCATGATATATTCCAGATATTTTTTTTCTTTTGAGCAAGCTTTTATCTGTACCTTTGCCTGCTCACAGAAGAACCATCTCTGTTGGCCATGGTTATCCTCCAGATCTTGGTTTGCCTCTGAGCACAACTGGCTCCTCTCATGAGCTGCCAGTTTGTACATGTAAACTTTAAATCTGTTCTAGAATTTCTTCTCTGTATTTTAAGTATTTTTTTTTCTGTAACTATATTACTAACTTCACCAGCATATTGCCTGTTTCTTTTATATGCTAAGCAGCAGGTACTCACACACTATAAGAACTCCACTCTAGTGGGGTTTGATTGCTGAAGAGACTTGACTGTCAAAATTTCTGAGCACTTAAACTATGAAGTACAGAATATTCTTTAAATTCTTCCTTTTCTTCATATGACTCACTCCTCAGGACTGCAAGAAACTGAGGTTCTAAATTTGCTGTGCTACTTTTTGTGTCCTAAACTACCTGGTAAGGACTAAAATAATAATACTTATGTCTAAATCATTGCAAACAAGCAAAAAATATTATTAAATGCATAAATTGTGGATTAATACAAAGGTTGAATGTTTTTGTTTCCTAATATATTTTAGATGTGCAGACTTGTATTAATGATACAACCCAGACTAATATAATGAACAGCTAATATACCATAACTGAATTATGGGCAAACCTCTACAATGATATTCCTGATTCTCATATAATTCAGTTCCAAAGAGAACGGATGCACAGAATGGTGGGGAAAAAAAAAAAAAAAAAAAAAAAAAAAAAAAAAAAAAAAGAAAAAACAAAAAAAAAAAAAAAAAAATAAAAAAAAAAAAAAAAAAAAAAAAAAAAAAAAAAAAAAAAAAAAAAAAAAAAAAAAAAAAAAAAAAAAAAAAAAAAAAAAAAAAAAAGGCAGTATCAATTTACTGCAAAGAGTTTGCTAAAGGCAACTCTCTCCATTAATGACTAGATCTTTTATTCAGAAAGACAGCTTGCTTTCCGGAGTCCCCAGCGCTTTTCAGACAACCTAGGCAAATATTTTCTGTATTTCTCACTGTTCATATGAGGCACTGTTTCTTGAAAGAGCTCAAGCCTTATTGCTTTATATTTGTGTTTGATAATACGCCCTCCTCAAGCTTTGTACAAAGCTCCAGCAACTCCTGCTGATGTTTTCCTGGATTACTGTTCAGACTGGTACTACGAAATAGTTTGCAATCAAGGCTTTCAAACAGACACATAAAAATGGCAGAAGAGAAATCCCTGGGGATCAGTCGCCCTCAAAAGCGTTTGTTTCTTCTGTTACCTGGATCCTATGCAGATTCTCTGTCCCCTTTTTCAGTTGCTGAATTCATAGTGACAGCTTTGAGTGCAAAGTCAGGCAGGCTATTCACAGCTATGACAGGCTTTGACTATCTTGATGGTACACCAGTTGGAAAAATATACACTATAAAAGCAAATATTCCTCTGTTGGATAAATCTCTGTATCCAAACTGGGTGTTATGAATCTGATCTTTGTCAAGAGTCTTCCAGTGCGACATTGAAAGGCAACAGCACTGTGTCACCCCTCTGACCAACAGTGAGCATCCCAGGGAAATTGTGATTTCCCACAGATTGTCCAAATTTCCAGTTTTCTTCTCTGCTTCATAAAAGCAAAAAGTAAGTGCTTCCAGTAGGATCACATCCTACTTGATATCCTTAAAGGCAAGGTATTCTAGGAATTCTTAACTATTTTTTTCTGACAATCTAGAGCTGCAGGGTTCAAATTCATACATATTTCAGATGTCAGGCTTTGCACCTAATATTTTGTTCATGTTCAAACTATACTTGTCTAAAATATTATTATATTCCAGTATGCTGAACTATAGCATTATTTTAATAGTATTATTGTAAAATGGCAGAAAGAGAAGCCAGAGCAAGAGGGTAGGGGACAGGAATCTGTCTAAGAATAGCTCATCCTTCTGGCAAACAATGGTTTGGGATATTTTCCAATACAGTAGAGATGTCCAGTTTTCTTAAAGAGTCTGTGCTTATTTTAACTCTCTTTTATGTAAACCAACAGTAGCTTTAAACTGCATTGGAAGTAAGTAATTTTGCCATAGGGATTTAGGATATAAAACTCAGGGAAAAAATTTCTTTAGGGATTTTCTGTCTTAGAAGAAAACAATTCTTGAGTTTTAGTGACAACAAAATCAGATAGGTTTTGTTTATTTTTCAAATACACATGCTATTTTGAAATAAAAGCAAGAAAAATTAATCTTTAATTAATACTGAGAAAATATTACTAGAACTCAATCATTGTAAATTGAAAATAACATGTATAATGAGAATATTTCACTGACCATTTTATTTTAACCTAGGCCTAAATTTTGAGTAGAAATGACATTAAGGCAATATTTCTCCTTGTGGGTTTTTTGTTTTGGTGGGGAAAAAAATTATTACTATTTTTCTTTTTTTTTCCAACCAGTTGAGATTTTCTTGAGTTGACCCACTACTGTGTAAGATTTTTTTTTTTCTGCTTGAGCTCTCCAACAATTCAACAAAAATTACAGATATATTGTTATTGTAAGTGCATGAACTATCAAAGAGCTTTCAGTCATAAAGTCAGACATAAAAATCTGTGTCGAAAAGCTGCCAAGAATAATTTCCAAATTTGAGCTACTTCACTGCAGCTTTGGAATATGGTTAGTTTTTGTTTACCTGTTCTGAAGCAGCTGTTGACTTCTAGACCTTTGCAGCCTGGGTTTGTATCGGTATTCACATTGCAGTGTGAAGCGAGGATTTGATGAATGAAGGCCTGAATGTCAAGCTGCTCCTTTGATTACAGCTGCTCAGCTGCTGGTGCCACACTTCTTCCAGTGGTAAATACCTCATCTGATGACACTTCATCCATTTCATTTTAAGGACTTCTGCAGCATCCATGAACATTCACTTAATTCAAATATTTGTTTCTTCAGGTTTAGAAGCTGAGAATTCCTTTCATTTTCTCACATTGATAATATTGTTACATGTAACTACTAGTATTTTCTACAATTGGAATTAGTAGGGAGAAGAATATTCTGCTGCAGCCATCTTTCTGTTTAAACCTGACTTTACAAGAACTGCAGAAACACCTCTGAGATATAAAGGAAGACTAAGTGGCCATCTTAGCCAATATCTAACTTCTAAAGGATAAAGTTAGATGAACTTAATCCTACCCTAGGAGAAAATATTGAAATAAATATGTTGGTTTCTTTTTAGGAGTTTGGGGGTATATTGATGTAGAGGATTGACCCTGGCCAAATGCCAGGCACTTACCAAAGCCTGTCTCTCACTCCCCTCCACAGCTGAACTGGAGAGAGAAAATATAATGAAGTGTTCATGAGTTGAGATAAGGACTGGGAGAGATCACTCACCAAATACTGTCACAAACAAAACAGACTCAGCTTGGGGATATTAGTTGAATTTATTGCTAACAAAACCAGAGCAGGATAATGAGAAGAAAAATAAGTCCTTGAAAACCCTTTCCCCCACGCCTTTCTTTCCCAGCACTACCTCCTCCCCCCAGTGGCACAGTGAGACAAGGAATGGGGGTTATGGTCATTGCATCACACCTTGTTCCTGATGCTGCTCAAGGAGAGGAGTCCTTCCCCTGCTCCACCGTGGGGTGCCTCCCACAGGAAGTAGTTCTCCATGAACTTCTCCAGTGTGAGTCCATCCCATGGGCTACAGTTCTCCACAAACTGCTGCAATGTGGGTCACTCTTCCACGGGGTGTAGTCCTTGAAGGACAGGTTGCTCCAGTGTGCATCCACCAGACAGTCACAAGTCCTATCAGGAAACCTGCTCCAGCGTGGGCTCCTCTCTCCATGGGTCTGCAGGTGCCTGCCTGGAGCCTGCTCCAGCAGGGGCCTCCCATGGGTTCTCAGCATCCTCTCGGGCACCCAGTCGCTCCAGTGTGGGTCTTCTTCATGGGCTGCAGGTGGATGTCTGCAACCCCATGGACCTCCAAGGGCTGCGGGGGCACAGCTGCTTCACCATGGTCTGCACCACGGGCTGCAGGGGAATCTCAGATCCAGTACCTGGAGCACCTCCTGCCCCTCCTTCTGCGCTGACCTTGGTGTCTGCAGAGCTGTCCTCTCACATTTCCTCCCCCCCCCCCCCCCCTTCTCTGGCTGCAATTACAACTGCACGATAACTTCTTCTTTTTTTTCCTTCTTCTTGATATGGTATCACAGAGAAGTTACCACCATCTCTGATGGGCTCAGCCTTGCTCAGCAGTGGGTCTGTTCCGGAGCCAGCTGGCACTGGCTTTGCTGGACATGGTGGAATCTTCCAGCAGCTTCCCACAGAAGCCACCCCTGTAGCCCTGCCACTACCAAAACTTGGCCATACAAAACCAACACAATTGTTTTGGTTTGGTTTGGTTTTAATTCAGTCCCTCCCTCCCCACTCCCTGTAATTCATTAATAGAAATGAATGTTGCATTTTTGTTTTTTAATTTGTGAAAGATGATATTTTCTACAAACCACTTGTATTTTATTTTCTTTCCTTTGACCAGTGTTTTAAGAAGGGACACATGGAATAGAAAACAGAAGCCTGATTTGTATGCAGCAGTGACTTACATTGGTATAAAAGCAAATGGTTATAAAATTCTTGCTATCACCTCTACAATAGAAAATCATGCAGTCTCAGCTGAAACTAAATGAACAATAATAATGACAATACTAGGTGGAAATGCATATAGGAAAGAGGTATCAAATATGCAGTTAGGAAGAGGATGTATAATTTATTTAATAATATTTTCTAAGCCATGTACAACCTTTGAAGAAGTGATGAATATTTCATAATTCACAAAAACATCCAACTAAAATCTGTAGCTTGGTTGCACAGCTATCATTTTGACTGAAATAAAATAAATTCTTTATTTTAGATTTAATTCTGCTTCAGGTTGCTGTGAATGCTGCATAGAACAACATCAATAAAAAATCAAGTTATGGTTAAAAATGTATGTACTTTTTCCACACCTACAAATTGAATACATCAGTAATTTTAAAGTTTCCCCTACTCCCCAATGTTTTTATTATCCTTGGTGTAGAGTAGTTTACATATGGCTCTACATATGGAAATCTATTTACATATATTGCTAGACTCAGCCTTGTCTATGAGGGTGAGGAAACTGCGGTGCTGGATTTCCAGCTGTATCTTTAATGCTTCAGGACTCAGTTCTGTTAGGGACAGCTGTGAGCTTGGAACAAGTAGTAAGGAAGCTAGTAAGGAAGAAAATTTCATTTCACAAAAAGCCACGGCAAATATTCTGTACACTTGTGACTCATATTTGCAGTGAAAAGAAATATCTTTGCTTTAGTGAAATTGTTAGACATGTGGTGCCTAGATCTTCTAAAGGACAGTGTTTGCTACTCTGACATCACCTTGTTGATTTTAATGACATGTAAATTATATTGGCTTATATCCAGAAAGGCTTCCTGGAGTAGTTCTCTGAAATGCTGATGAGCACTACTCATCTGAGTGCAAAAACTGAAAGTGTTCTGCTCTTTTCCCCTATGCACATGATCAATAACTAAAGACAATAGGTTTGAGGTTTTAGCTCACTGGAAATACAGAAGTTGATTCTAAGCCAGTCACCTGCTAGAAACATTTTTGAATAGATTCCAGTTCTGAGTTCAAGACTATTTAACTCATTAAATTAAATACATATTTAATACTTATTGATACGAGAGATCCAAATTCACAAAACAGTACATACAGTATGGAACATCAATTTTTTCTTATTTCCAATATCAATGACAGTGAAAAACTCACATGACATTCAAAAGTGAAGTAGAATAATGAAATAAAGTTTCTTTCAGTTAAGAAAACTGCATCAAAAGTACATGTTTCAAAACAATCTATTACAACCTATCAAAGATATAAACTGAAGGAGAACAAAAAGAAAATTGTTTAAAAATCTGAAAAAAATCTGAAATCAGAACTAAACCATTAAATTAAATAAGACATTTTCAAATAGGATCATTTTCACTGAATAAATATGTAATTTCATAAAGGGAAACTGCACAGAGAAGACCAACTGCTTGAACACAGAATGCTGACAAATATACAGTTTAAACAAATCACCCAGAAATAACAAAAATAGAGTAATGTTTCTGTAGGGAGAAAAAAGTTCAGGGATAACCCAATTTTGGCTGTTAAGGTTTTCCTTTTCTGTTCAATAGGAAATGCAAAATAATTTTTGTACTGGATATATCTCCCCTGTGTCAAATTTAAACAGATTTACATTATTATCTTCCATATTTTCCAATATTCTGTCCACTTAATGTGATACAGTTTGCAAGAAATAACCAAAATATCTGACCTCAAGTGACATTGTTACTCCTCCTTATTTCATGAGCTACAGCAAGGATAATTAAACAGAAGGCTGAAATAACAGTAAGTTGCACTTCCTGGGGTGAAGGGCTAGATAATAAGTAAAAACTGGGACATTTCTTTGCCTCCAACTCTCTGCAATATGTTCCTTATTCTGTGTGAGAAAATTGTTGTTTCTTTTACTGGACAACACTATAGAGCTGTCTAAACCTGGAAACTAGATTCTCCTCCAAATCAGAAAAAATCTAAGTTAGAACACTGAAATCAAAGAGATCTTATGTATTTTCTTTAGTTAGTTATTTAAGTTTATCAGAATTTCACAATTGGTTATCAGAAAATTAGTTCCATTATCTAGCTGATTAGATGTGTAAATCAGCACATATTCATGGTAGGAAAGAAAGATATTTTTCACAAACAATGCTCCTTTATTACTCCTTCTGGAAAAAGAAAAGGATTTTATTGCTTTACTTACATGTAATTGTTTAGAAAATTTATTTTATATGTACAGAGAGATGTTTCTCATGGTAATTTTAAGCTTGTGAAGAACTTATTAAATATCACAAAATTTCGAAAACTTCCATTTCAAGATAGAGAAATGCTTCTTTGGTAATGCTTCTATACAAAGCACAGCTTTTAAAACTAGTTTGCCATTGCCTCGGTTCCAAATCAGCAACCAACCTTTATATCTTCATTTTTGTTCTGTGATGCCTATTCTGACAAGGGACAGAGCACGCTATGTTTGATGGTGGCAACTGGGAACTTCCAATGACATCATCCCCTTCTTTCTGCACACACTTCATTGTTGCATCTTTGCTAATTACTGGAACTACTCTTTACATGGTAACAAAACAGAAAAAGACCAGTGCCTCATGTAATATCTATTCAGCTAATGAACAAAGGGAAACTGCATTAAGAAGATATCTGTCTGAAGTTTCTTCTTAATTGACAACATGTGGCAGGTATTCCAAAGGGCTACAGGGAACCTCTGCACACACTTTATGTTGCCTAAGCTTTGCTTTGAGATTTAACGGGATACTTTTACAGGCTGGAATATGTTACTCAGAGGGATGGACTGAGGAAACAAAAAAATAGGAGGGTTTAGAAAGATAGAAAGACTAGAAAGATTCAGTGATGTATATGATCTGGTGCCAGCAAGAGTAAGTAATACAGGACAGTATCTAAGAAAGGGGAAATCGGTGCAATGAAACAGAATTTCTGAAGAGAAAATATAATTTTAAAAACAAAATGAGCATTGGCAGTTAAAATGAAAGTTTCTTTCATGAAGTCTGCACTAAGCAGCATAAACTCCTATAGCACTAGGACTTGACAATGATCGAAGTTTATTTTGCCAGCTTACTTGCACACCTGTGAATTGCTGATATTGACTATCTGAAATGGAAGTGTTGCAGACGGCAGCATGCAGGCAAAATACAGTTGCTTTTGCACTGAAAAGTATACAATCTAAATAACACCCTCTCAATAATAATGAAAACATGGTTATGCTCTTCCAGCCTATTTTGCACAAAAATTGTTCAACCTCAAATACTTCTTGTGGAGCTTTTTCATTTCAAGATTATGTGCTACTGGAATGGACAGGTATGTGATATAATACAATCAAAGCAGCTGCAGAACTCTGTACACTTTCATGATATCCTAGTAAGGAATACTTGCTGCTTGTTGAAATACATATTGGCATCACACCCTAGCGTGTGCTAAGCACAGATAGCAGACAGTTGCTTTCTCACTCAGGTATTTCTCTTAATATTTCTGCCTAGGCTTTTCTCTACTCATTGAAATGACCAAGAAAATCAGTTGACAGGGGAGAATGTCAGCTAAAATCAATCTAGCTCTGGAGAAATGAAACTCAGTTCCATGAGAGACCAGACATTACAACACTGGTCGAATGTAGTAGTAAATTTCACAAAAGGAGTGACTTCTCTTTTTTAACACTGGGGATAGCTTAGACAGGAGCTGCTGCTGTAGCATTACATTGGCTTAAGATAAGATAAGTGGCTTCACATATTACATACCCCTAGAAAGTAAAAATAAAAACTCTTGTGCTTTTTTACTTCAGAATAAATGTAAAATTCAAAAGATAATAAGAAAGTGTTGATTGCAGACATCTTCAATCTGATTTAGCTGTGAAAGAGAGAGAGCTCAGGCCTTACTCTATATAAATATTCTTACTCCATCATTGGCTGTTAAAGAAATCAAGAAATGATAAGAAAATATCTGCTATCCTCCATAACGCCTTTTGAAACACCTCAGGTATTCTCTTAGTATATTTCCTAAGCAACTGCTATCAGGATTGCAAGCTAAAGCCCTCTCATACTCTCAGTTGGCTTTCCATTGATCACAGTGAAGTTTTGATAAAAGAACTGTCACACAATTTTCTTTGCAGAATATTTTCTCTGTCTTCTGAGCATTCTAAATTTTATTGTTCATCTTAGTTTGCCATAAAATCAAAAACCATAACAAAAAACTGTTGAGTGTCACAGAAATCTTTTGCAATTTAACTTTCATCAGATTTTGTGCCCTTCATCTCCTTTTTACTTCCAGATTGAAAAAGCTAAAAATTTTGTTTTAATGAATTTTTCCTGTTCACATTGTTTTTTTCTGTCTTTCCATTTTGTAAGAAATATCAAACCAAATCTAAACAGAAAAGGATGATATGAAACAGAACATTCTTTGTTCTTTCTCTAAAATAAACCTATTTATTTTCTCCATTTGAAAATGAAACACCGAAAACATTTTCAGTTCCTTTTCGATTTTTCTTCCTGTTAGATAGTAAACTGAGATTTCAATGAGTCACACAGCCCAAGGGTTTTTGCAAATCTTTTATGCCCATTAGGAGACATTAGTTCCCTACTGTATGTTAATCCTTCTTCTGTCACTCTGTGAAAGAAAATCTCTCATCTTCAATCTTGACAGTGTGCTAATCTATCATCAGCCCTACATACTGCATACTGTACACTTGCAAATGCATTTCTACTACTACAGCTGTAGTCAAGACATATGCATTCAGTCAACAGAGAAAAGGCTTCCTACTCAAATTACAGTCTCTTTTTCTTCACTTGTAGCCTTTTTTGACCTATTTTACTTTACTTTGAAGCTTTTTTTCATTATCAACTGTGAAGTAAGTATAAAAGGTATTTGCATGTACTTCATTTTAGATAAATGTTTAAAAGTATAAATGTGTTTGTGTGCTCAGCTACCTTGATGACTGGCTGTTTTAAAAATGCTCAGTGAAGCAGCAGAGTTTGTTAGCAAAGTTCCAGCAATATCTTTATGTGGCTGGGCCATAAATTAAGCAAAACTACACATTTGATAGGAGGCTTTGGTGTAGCCAATCCAGTACATGTCCTCAAGTGTTCTGAAGAAACAAAAATCTGAATAACATTAAGTCAAGAGATTGGACACTAGTAGAACAAGGGAGCTTGCAAACTATATGACATGCAGATAACAGAAGATGCAAGTAACAGAAATCTGGGAAAAAATGACAGAAAACTGGATCATCAGATTTGTTTGCATTAGAGTCAAGAGAATGCAAGAGCACCAGAAAAAATGTTGCTTGAAGAGAGGATAGGACATCTTATTTTGGCTTTTCAAAAATCAAAGGAAGAGTTGAGTGAACTGTTTGGTCTGAATTTTCAGTTCATTTGTTTTGGCAAGTGGAGTGTGAGGCAAGAAAATATTCATTGTTTTTGTAAGCATTTTCATCAGTCTCTTGACATCATGCCTTCAACATTTTGATATTTTCCAAAATATCAAAAAACCAGCAATTATCACTTTTCATTTCCACACTAGAAATTTATTCAACCTATAAAAATAGAAAAGAATTTGTAGAAGCTGCCTGTCTCCCCTGAAATCCATGCAGTCATGGTTCCTTGTCTAGTGGACATTCTGGTGTGGTTTATTACATTGGCTTCAGAGTTATTATGAGTCTCTGTTTAAACCAGCATTGTTTAAACTGCATTTCTCTTCCCATCCTGCCACAACTATCCCTGAAAAACAAAAAAAAAAGTCAGAGAACAAACTGGAGGGGAAAAGTTCTCTCAGCGTTCAACCTGGGTGGCTATTCTACTTTTATGTAGCATAGAAAAAATCTAGTTCTTCTAGATGTTCTTGCTTAGTGCACCCTTCTGCACTAAGCAAGAACATCTTCAATGAGATCAGGCTGCTCAGAGCCCCTTGAATGTTTCCAGGGATGGGGCATCTCCCATCTCCCTGAGTAACCCATTCCAGTGTTTTACCACCATCACTGCAAAAAACTTCTTCCTTGTATCTGACCTAAGCTGACCCTTCTTCAATTTAAAACCTTTACCCTTTGTCCTAATGCAACTGACCCTGCTGAAAAGTTTGTCTCCATCTTTCTTATAAGCTCCTGTGCCGGTTTGGACACAAATCCAGGAGGAAACAACCCGAGAGGGGCGTCTCTCTCTCTCTCTCTCCTGCCTGCCAGGCAAGCAGGCCCTGGCAGCACCTCCCCCACGGGGTTGGGAAAATAATTTCTCAAGTGAAAGTGAAAAAAACTATTCATTTACAAAACAGAGTCCCCCGCTGTCACGGGAAAAAAAGGATATTGAAACCCCCTCCCCTGTCCCCTAAAAGAGGACGATGGATTTTCGAGTTCTTTCTGTCGGTAAAACCTGCAGTCCTGAGCTGGGCCGGGCCGGCCAGGCAGGGTCCGACGAGCCCCCTTGGAGGGTCCCGCCGAGCAGGTCCGGAGCTGACAGCTGGTCTTGGATGAAAAGCAAGCCAAAAACAGTCCCAAAAGGAAAAGAAGCCGCTGAGGCAGATCACAGTCCCTTCCCCGCTGAAAGCCAAAAAGACTACCGAGCAAAAGTCCTCCAACCAACCAAATGTTGTCAGAATCGTGAGAGAAAAGAATGCAAAACATTCTAGTTGCAAGGTCAAGCTGGCTGCTTTGAAGAGTTCTCTCGGCTTCTCTCTCCCCCTTTGCAATTTAAAGGTACACTAGAGATCAAGCAGGCGATGGGGAATACAGTATGGTCATAGAATCACCCCAAGACAGCTCCCTTTAAGTATTGAAAGGCTGCAATAAGGTCTGCCCAGAGTCTCCTCTTCTCCAGGCTGAGCAACCCAACACTCTCATCCTTCTCCTCACAGGAGAGGTGCTCCAGCCCTCTGATTGTCTTCATGACCCTTGTGAAGTATCTTCAGTCAGCTGACACTGTGATAACAATGGTTTTTCCTCTGTCCTCCTCTTTCACCTTTTATCAGAAGATATATGCTTTTCGGAGAAATTCACAGATTTTTTGAGAACTCACTGGCAAGTCAAACCTTCTATTCTATTACAAAGGTTATGTGGAAGGCCATATTATTCCCTCTGCTTCAACAAAAGAGATTTTTATGAGATTGGGTGAGGGACAAAGCTTTTCTTTTTCTGATCTGCCTAGCTATGGAATATTTTTTAAAGCAACCAAGTGCCAGTATGACAAGCAAGGGCTGAGCTTTGTGGTTAATTTAAATTTTAAAAGAAGCAGGAATCTCCAGGATATAATCAACGATTTTTGTCCATATGAAAAGGTCTGAACTACTGCCCTCTTCCTTCCTCTGTGTCTCACCGCTGTATCTACACCATTTCTCTTTTCAGAAATGGCACTCTCAAGTGATCTTTCCAAGGACATTAGGTCAAGTTCATTGCTGGTGTATTATCGTCCTCGGTGACAATTCTTCAGCTGAAATATGGGCTGGACTGAGTGCTTCATGTTTAATTAGCACCGTTGTGGCACAGTGTGCAAAGTGATTTACTGTCCGAGATGATTGCTGCAATGTCACCTTTGTTCACTAATGACTCAGTAGTGTTTTATCTCTCTTAGTCTTACAAAGGAGGAAAGCTTGATGCCACCTGAAGGCAGAAGTGAGATGCATGTTAGAGGGCTGCTAGGGTTACAGGAATGTAAGGGAGCTCTTCTCGGTGCTATTTCAGGAGAATAGACTGAGAGAAGGTCTGGTCTTTATTTTTTTTCAAAGCAGAGCTGGAAGAAGACAACTGGATGAGCCTGGCAAACACCAGGCAATTTGAAGCTGTCCTTTATCCACCGCATTTTATAAACCTTTGAATGGGAAATAGCACAATCTTGCAGAAACACCAATCCACCACTGGTTTCTTTGAGCTTCAACTAGGCCAAGATTACAACAGTGTTACTTTAGGTTTTGGTGTTACCTGCAGTGGGGAGAAGTGCTCTTCCTTAAGTGCTTTACACTTTCTCCAGTAAGAAAAAGTAACATGCTGAAAATAGTTGCAGCTCTTATGGCAAAACAGGAAGAAGGCAAGAATGAACAAAAGTAAAAGGAACTGTAATTTTCAGTGTCCTTGTCTTCTTTAAGAAGCAAAACTGTCTTCATAAAGTGCCTTCCTGGCTTACTGCAGATAGTTCTCATCTGCTTTTACATCTAGCATCTTAGAACTTCTTCATGGTGCATTTTATTTCACATACTTTGCTAGCAAAGCAAGAAATTTTGTTTAAAGTTTGAATACTGGAGATAAATGTGTATTGTAATTAATTTAGATACTTATAGTCTGAAAATGAGTGACATTTAGAGATCTAATGCATACAATCCTTTGCTTTGGGTGGTAACACATCACTTCTCTCTTCTGTTTTGCCCTATTTTTTCCTTGAATGTGATTGCTGACATCTCATAGCTCAGAAGGACAAAATTTTTCACTATTCTTACTCTCTCACATAAACACTTTTTCTTTGAAAATCTTTGTATTTTATACAGTAGAGTTTTCCAAAGGGATTTCCCTGCCTTGCAGAATATCTTTATGAATTTTTTTCCTTGCTGTCTTAGTTATCATGGCTTTAGAGTTATTAGAAATCTGTAATTCCTTCTCATATTTTCTTGAAAATAATACCTAATAGCATAGTATAAATGTGTGTCTGTAGTACAAGAAACATCACTAATTTGTAATGCAGTTATTAACAGCATCATGAAAAAACACTTGAAAAAATGAACTTTCTGCATTGTTTTAGATGGATTTATTACTAATTCTCTGGTATGTGGAATTGGGTATTATATTATTTAAGTAGAAAGAATTATTGTAGTAATAAGATTAAAAAACTAGTTGCCTCAAAGTCTGTAATTTGAAATTTCTGATGCAGACACAGTATTAGTTACTCTGTCTTAGGACACAAAGCAATGTTCAAACTTGATATATAATTCCAATATTTATGTTCAACTCAAGTATTATTTGAATTGAGCATTAATCAATAAAACATCCTCAGAGTCAAGGACATAGCAACAAAGAATATCAGTGTTATCCATTCAACTTCCTTCCTCAACACTGTGCACATGGGAATGTGAGACACTGATAAGTCTATTGTGACTTTAAAGGTTCTCACTGGATGCTACTGGCTGTAAGGCACTATGAAGTGCTGTAAGAAGCCCTGTAGGTACAGGACTGGAACAACTCTTCTTCAAGCTGACACCAGAAGTCTGCACATCTTCTTTGTAGTCTTTCATGCAGTCAGTCCCTTAGTTAATTCTTTTTGTCTGTTCCAATTCTCTTTCCCAATGACTGAAGTGGCAAGCTGAATGGAGATTCACTGGCTGTGGTTCAACACAAGTAACACACACAAGAGTCCTGAAAGTCCTTTACTGTAATCAAAGAATGTATGAGCTCATACAAAGTCAGTGTTTCATACCTCAGTAATCACACGTGAAAGACTGTATGTATAAATATCACAGATTTCATTAAACACCAAAGCAATTTCTCCTTTTTACTCCTTGAGTCCAAAGCAGATTCTGAACAGGCAAATTGTGTTATGTTTGCTACACATAAATGTATACATAATTTATATTCCATTTTGTTCTACCAGTAAGGTCTTCTGTTGAGAGTTGCTTAAATATAAATAAAGATACATTGTGACATGCCTCTTCCTCCTCCCTTTTACAATATAAACAGTAATCAAGCCTGAGGCAGAGTAGCAGCAATTAGAGCTTACCTTTCTGACATAAATCTCAATGCACATGAAAATTAGGTGTGGCCCTTAGGTTATGAGTTTAACAGCACAGACCATTATTGTGCTTAAGGGTGGCCTATTTACAATACTCATTATTTGTCTTTTCTAACCTACATCAAGTTTATGTAACTTACTTTTTCTCTGCTTCATGGTTCTGTGGATTTGCATGCTGAATCCATTTTCTTGCCTACAACAACTAATCTTTTTGTTGCTCCGGACCAATTTTCAGTAAATTTTCGGATTTCTGTGCATCCACTTTGCCAGAGATATGGAAATCATTAACAGGTTTGCTGATGGCTGAAATCTGAATGGTGGGTATAGCAAATGTTCTAATGGACTGACAGTGCAATGTACTACCTCAGCACATACCAGCATGTCTATACAGCTAAGCATTTAATCTTTTTTTTTTTTTTTTAACTGAAATACCGTATATTTTTTAGCTGCATGTAACTGGCAAATGAGCTACACGCATCTCTTCATTATAGTATTCTCTGTGCTAGCCTTAAAAGTTTTGTCCAATCTGTCCAAACAGATAGTAAGAACGCAGAGGATCAGTTTTGCCTCCCTGTCATAGAGGATTCAGTGTGTTTCCCCAGTACACATTTACATCTTACCAATGACTTCAGAATTACCTCAGAAGAGATTTACATCCAAGGTCACCAAATTTTATTTACACCTCCACTTGCTTCTAGGAATGTTACTGCAATTCTTAAAAAACCAACTTAAATTTGTTCTCAGTATTCAGCTGGGACATGAGCAGTGGCAAATGATGTAACCATCTGTCTCTTTCAGGGTCACATTTTTGGGACATCTTTTTGCACGTACTGAAGGACTCTGAAGATTGCCATATAAAACTTGAAAGTATAAAGCTGTCATTGATTGTATATCATGCAAAAATTATAACTAGCATTATCAAGCCACTGGGCCAAGCACTTAAATACTTATTTAAGTGTTTTTCAAACTTCCAACTTGTCATGTCATACTTAAGACGTCCAATGTCTTTGCTAACAGACAGTAGCTGATCTGATAGGAAAGGTCTGGCATCTGCTGCTCCCTGAAATGGAGCTTCAGAGCTGTGGAGTTATCTTATATTACTGTTTTTGTTTTCCTGTAGCATTTTGTATACTTCTGTATAATTTTGGGCTGTGGTTTATCTTCTCTTTACTCTTTGTGTTTACATCTCAATCATCTTACTTTTGTTTACTATATATTGCATGGTGCAAATCAAATGTACTTTCTCCCAGTTTCTCTAATCACAAAATGGTTGTTTCAGCAACCTTAGCCATGGTTACATAGTTTTGCTGTACAAAACCTAGACTTTGGGTCACACAGTTGAACCAAGTGGTAGGTAACACAGTTACATTAACCCCAACTATTAGAAACTCCTATGACTCATATGAATCCCTTCTCCAGAGGAATGCATCTCTGATACCAGCACCTGTATGCTGCAGTCTTTCTTTAGAGCAGTGCACAGCAGATCAATTTCTTTTCACTTAAATTTGGGGCAGATATTTTCTTCTTGGACCCCTACAGAAAAATGCATGACTGAATCCTCTGAAGCAAGTCAAAATAACTTTTAAATATAAAAAAATATTTAAATATTAATTTGAGAATTATTTTCCCCCTTGATTTACTTTCTTCTTGTCTACACAATTTTTAATAGCACTGGACCCTTTTAAAAGAAATATGTCTTTTGGGCTTAAATTTGCTGTTCTGCTAAGAGGAAACACAATTAATGGACCCACTGATATTGACGAAGTTCCCAACAAGAAGTGTTTGAAACACAGCTGGGCTTTCTGGTGACTTGGAGAAATAAGGAGAGTGATTAAAAGACCCAGAAAATTGGATCGCTTTGAAACAAAAATGCACCTGAAACAATTTCAATGTGAAAGAATGGCATATTTTGCCATCTGAGGTTTTCTCACAGAACTAAATTGTCATTGTCCAGACAGTTCTAACCTGTAATATTTCACTAGAATTAAAAAAAAAAAAACAACAAAAGCAAACAAACAAGAAAAAAAAGCAAAAACAAAAAAACAAAAACAACCAAACTTTTTTAATATTGCAAAGATATATGTTTTCCTCTGAAAAATCTATATAAACCTCTACATAAATTGTGTGTCTCCTTCCGTCTTTCCTCCTTAAGAATTTCATTTGAAAGAATGTGTCTCAGGTAATTTATTCTTTCTCCTTTTATAGTGTTCAAGCACCTCCAAACTAGCATACTTATTCACAAAGCCTGTCCACAAAGATGAAAAAGGAGCTTGAAAGCAGGTACACAAGATATCTAGATAGAAATTCTAATGGTTTGTCCTGTTATGCTTTCACAAACACCTAATCCATTTAATCCATTATTTCTTTCTGCATGTCCATCAGTCTGTCTCCATGATGCTGAGATGTCCCTCTGTGGATTAGATGCTATCTAGAAAAGGACTGTCTTCCAGTTTTCATTTCTACATTGGGGATCATCTGAGACATATCCACAAATAAGCACCAATAATGGTCATATTTAACTAAGCCTGCACATCTGTGTATTCTTGTGTTCTCGGTTTATACTCTGAAGTAGTATACTCAGATGGATTCAGTGATTTGTTTGTCAGGACCTCAACAAGCTGAAGGAACTGGGCTACAGGCATCCCATGAACTCCAACAAACACAAATGCAAAAACTGGTTCAGAAGGAACATCTCTGTGAATTCTGGGGGCTCAGACAGTATGTAGAAGCTATTCAAAAGAGAATTAGAGAGTTTTGAGGGGTTAATGGAATACAAACAAGCAAGGTTTTCTTGCAGCAGTGAAATTTAACCACATATTGGGCTGCAATAATAACTAAAGCGTCTCAAGGACAAAGACTCTCCTTTTTAGCACTCGTGGAGCTACACTTACTCTTTCTGGTTTTGCATATGTAGCAGAAGAAAAATGTTGGAAAATTGGAGTGGGATCAGCTGACTCCCACCGTGTCTTAGTTATGGGCAAGGAGCTGGAGCACGACGTAAAAGAAACTTCTATGCTGACTGTATTTATTAAGCCTGAAAGACAGAAGGCTATTGATATCGTATTTTAGTTTTTCACTATCCAAAGGAAGAACTGTAGAGGTGGATCTCGACTCTTCTCAGATCCACAGAGCAAAAGCAAAGAGATCAAAAGCTCACAATTTAGAAAAGGGGAAATCCAATAGGACACAAAGAAGGAATTTTCCTCATTTAGAAGCACTGGAAGAGGAGCTCAGAGTGTGTTGAACCTTTATCCTTCGAGATTTTAAAAATTCACCTGTACAAAGTCCTGAGAAACCACAAGTTTGAATTTAGTGCTCTTCATGCAAGAGTTTAACTATCCAGAGATGGCTTCCAACCAACCATGGGAACCTTATGAGGGCTCAGTGACCTGTATTGCCTATCTGTAGATGCCAATATGTGTTCCTTAATCACAAGACTTTGTATGATCTTCAATGAAATTGTCTACTTCTCAGCCATGACACTCATAAAATCATATGAAAAGAAGGCTGGCTGATCAGCTTGTGAATTTCAGGGGAACATCAATTTCCTGGAGAAGTATTTTGTATAGGGCACAAAGTTGCAGCACCAGCCATGATGGAATTAGGATGTACAGTTCAGAGACAGCAGAATAAATAGACAAAACAAAAGGTGGAAAAATGATGGTATGAAAAGTGACCTGTGGACTACTGGGAGTTTGAGCATCCTCAGAAAATAATTCATAGAGACCCAGACAGAGAGGTGTAGGCTTACTCTTCCTGTTGGATAAGACTACAGAGAAAGATAAACTATTTAGTCAGGAGAATTTGCAAGTGAACATAAGTACATAAGCAATTGCGCATAAGAACATAAGGAATTGCAGAGTAAAAGACAAAGAGGATCTTAGGGATGCTTAGGGTCAGAATTTCTCTGGCTCATGGTATTCCAAAGAAAAAAAAACCAATCAGTTGTGGAATGCAACCTCATTTTTTGAACAAAAGTTTCAGAAGATATATACATAATAGTTTATCATTTGCTGCTGTAAAAATGTTAGTTTTGGAACTCATATGAAGTTAGACAAAGCACTAATGTAAAAACACTGTATATGTGATTCCATATAGTTACAAGCCTGACTCTTATGCAATTAAAGATTTACATTGTTGCTTTATTGGAATAATAAACAAGAATAAACAAAATAACAAGAACATCACTACCCATTTGATCTGTGATAGTTCTGAAATTAATATCTACACTATTTGTTTTACAAATCCATAATCTACCATTATGCTGGAAGCCCTTATAACATTGAAGCATTGGCTAATAGCACTTAAAAAACAGTTAATTACTAAAACACTACATTCAGCTACTTGAAGATATCACAAGAAACAAACTCTTTAGTGTTTCTTGAGCACTTTAAAATTTGCAAATAGTACTTGTGTTTAGCCCTGCTAGGCAGCTAAGCACCACACAGCTGCTCCCTCACTCCCTCTGAGTGAGGTGGGAGAGAGAATCAGAAGGGTAAAGAGAGAATACACACGGATTAAGATAAACAGTTTAACAAGCAAAAAATAGAAACACGCAAACACACCCATCCCTGCACGCTTCCCTAACCCCACAAAACTCCCCCTCCAAACAAACAGACAAAAACTCCCCCACTAAACCCAAGGAAAAAAAAAACAACAAACCAATGCCCCACCAATCCCTGAACAATTGTAGCCCAAGCAAACTTAGCCACCATTTTTTTTTTTGTGGAGTCTGTCACCGTATGGTATGGAATGGAATATCCCTTTGGTTAGTTGAGATCACCTGTCCAGGCTATGTTGTCTCCCAACTTCTTGTGCATTCCCAGGCTACTCCCTGGCAGGCCAGAGTGAGAAATAGAAAAGCCTTAACAGTGCATATGCACTGTTCATCATAACTAAAACACTAATGTGTTATCAAGACTGCTTTCCTCATAAATTCAAACCACAGTTCCATAAAAGTTACTATGAGGAAAATTTACTCTAGCCTAACCAAAACCAATGCAGTGCTATGAAAAACTTTAAAACAAAAAAGCAGTTCGTGCAATAATAATCAGATCATATGTAGAGCAAAAGTACAGAGAAGTCTTTACTCCTATGAGTGATTAATTTAACATTCCCTTTTTACTTATGCTTAAGTCCATTTTCATAATTCAGTCTCCCTTAATATACCTGATCTTACAAACATTTCCATAGAATCTTAATTTTACATAGCAAACAGTTCCTATTGACATTAGCTAAGTCAAGTCATGCTCAAGATTTTGTAGTTCCCCAGGCCTAATGTTACTGATATAGTAAAGACTTAATGATGCACAATGCCACATCTATTATACTCTCTTTTAGGAGAGCAGACACCTACCTGCTGGTGTGTTCTTGAGGGAAGAGAGCTTGTGAGAGAAAGAAGGTCCTGAGAGGGGTCTAAAAGCCAGCAGTCCATCCTATTCCTGGTGTACCATGGCCAACATGGCTGCAAGTGTATAATAATTTCGTGTTTGGTTGATTAGTCATTCTGAGTGTCTATGTAAAAGGCAAAGCATTCTCTCTATTCTAATAAAATATGTGTGGGGTTTGTTTTGGTTTTGTTGGTTGTTTTGTTTGTTTGTTTTTTTGTCTGGGTTTTGTTCAAATTTTAAGGACATTTTAATATTTGGGAAACTTGCACCAAAGAAAAAGTCAGAGGCATGGCCTCATCAAAGTGCTTCCTCCATTATGGTCCAAGCAGAGTGTGAAGCCTCAGTTTCTACCAATGGAATAATATGGAAAGTTGTCTCTTCCCCTGAATACAAGTGTTGTTTTTCTGGAGTGCTACCCTCTAGTGGTAAACTTCACTAGCTATTTTACAGAAGCATTTCGAGTCAGTGCTCCATTTTTATTTCATCCTTATTTTTTAAAGGTTGTTGAAATTGACTACAGTAATTTTGAAGACTCTTAGGCTGTTACCCCATTCTGTCCTTGACCCAATTCATCTATAATTTTCTTAAAAAAAAAAAAAAATTGTTGTTGCTTATCCTTTTACAAAGGGTCAAGACTCTTGAGTGTGTAGCCTGTACAGCATGCATGCATAGTGCAATGAGAAATACTATCTATTTGATATAAAATGTTACTTGGCTAGTAACATTTGGCTAGCTTGTGTTTTCAAAAGTAAGTCTAAAATACTTTAGCTGTTTTATAAATGCTTTGTATTACCTGTTCTTGTTTTGTCTGCATTGTTTGCACTCATTAGCCCAAATAATTACACACTATCTATGCTCCAATTTATTTTTTTTACTGGGATGAGAGGCAGCTGTGGAAATCATCTGGGGATTTTTATTTCATAGAGAAGTTGAAAGTGTCATTTAGGGTCTTAGCCTTAAATTTTCCAGCAGCCCTGATTTTTACTCTCATTGATCTGATTCAAGGTAGAGTGATTTTTTTTTTCATTTATGAGCTGACAATTCTTTATCACAACAAAAAGAAGAGAGAGTCTTACAAGCTGTTGTACAGCCTTTTCCTTGTGGAAGGGACAACTGAATTTCTTTCAGTTTCTAAAAGCAGAAAAAGGCTAAGCACTTGTACCCATTATTTCTTTCAGGATGTGCAGAGCTTTCATGGTGGACATTTGAGTGGTACATTTTCTGTTCTTGTAGAAAGATTTCTGTTAAGTCCTAAGTCTTCTTTTCTTGTTAGGCTTGTAGTTATGTTGATTTTGAGTCAACAAAGGCCTTAAGCTGTCAGTGGGTTTTGAAGAACTAGCAGAGCTTTCAGAGATGGACTTGAGTATTTGCATAAATGTCCTTCTAAACTGAAAGATTAATGCTCCTGAAATTAAATGACCTGATAAGCAGAATGGAAGAAAAAGCAGGTGGAAAGAAATGCTAGCTGTTAGGCAACACTGGAGCTGGAAAACTGTTCCTTCATAACTGTGTCATGCTCTATAACTTACAGCTTTTGTGAGTCTGTTCTTAATTTGCATTTCTGAAATATATACCTGACTGTAAAGCCAGCACTTAGTTCCTCCCTAGGGCTAGGCATGAGCATGTTGCATTAATTCCAGTTTCTTTCTTCTAACGTAGAAAACAAACAAAACAAAAAAAACAAAAAAACCAAAAAAACCCCAAAACAAAACAAAAAAAAAGTACAATTTTCAGGTTTCCAAGTAATTGTGTCTTTCGAAAGCATATGGAAAAATCATAAACCGTAGTTAAGGTGATGGTGCTAAAAGCATGTGTTGGGCAATAAGAGGTGATTACAAGCATCACCAGGACACAAATAGCATTTCATGGGAGATGAGTGGGGCAGGAAAGCTGGGTTCTGCTTTACCATCTGTGGAAGAGGCCTAATGAGAAATGAATGTTGCTTGAGCGATACACTGGTGTTTCTCCTCTCTGTTCAGCAGTACTGACTGGTGGCACTATGCATCAAATAGCATGGAGAAATTCTCAGCACCAGATGGCAAGCTCAACTCCTGCAAATGGTATTTTGAAACAAAGCTGAAAAGAGCCTCTAATCTGTTCCTGGTGTTAGTCTAAAAACTCAAATAGTTTGAAAGTGATTATGATAGTATTTGCACGGTGCCAATGAGGAGCAAGAGCTGACACCACCGTCCTGTAGGAATCTTTGCAATAATATATGGGATCTGAGATAGTTTAAGTAGTTGGAAGTTTGAGGGAACTAGATTTGGAGGTTGTATACAGGAAAATGCAGGGGTGATATGGACAACTACTTTAAAAATAGTTTATTATTTAACGCAATCTCAAAATTAAGTTGGTTGCACTACTGCAAACCAGGGCATTGTCCTAGATAACAAACTAGCTATTCATCTCATCGTGTTTTCCTGAATACAACATAATTTGAATCTACATGTAACACATATTTTAACTTGGTGTCTCTTGCTTCATCACAATGTCTTCTGCTGTTTTTTCTGCCAACTCATCAGCTGATATTGTCACATCTCTACCAGCTGAACTTCCTATTATGAGAAATAATATTTTATCTTCTACTTTTTTTTTTTTTTTGCTACTGATGTGCTCCAATAGGCTGTGACTCCTTTGGTTTCAATAGCTGCTATTAATACCTCTTCCAAAATTTAAACAGAAAGATCATGGAATCATAAAATCATTTATGTTGGAGAAGACCTTTAAGACCATTGAGTCTAACAATTAACCCAGCACTGCCAAGTCCCCCACTAAAACACAATTACACATCTTTTAAATACCTACAGGAATGGTAGGTCCACCACTTCCCTGTGTATCCTGTTCCAATATTTGACAATCCTTTCAGTGAGGAAGCTTTTCCTGCTATCCAATCTAAACCTACCCCGATGCAACTTGAGGCCATTTCCTCTTGTCCTGTCACTTTTTGCCTGGGAAATGAGACCACTCCCCACCTGGCCACAGCCTCCTTTCAGGTATCTGTAGAGAGCAATAAGGTTTCCCCTGAGTGTCCTTTTCTCCAGGCTGAACAATCCCAGCTCCCTCAGCCACTTCTCATCAGACTTGTGCTCCAGACCCTTCACCAGCTCTGTTGCCCTTCTCTGGACATGCTTCAGCACCTCAATACCTTTCTTGTACTGAGGGGCCCAAAACTGACCACAGGATTTAGGATTTGCCCTCACTGGTGCTGAGCAGAGGAGGACGATCTCTTCCCTGGTCCTGCTGGCCATGCTATTTCTCATACAAGGCAGGACGATTTTGGACTTCTTGGCAATAAATCTTTGCCCACTACAACACTAATGCTGGAAGACATTTTGCAATGCAACTAATTCTTATTAATAAAATATTAATTAAGCCCAAAATATTTATAAACAGCCTCAATGCTATTAAATGTTTAGATTAATTGAGTTTTACACTGAAAGCAGTATATTTTCTTAGGGAAAAAAATATATGTGTTTCTTAATGTGATGATCTCAAAATTGAAAGGTTCTACATTCCACTTTCCTATGTGAATTACAACAAAATAACAGTAATTCACCCTGCAGTGTGTCAGCAAAGCAATCAGATTTCCCATTTTGTGGCATATGAGCACACATATGTATCTGAAACCGCACAGAAAAATCCGTTTCTATCATCAAGCCCAGTGAAATTGCTTTTAATTATTAAAACTTGCCTTCTACTCCTAGGTATGTTGCATGATAGTGAATTCAGCTTATACCTGATATAAAAGAATCATAAGAATGAAAATGTTTTTATTATATTATGGATCTTATTTCTGTTTAAAAGCTTTTAGTTTAATTACACTGCCATCACTTTTTCTTTCTCACCTTTGTGCAAGCTAAACTTCAGAACTGCCTTTGAGAGTTCATATAGTTACACAGTGAGTGGCTGATTGTGATGTAGGTCAAAGATGATTTTCTTCTTCTTTTGTTTTTTTACTTTAATCACTTTTACAAAATTAACTACCAGAGATGGTTATTAGCTAGTTTCCTTAAAAAACAAACCAGAAAACACCAAACCTCTGCAGGAAATGAATAACCAAATATTTAAACAGCAGGGTTGCAGATAAAGGAACTCCAAGTCAGCCGCCACCTCTACTACAGTATTATGCTAATATAAAGGAGTAAACAAAATAAAAAATACTGTATATACAAACTTAGTGCAACTAATGTTCATTCTGGAAGGAATGGTTTGCTTACAACAGTAAACCCTTTCTTCTGCTCTTTTATCTTGCATAGATGGTTACAAACTTAATGTGATGAATTATATCCTCAATACTACAAGCTGTGCAGATAGCTCCCGACTTCAGAAGGGCTCAGCTATCTATCATTCTTAATGCTTACTGATGCACAGTGTACATTTCTGCTCCCTAGCCTCTGACTCTGATCTCATGCTTTCACCCATTCCTGTTTCCTTCCCTAAACCTTTCCTAAAGAGTAGCTATGTGTACTTCCAGTACTTGCCCACTCACTTTCGATCTGGTTGGTCCCTAGGAAGTTTTAATAGATCTCTGTGTGGAAGATCTGTGTCTCTGGGTGGTCTTGGCAGGATCAAAAAACAAGTTATCTTTTTTACTGCTGGTTGCAAGGCATTTGGGAATTTTAGATAAATTCTGCTTCAGCCATAGATTTCTTCAGGAAAGAGACTTCTACTACGTATTCACCTTCAAGTAAAATATTAAACAGTGAAGTATGTTGCCTCAAATTGCCAGTGTACTGTAAAGCCATGTTCACAGAAGCATACTTTGAATCCACAATGTTTTATACAATTTATAGTAGTGATAAACCTGTTAGATGTGCATAATTTAGCACAGATTTTAAATATTGTAAAGTTATCCTCTTGAAAGGACTTAATTTTCAAAACGCAAAAGGCGGCACTTGGTCCATTTGAGCTGCCATAATATAACCGGTTATCCAGAGCTTTTAAGACATTTCAGCGACAGAAGAAAAAATAAGAACTGAAGTAGCTCTCCAAGAAGTAGAATACACTATAGATCATCTAAACCACCCGATAAATACGTTGGTAAACTAGTCTGTATTGGTTAAGTTCCTACTCTGCATTTCTCTCCTCACCCTCAGTAAATTGCTTTCAGGGGTACCATGCCTCCAGAAATTGACAAAACAGTGTCTTGATTTTCATTCACAGTTCCCCTGAAAGGGTCAATAGACATAAGGAATATAGAGTAATTTCTTTGTTATTACTTTTTTTTTTTTAACTAGTGTTATCATATGTGTTTAATGAACTTTTGGATATCATAACATTTTTCAGTTCAGAATAAAGGGAGATTTGGTTCCTGTTGCAGCCTGTATGGTAAGAATAAATTATTTTTTTTAAAAAAATTATATCCTTATATGAAGACTTCGGGCTGGAAATAATTCAGCACAATATTTTTTCAATCTTCTATTTTATAGTAGAGTACTATTATCTAAGACAGACACAGTAGATAATCCTGCAATATTCAAGAAAGTACTCAATAGGTAAAATCAGGAAATGCTACCACTGATATAGAAAAGAGAGAAAATATAAAAGACTTGAAAATAAAATCCTATGCCTTCTCAGTAAGAGAAATGCCTTGCATTTTTTCTATACAATGTAACCGAAATACATTCAACAAGCCAAACCTCTTAGTATATAAAAACAGATCTGTTGACATAGTATAAATTTGTTGATTATTTTCCATTAGCAAATGGTCACCAGATGTCTCCAATTACTTAAAAGGGAAAGAGTAGGTTGGCACACTGCTTATTCTGTACGTCAAATAAAAGAGGTGAATTCAGTTTCTGTTCACCGCACATGAAAATTCAAATAAGGGGCTTGCTATTCCTTTTAAAAAATCTGTTTATTTACTGTAGAAGAAACTGGGTTTTCTCTTTGAAATATAGTGTGGGAAGAAGACTGACTTCCATGACAAATTTCCCGATAAGGCTCTGTGGGAAAGCTGTAGTGCAGGCTTTACCTGGGATTTGAATCTGACAAAACAGATCTGGCATTTATGAGGAAAGTAAGTGGTGGCTGAGATCCTGAGGAAGGAATGAGAAATTTCAGGAGTGAACCATAAAGGCTTCCTTGAGGTAGCAGTACTTCAGTAAGTATAGAAGACAGTGGTTTGTGTTTTGTAGTCTCTAATGTTCTAATATTCTGTTCTAATACTGAATTGGTTTTGGCTGGTATTCTGTTAGGCTGTGAACTTTTTTTTCCTGTTTGAGTGGTTTCTAGATTGACAAAAAGAATCTATCTTTCTCAGTATGAAGCCTGTTTGAAGTTGAGGAAAAAATCTGAATTCATTGGTGGTAAACTTCTAACTGCTGTTGTTCTACTAAGAGAATGCAAGCAAGTTTCATGGGTTTGTTCTTTTAGTTTTATACTTGCATGAAGAGCTGGACTTGCTCATGTTTGTGACTATAAAACAGCTGTGCAAATACTCAACCTTACCAGCTGATTACTTGTAGGCAGAAGTTCTTTCCAGTGCATGCTATATTTTATCTTTTCTTTTTTTTTTTTCGATGTTCATGTATACTGATGTCTAAACTTTATCTAAACAAATCCCCTACTGGCTGTATCTGCTGTGCTATCAGTGTGTTTAGAAATACATGGTTTTAAACAGGAATATAAGGATTAATCTCAACTATATGACTCCATGTCTCTGAACAAATAGCTTGGCTCTAGAGCTAGAAAAAGACTTGTGCAACTTTGCACACTCCAGCTGGTCTTACAGGGGCTAAAGACAGTGTTTAATTGAGTGACTTTGCCTATATTTACTAGCACCTGGACCCGGCTGGTTTTAAGCTATCTTTGTTCAACTGGCAATCATAGAACCAATATGCAAAAGCCCTTACAAGCAGGAGCCACAGCAGGGTGGCTCCCACAGGTCTGTGGTCAAATCTGCGTATAACAGTCTGTCTCTAAAGCTAGCAGATGCATCCCTAAGGGAACTTTGTTTCAGAAAATAAAAAACACATTTATAGGTTATGTATTGTAAAATAAGGGAGTTTCTTAGCTCCTAGACTAAACTTTCTGCCACATCCACACATATTTGTAGGCAAGCCTACTCCACTGTTGATTCTATATGTAGAACAGCATACTTCCACTTGGAACAGCAGAGCATTAGCTGTACCAAGGGTTTAAACTATGTGGGAGATAGATATTTTGATGAAGCTATTGTTCTTTTATAGGCTTATCTTTTTTTTTTTTTAAATCACTATTTTAACTTCAATTCATATTATGATATATTTTCATTGCAAAGCAATCTACCATTTTTAAGAAGAACAAACGTCAATAATTCTTGTTACTCATTCTTATTTTCTGCAAGATTATTTTCTCTTTGGTCTTCTTCAGTAACTTAATTTCACCAGTTTTTCATTTAACACTTGATGAATCCAAGTTCTAGAGCATCTGTCTTTAATTCATCTAACATGACAGCTTGTCCAAAAGTAACTACATGAGCCTTGCTTTTCAAAGCTTTAAAAACTGTGGATTCATTCCTTCCAAACATCCTTTTGTTGTATTATCAGTTCTCAAGTTCCACAGCACAAGAATGTATTCAAGGGCACATTGCATGTTAAAGCTCTTGCAAAAATTAATATATTGAGGATTGGTGTGATTTGTCAATCACTTTGTTTGTTGTAAATAAATTATCATAAAATTAGCAATTACCTCACTTTAGCAACTGCTATAAAAGACTTAGTGTTTGGCAAAAACATAAGTAGAAGTCTTGGATGCAAATCACAAAGATGAGATGGATGCTTTGGTGCATTAACTAGAATCAGCAAGGTTTTAAACATCAGAGTATTAGCGTATCAAGGGATGCCTAGTATTGCAGCTAAAACAGTCTGTTAAACAGTGCTATGTAACTTGGAAATTAAGCCAGGTTTTGTGTTCAATTGTTAGTGAACAGGTAAGTGTGTAAACTTACCCTTTTACTCACCTTTCAATTTTGTAAATGGTAAACTAGTGCAGAGCTGTACTCAGCATTACCAATAGCATTGGCTCAAAAGATTCAAGACCATAATGACCATTCAGCTTTAGTTTTGATGTTTACATTTCTCAGTGACAAAGGTTCTCCATGGTACATGTATCCAAAAATCTTGTCTCACTCTTATTGAATATCTGTTCTCATCTGCAGCTTCTAAATCCATCTCTCAAATAATCAGGTGGAGCCTTGTGACTTGCACTCTTTGACTGCACTGTAAAAGCTACTGTGAAAAAGCACTCTCCTAAAATTTCTCTAATCATTATTTGCTAACTTAAAAATCCTTGCTCATTGAAGTACACCTATATTCGTCATGTAGTTAAGAGTAAACTTTCAATGGTTTTGCCAAATAAAGTAGAACTGAATAGCACAAAGTTCTGCTTTTCATCTGCTATCCATGATGAAGGTGGTTTTTGATTTAACAACAAAAGATTCTTCATGTGGTTGGTTACCTCCACAGAGAAATCACTATACTGTGCACTGAAATCTTTCTCCAGGGATTCAGTGCCTACTGTATTGATCTTATGGTGCATTGGGTCACATTATGACAAATAGCAGGAGCAGATGATGTTTCATTGTTCATAAGGCTCTGCAGCATTCCTAGCTTTGTTTCTAAAAAATAGCTATGGCTTTTGTTAGAACTGTCTGCTGAGGTTGGCACACACTACTCTTTTAATCACATTTCTGTTTCCAGGAGTGCTATACACCGAGATACTGCAAAGCAACTGCTGTCTCCTGGAATATATGCAGTCAACTTGAACACCAAATATTTTCCCAAACAGTTCATGTGTGAGTCCGTGTCAATACTTGCTATTTTTTTTTCCTGTGTATTATAAGTATTGCTCAGGTGGTAAATCAGCAATATGAACTGGTTTTTGGAAAGGACTTAAATACTTAAGCAGCTTTAGGCCTAGTTATCTAGCCCAAAAGTCAAGTGGAATGAAGGTGTAATCATCCACATGTTGCAGCTGAATTCTCACTGGCACAATTCTGTAGCATCCATCACTGCCTTGGGGAAAGGTGATATGAAAGTGTGAGAGGACATTTTAAATTTCAAAATTACTTATGTTTGCAGAGTCTGTGGTAGCAAAACATTATGAGAAGTAAATTGAAGAATGAAGAACTTTCAGGGGGCTTTCATGCTATAATTTCCATGCTGTTATAACTTCTGCTGGAATGGGAATATAACTTCCCAGTTTTCTCTAATTTCAGCCGTAGTTGTCTTTCCATGATGAATTAGTCTATGATTTAAGTAGAAATGTTGATTTGGTCTTGTGTCCTGAGTTGTGAGAGATGATGTTGGAGTGATTCCTCTCTTCTTTCTCAGTTGCTATAACTGATGAGTCATAACTAGAATTGCACTTTCTTATTTGGAGGAGGGATGTATGCTCTTTGTTAGTCTTTAAATGTCTAATGCTCAAGGTTACCTTCTTTTAGGGATCAGTAGCACCTTTTCATGGCTTTGCTTATGAAGGGAGGTGAAGAAAGCATGGAGTGGAGAGAGGGTGCTTCTACTGCCATCCTGGCTTTCCTTTCTTTTGTCCAAGCTGCAGCATTATCATACATAAATATAGAAATGCAAAATCCAGCTTCATCAAACTTATTTGGTTGGTCACAGATGTTAGAGGGTTGATTCCTAAGTTCTGAAATATATTATAAACCAGTTCTAAAAGTGCTTGCTCCTTTACACAACACACTGCTGGAGTATAGGAGTCACTTCAGTGTGTGCAAATAGGGAAAACATTAACTGAAGAGCCAGACCTCCCATATCTGATGGGTCTAACCACAGCAATGCTTTTCCAAAAGGGAGGATTAAAAGAAAAAAAAATTCCAGAAAATATAGCACAATGTCCAATCTAGCAACACTCCAGTCCTTTTGTTGATCTTGTTCTTTGCACCTGTGCTTTTGTTTCCTATATTTAAGTAAAGATAATAATGGTAATCTTTGTGTCATCTATGTTGTGTACATGCATAAAAAGAGTAAGTCTGTGAGGCACCAAGATGTTGTTGTGAGGGCTGAGTTGGAACGGGGTAAGAGATTTGAATCATAAGAGCAGTTGTCATGGCTTCTCTATCTACACTTACATAGTACAGTTAGGAGAGAAAATACAGGATCTGCTAACATTGTGTCTTTCAAAGACAACAGTAACATTTTCTATTAAAAATACGTTCTTCAGCCTCCCTTATTCAAGGAATCCCCCCCTTCCACACACCCAAGGGTAAGAATAAGGAAAATATAAGGGGTTTTGATAAAATGTTTAATATAATCAGTTTTAATCAGACACGTCTAAGTCTTGCACACTTGAGCTTCGTGTCAAATTTTGGAAGAGGCTATAAGGATTCTCAGTGCTGTGATGATTCTCAGTTTGAGATTCTCAGACACATCAGACAGTCCTTGTATGATTTCAGTATAGTATATATGTAGGTTATTATTGGACTTTCAGAGTTTTTGAAGAATTGAATGAAATCCTCCAAAATATGCAGGCCTCACACAGAGAATAAAGGGGCTTTTGTTAGTCAGATTCTGAAAGTTCACTGCAGATGGAAGGAGGATGGGTTCACAAATTTCTAACAAGATTTTGGATGAACTTTATGCTAAGCTGATTGCCGTATTAATTTCCATGGTTTTGACTAGTTTGACTTTCACACACCTTCAGCAACATGCCCTGTACATGAATCAATCCTGTTGAGCTCAGCTGCACATTTCACTGTTATCAGCAAACCATTACATTGCAAGCATTTTTAACAACCTCTTCATGTACTTATGAAGAGGTATGTCTTGCTGTGAAGCTTAGCTGAAATATTAATGGAAACATTTTCAATTAAGATACTTCTAGTTGTCAATTTTTTATTATAGAAAACATTGAATGATAAAAGAACTGTTTTTCACCCTAAAATGCTAATTAAACTCCCCAACTTTTCCCTTCAGTCACTCTTCTCTTAAGAATTGATCTTCTGAACACTTTCACAACTCCTTAATGCAAGCATTATCATGACAAAGTGCAAAAAACCAAAAACAAACCGTGGAAAAATTCACTCTTAAACTTTTTCGTCAACAGACTGTCCCCTAATATTCTTTGGCTGTTTTATACAACCTTAAATGTTATAAACTGTTCTACAGCAAAGAAAAATGAAGACACTCAGCTATAGGAGGGCTTGTTCTGTGCTGTATATTTGTCTGTAGATTCCTGAACAGTGTCTGGGGTAGTTCAGATGCAATCACAGCTTACTGCTCTTGAGCCAGAAGCAGAATAAAGACTGCAAAGAAATCAGGAGGAGAGGCAGTGCAAATATTAATGGTGAGCCTTTTTCATGTTTAATAGACATATGAAAAACCCAGCAAATGATATGTCTGAACTCACTTTGCATATTCTACATGAAAAAGTATATGCTTGATAAGATAGGTTTGAGAGGATGAGACTGCATGCAGAATTGAGGCTACGTTTGTGGAGGTAACCACAAATCAAGGCCTCTGCTTTCCTGTCAGTACTCTTTTCTCTATGCACCTTGTTACACTAGTTGTAGAATGATATATTTGTAAGGAATAGATATTTATGACTACTTTGTATTTAAAGTTGTGATTGCACAATGTAAGGACAAAAGAAGCAAAACAAATCTGCAATAGACACCTGGTTAATTAAAAAAAATTCAAAGCTAAACCAAGTGGAAAGAATGCTGAGGGCAGGTCAAGAAAAAGTCAAATGTAGCAATTGTGACAAAGCTCAGTCCTGAGGTCTTGCAAACACTCAGCCTGTGGCCAGTTGCTGGCAATACCAATACTGAACTATAGGGCTACCCAAGTGCTAAGTCTGACGGCTGATTGACCAGCCCACTCCTGTTACCATCATTGTGCCTCACAAACAACCAGCTGGGAAGCTGGGCTCTTCCAAGTGACCGAGAAATTATCCAAATGGTGAAGCCACACTGACACAGCTGTTCAACCTGCAGGCATGGCCTCCTTTGTATACACTTGCACTGGTCAAAAGACAAGGTGCACACCAGAGCACCCAGCCACTTTAAACTTATTACTCTGTCTTGAGCTTTCCTGGCCAATAGCTTCGCAACAGTTAACTTTAATTTTTCTCAGTCCTCAGTTTAAGTCTAAAATGTAAATAGCAACCATGGTATTGTGGAGGAGAACAGACTGATCAGACCCAGCTTTAGGAAATGTGGATATTAGATCTGACTCTGTCTTAACTCTCTCTAAATTCAACACTTCTGTATTATCTCAGCTGGATGTTAAATACATGTTTGCATCGTTTTAGGCTGTGGTGATTTTCTCTATGTAAAAGGACTTTTATAGAGAAATGTACTGTTATTTAGCCTGACTTTTATTATCTTAAAAACAGGAAATGAGCAGAACTCTACCAATCTGTAAAGTAAGGTTTACACCAATGTACAAACTCCTCATTGTCTTAAAAGTTATTATTAGTTAACAGAAGGGAATAAGAATCTTTGGTTGTTTTTAATAAGCAGAAATGACACAGCCACAACTTCATGGCAGAATGTCCTCTATAGCAGATAAACGTCTATCACTCTTTATAATACTGAGCTAGTTGGATAAACTGGGACTACTGTTGGTTTTATATCAAATTAGAAGAAAAAAAAATTAAAAATCCCAAAATTGACCAAGACCACCTTGCTGCTAAAAAAGTCTTCCAAGAATGTATTGCCATAAACTTTTTATTATCTCATTTTTCTGTGAAATATATGATGATAAACGATTTTAGAACAATACACTCATTAGTTCAAAATTTATTAACTAAGCGATTCTAATTGCCATTACAGAGATTAGACTTCATGCATGTTAAAATCAAAATGTAAGGATTTAAAAATGCTAATTAGGGATTAATGAATACTCATGCAGTAATATCTTAGCTAATCTAAGAAAACTATTCAAATTAGATCAACATACAAGAAAAACTGGAATAAACACAAAGAAAAAAATTATTTGCAACAAAATCAGGTTCATTTCAAACTTAATTAGATAGCTATAATGCTATTAGAATAATCAAAGTGATATTTGCACTTTACAGAGCTTCTTAGTAGCCATATAAAACTTTTCTAAAGGTGATTTTTATGTAGAGAAAATTCTGTTAACTTAAATATTCTTAAATTGTGCTAGGGTGTTAATCACCTCTAACTCATTTCACTCCAACATTCTGCATATAAACACACTTTATATCAGTTTTTAGCTAAGAAGACCTTATACACACCTTTCCTTTAAAGAAAGAGCCTCTGCTGATGAAAATTATGCTGATGTAGCAATTGCTTCTTTGAGTTTAGATACCTATAAGAAAATGGGTTAAGTATTTCTTCATCAGAAAAATGGCTGAGAAAATTGTCTGTAATTTTCTGTATCAATCATAAGCACAGTAACTTGGTTTGAAACTTTTTAGGTGGTCATATGCTTTTGTTTGTCCCTATTTCTTTCTTGTTCATCAGGCCTCTTGGAGAGAGATAGAGTTCACTTGTCTAAAGAGGAGAAAAGAGCTCTAGTTCATGAGTTGGCGGGCTGATTGAGAGGGCTGTAAATTAGTTTTGAAGGGTATAAGACCAGGCTCGCTAGAGATGAGCCTGGGGGCAGCTTGCCAGTGTTGGGGGCAAAATCAGCAGCCCAGGTGAACCTCCTGCACCAATGCAGCCAGCTTGGGTAGCAAACAGGAGGAGCTGGAAGCCATGGTGCAGCAGAAAAGCTACAATGTAGTTGCCGTACTGCTCCCAAGGGAGAAAAAAAAATACAATTCTCTCAGTATCTTTTGCTTCATTCATAGTCTGACCTTAGATTCTGTTTTCAGAATTTCAAATGCTTGGGGACAGGGAGTGTGGGTTGTGCAATCCTATTCTGACAGCCAAGCAGTCACCAAACCAAAACCAGGGATTTTTCTCACTCTTCAAGTGTTGCAGTGAAGGATTAAAGTATTATATCTGCTTCTAGTCCAGCAATGTATTGTCACTATCATAATCTGCACAGCTCTGTTAAAACAGGGGTTTGTTACACAAGCACAGTATATGCTGAGAAAAGAACTATCAATGTTGTAAATACCATAGAAGTGTTTTGAAAACACTTTTTAAATACAGGTTTAAGGCAGTTTAATTATACTTCAAATGTAGAATACTTGTAATGTTTGAAACAGTTGATACTCGGCTAATTCATTTTCTCAGTAGTTCTTTCTTAACAGGAAGGAGCCTGAGATTTATGCTGTGTAATACCTGTTGGGAATACTGATGTGTCATTTGCATAATCATTCACTCAGTCATCATTGTTCCATGCAGGTTCAGTAGAAAATGCTCCTTAATATCAGCTGAGTGAATAAGAATACTTTGTTAAGACCATATGCAGGATAACAAAGGTCAAGTCAAGTGCTTCTTCCTTCAACTACTTCTAAATTTAAATATTGTCCTTGATCTGTCCCTCCCTGGGTCCATGTTGAATTTCCACATGTTCTACTGTGTGTAGCTCATGTGTATGAAGCACGGTGAAGTGAGCTGTTGCAATGCAAAATAAGATTCTCATTCACCAGTGGTTGGTTCTATGACCAATAAAAACATCTAATGGAAGGAGCCCAATTGCATTATTCCAGGTAACACTTCTTTCTGCACACGCTAATCATATTTTTAATGGAAGTTTTATGATACCAGGTCTCTACGTTTTAGAATGAACTCACTTGGATAACTTGTTAACTAGCAACTGTTTTCAGTCGTAGATCTCTAAAGGCTAAACCAGCCCAGACAGACTGTTATTACTCCCAAATATAGGGTTGGACTTGCTCAGATGTCAATCTCCTTTTCAAATTTCCCTGTCATCTTGTGTGACACTTATTACACCCATATTGTAATAAAAGGATATGAATGCAAATGCTTTTGGTTTTTTTTCTGTTTTGGAAGAAAAATAAAAAAATGAAACAGCTATCTGAAGGTCAGTATCATTTTCCTTGTGGTTTAAAAGGCTCTCATCTTATTAAAAGTGGAGGTGGTTTTGAATTTAGGATCCCAGAGGCTGGGATTTTGACATGGTTAACAATGTAAAAATCTGGACTAGATGTGGCCAGATGAAAATGGCAGTAGTCTACTGCTTTTATTTATCCCTCAGATTTTATATATATCCTGTGTATGCTTCTGTTTATGCCCATACAACCTAATGCTTTGCAACTCTGATATCCTGACTTTCTGCAGCAAAGGTGTCTCATGGTTGGTTGTTTTTGTTTTTTTTTTTTTTTCCCCTGCCTTTAATGGGCTTGAGAATGTGGTTCTCGAGCCCCTTGGTAGTGATTGACACTCTGGGGACTCTAGAATTTCTAACTGTTGTCAATGTCTCTCTCCTTTGACATCTTTACCAGTTCTGTCTGACTTCTTAAAAAATTCTTTATTCCCAATTTGATCACAAGACATAATTCAGGGAGTGAAGTCCAAATTAGTTGTTGTCTGTCACAAGATGCTAACAAAATAATGTGGCCATAGCTTGGTCAGAGAGTTACAGCGTACCTATACAGACTTCTTTTTAATAGACTCCTCAAAGATGACTGAAGGGTTTTCAAGATTAATATAATTCAGTTTAAAAGAATTATAGTACTTTTAAAATTGAGGCAACTCAGTGACTGGGTCAGAGAGAACAGAAATTCAGAAGTAGAATAATCATTTTTATGATTAGGCTTGATTTCAGACTGTGCACTAACTTCTTGATCTGCAGTGAACTGAAAAGTTTTCTTTTAGCCCCTAGAAGATAATCAATTGTGTCTGAGACATAGTTGGGTATTTTCTAAGTGTTTCTATCTCTTCAGCTGTTGTGGGTAACACATGCTGCCATCTAAATATCCCTGTGTATACTGCTAAGTTCCCCAGAAACTGCCTTCTCTTCTTTCTAAGTGCTCTATTGGAACTCATCTCCCTTCTTAAAGGAATGCAATATAAATTGTGGTAAAATAAAATACCAATACAAATGTTACCAGTTGATAGATATATTGTGTTACAGGCATCTATTTACAGCATCAGATTAATGTATTCCAGATCCTGTTCTCAGTGTGCTAAAGGCAGCTATAGGTATTTATTGAAAGTTTTGCAAAGGGCTGTTTTTAATGTCAAATACTTGCCATTCACCTTAGCAACTGCACTAGCCTTGCACAGGATGGAAGGAGAGGAATGAGTCAGTATGGCAGCTATACAAGCATTAAGATATAAACTGCGTTTCTTTATTACACATCCGTTCAGTCATCTGGGTAAATTATGCAAATGATTATTAAAATCTATGATTGTCGAGGAGCAGTCTGGTTTAGTTCTTCTCCTTGCTTATAGAAAAATGAAGCTCAATTTAAGCGAAACTGTTATTTCTTTAGCAGATACCTTTTATCAATAGTACTGAATGAATTGTTAGAAAATGCTCTTCACAGTAGATTATTTTATAGACTTGAGTAGTGGAAGATAAACAGCCAGTCTTTAAAATAAAAAATCAAAACAAAACATAAATTATTATAAAGACCATCTTATTAGATTGAATTGTACTATATAGGATCTCAGTATGCTGTTATCAACTACTCTTAATTAGTTTTACCAGGCACAGGGAGTATAATATCAAAGTTACATAGTTAATGCATTTAACATTTTCCAGCACCACTGGAGCTTCAGATTTTGTATTCCTTGGAGAATGGGTGACCATGTTTCTCATTTCCTAAGTTTCTGTTCTTCAGTAAGAAATTTTGGGCAATGCTTTTAATTGCTCTTCTACTGAAAGAGTACATAAAACCAGAATTGCACTATTCCTCAGAGTTAAATTTAAGCTTCCACAGCAAGTTTTAGTGCATTTGCACGATGTCAATCAACATAGATCCATATCTTGTGACAGACTGGTAAATCTAAGGTACACATCTAAACTGAGACATCTTGCACAGGTAAAGATTGGTTCTGCAACACTGGGGTGAAATAGTTCTTGGAATTTCTTGTGTAAACATTTAAACAACAAGAAATATATCTTTGTTCTTTAAGTCTCAGCTTAGAGTCCTTCAGTGTTTTGGAGTAACTTTTACAGCCTTCATTCATGCTATCAATACTCTAGTATGTTTACCAAGGTAATAATTTGTAACAAAAGTGAGAAAAATTACATGACTTGCTTAGACTGCATTGTGGAATGTTCTTCCATAAAGATGTTACTGACATGAGAAAGACAGACACAAACTACAGGACAAGGAAAAGTTGTATAAGGCACACTCTTGAGTATATTAGGGTATGCTTTGTTCTGGCACTAGACATTCTCAAAAGCATAAGGATAACGATTTTGCCAAAATATTTGTCACCGTTGGTGTTTCTAAATATAACTGAATACTTGAAAACACATTCTGAATGGTTGTTGTAGTTTACTCCAGCAGGCAGCTGAACGTCACACAGTCATTTGCCTACACTCCCCTCAGTGGGATGGGGAAAGAATCTGAAAAAAAGATTAAATTAATGGATCGAGATGACAAGAGTATAACAGGACAGAAAAGGAAAGGAAACTTATAAAAATGTTAAGACAATAGACAAGCCAAGTGACGCACAACGCAATTGCTTACCATCCAGTGACTTATGCCCAGCCAGGCCCTGAGTAGCAATTGTATTCCCCAGCCAGCTCCTCCAGTTTTATTTTTGAGCACGACAACACATGGTCTAGGATATCCCTTTGGCCAGTTGGGTTCAGCTGTCCTGGCTATGTCTCCTTTCAGTTTCTTGTGCACCCCTAACCTACTTGCTGGCAGTGCAGTATGAGAAGCTGAAAAGTCCTTGACTTAATATAACCACTGCTCAACAGCAACTAAAACATCAGCTTGTTATCAACATTCTTCTCATCCTAAATCCAAAACACAGCATTATACCAGCTACTAGGAAGAAAATTAAGTCTATCCCAGTCGAAACCAAGACACAAATTTAGTAACCTGCTGTGTAAATGTTTGGCTATGACCATGGTTTTATTGATGAGAATACTTTTTTCAGTAAAAGAAACCAGAAGCAGGCTTCAGAGATAAAGTACCTTATATACTCTTTTGGTGTATGTAATGTCAGAATGAAGTAATGAACTACTAGACTATTCAAAATATTTGCTTGGCTGCTAATGGTAATATCAACCCATTTGAAAGAATTTGCTCCATTTTCAGAGTTCTTTATTTCTGTTACTTATGTTACTTTTAGAAAAGTGTTCAACCATCAAACAGTAAATCTTCATAAATCTGCAATGTATTTGTTTAAATTTAGAAACTAACAGTACTAAGAGTTGTGAAAATATAAGTAATGCAAATGGCATTCCAGTGTTGGAGAAAAAAAAAGTGGAGTGTTAGACTTAAGCTAACTTACATTAATATGGACTCAAGAGGCTCTGATATTAATAGTGTTAATTTAATGTCAAAGCAGAAATGAGAATAATTGACTATTGTCCTTTTTGCCCTCTCTCTGCTACTTTCAGAATCCTATTTTAACTGGACTTTTGCAATAATTAAATTTTACTGGAAGTAAAATACTGGACTGCTTCAAGATTCAATTTGGTCTTCAATTCTTGTGAAAATTGATTTATTTTGTGTTGTCCATTAATATAGGCTTAAATGTGTATTAAGCTAAATATAGACTGGAAGAGTTAGAAGAATCAGGAATGAAACAGTGAAGCTGAGCTTTGGAAGAAAAGAATATGGCTGGAGAAGGTGTATTAGATTTAGTCTTTGTTTCTTAAATCAACTTTAATTTAACTGTCAGGAACCCAAATTTTCCCCAAGTCACATCTGTTTTTCCAGTGATAGTATTTGGTAAGGAGTCTCCTTGTCTTCATCTCAGTTTGTGAGTTTTTCCTTGTTATGATCTCCTCCTATCATGTTGAGGAGGAGTAGTGACAGAGCTGCTGGGTAGTTGTCTGGCAGCTGCCCAAGGTTAATGCACCAGAGTACTCACTATTGAAATGGTCTTCTGCTCTCTCAAACTCTTCGTAATATTTCCACTTCCACTGTAAAATGGATAGAGCTAATGTGGGGGTTTGGGTGTTTGGTTTATTGATTTTTATTTTAAGATAAAGCTTCTATTCAAATATATTTTAATTTTGGTTTCCATTCAAATTCAATGAGGTGAAAACTGACTGAAGGACTATAAGCAAAGGCTAATATAGTGATTAAAAATAGTAACATGTTATTCTGATGGGTAGATTCTAAAACTAACACAGGGACCACTGTAAATTGAAATTTAAGACAACTTCATTAGATTTTTCTGTAAAGAACTAAAAAAAAACCACATGAAAAATGTAGCTTTGTAATGACCTTTGAGTCTAAATGACAATGCAAATTATTCTGCAGGTGACTGTAAACTGGAATATGTTTTGAGGGGAAAAAAATGGTCATGCCATGCATTATTTTGGTGCTTGTAAGCACTGAAATTTGCAGTAAGGGAAAATGCATGGCTTTATAGATGTACAATGTAGGATATTCCCAAAAATATGATATTTATAAAGATGAGAGCCATTGTATTCTAGCTTTCTTTTCTTCACTGAAGTGCTATAAAAGAATTTTGAAAGTGCCTTTTTTTCCTGCTCCTGAGGGAATAGACCATAGAGGAAACATCCATGAGGTTTCATGTTTGATGGAGTCTCCTGTCACAGAAGGCAGGTCTTTTTTACGGGTTGAGCAATGTCTTGGGACCTCAAAGTGCATAAAGTGCTATGCAACTCAGCTGTAACCGAGACACAGCTTCAGAGTTCTTTAAATTGGTGAAAACATGCAAAATCATTAGTGTCACAATATTTAGCTATTCGGCCATTTAGCTCTTTGTGTGCCTTTCTGTATCTGGGTTATGAATTCTGGTTTTTAGGATGCTAAATGTGCTCTATATAGGCAATAAAGCACCTTGATTAGGCATTCTAGCATCTTAGGTTGATACTGAATGTAATCATTATCAGTATGCAGCTTAGTACTGGCTCTGGTACTAATAAGGATATTGAAGTGAGCTGTAAAAGCAGAATGTGCTGAAGTTTAACTTAAAAAATAAATGAATGCATGAACTGCAATAGTAGAATTGATGCTATTATGTGCAAGAGGTCCAGTACTAGACAAAATTTTGGCTCTTGGTTGGTTTGGTATTTATTTAGCAGAAGTGCTACCAAAGGTTTCAGATGGTAAGATGAAATGTGGAACTCTTTGTGAGAAAGTATCACAGAGTCCAGCTCTGGCCTAGATCCCACCAAACCTGTAGTCAGCTGTAAAATGATGGATCTTCTGGGAAACACTGTTGTTGGGGTAGAGACAAAAAGAAGTCCATAATTATTTTGCATGACTTCGGTCTGTAATAGACAACCACTCAAGACGAAGTTGAAAGAGAGGGATCTGAGAACAACTCCATATCTTTATTTTTTCCAGGGAACTGGGAAATGATGATGTTTTTAATGAGTCCAGAGGTAAGACTGGAGTGAGCATTGCCTGGACTTTTTCATACACTTGAAGGAAGAAGGAAAAATAACTCCCAATAGTAAAGGTAAGAGCTCAAAGGTCAAAATCAGTAGGGAAAAGTGCTGTGAAGTTTTATTGTAGGTTAATTTAGTGTTGAGAAAGAAGAATTATATGTTTGCTGTACTCTTGTCTCTCTCCCAGAAACAGTAGATTACCTCTTGCTGACAGTAAATTGACTTCCTCCTAGGCTGGCCATTCTTCTTTAGCATAAGGAGTGCTTACTGTATAAGCAACTTCTACTCATTGTGAGCTTTTGAAAGGAGCACTCCAGACCTTTCCCTGTTATGCTCTAGTTACTGAGGGGAAGAAGTTGAATTACTCATATCCACCTCTGCCAAAAGCAGTAGGAGGAAAAAGTTGACTGAAGCAGAAAACAGTGGCAAACATGACAAAGTTAGCATTCCAATCTCAACAGCTGTAATTATCCTCTCCATCTGGGCTATGGAAGACAGGGAAAGCCAATTTTCAGATCAACCACCTGTAGGAAAGTTGTTTATTTTTTGGAACTCTTTTTAACCAGAAGATGAATTCTTTTTCATGTAGGGATATATCTTACAGTTTTTAGAAAATGCTACAGTTTTGAGACTGGAAGTAGTTTCAAAGAATTTATTTAATGTATTTCTACATTATACAGCTGAAAGTGTATTTAACAGTTCTAATGTATGCATTTTGCCTACTTACTAAGAGTCCTCAAACTCAGCATGCAATGAACCCTGCTGATCTGAAACACTGAAAAGGGAAACTATTCTCAGTGTTTGCAGTAACAGTTTAAACAAGGAACTTAATCACAAGAGATAATCTTTCTTTTTTCAGTTTCCCAATTAATATTGCCTTGGCCTTTTGGCCTTGGACTTTTTGAACTTTATTTTACAAATCAGGCTTTAAAAAAGAGTTGTATATACATATATATGAGTAGTTTCTACACAAAAAGGAGTAAAAAATACTTCTTGATAAGCATGTATTTAATTTGCAGGGGTTATATGTGTAAGTAACATTTATTTTGGCATACCTGTCATGGGGTCATTACAGAAAAGAAGTAGAAGATTTCTTCAAAATGCACCAGATACACTACAAAATCTATTTTGGGGCTAATTCTCTACATGTGCAGCTCTACTTCTGCATATTACATTTTTAATGGTACTGTGTTAAGATCCTTCTGTGAGAATTAGCTATGAATTAGAAGTATTTTGATGAAATAACCTCTATTTTAAAAAGTTAACTCTGAATATATTAATCCATTAAATGAATTTCTAGAAAGTAATTTTTAAACCTCAAATCATCAGACTTGCAAAATTTATTTAGCTAAAGATATGAGAATTTTATCAAACTGAATATTTTTCTTCAGTCATGTAGCAGCCATGGACAAGATGGTTTTGGACAGTGTAAGTTGGAACAATTCTATTTACTGTATGGAGTACACCAAAAAATCCCATGCCTAAAACCTGATGTTGTGCTAGTGTAAAAATGTGGAACTGATCAGCTTGATAAATTAATTTATTTGACCAGCTTAGTGTGGATGGCAATTTTGATCAACAATTGGAACCGGCTGCACAGGGAAGTGCAGGGAATCACTATCCCTGGAAATGTTCAAAAATCTTGTACATGTGGTGCTTCGGTAAATGGTTCAGTGGTGGATTTGAAAGTGTTAGATTGAGGGTTGGACTCAATCTTAGACGTCCTTCCTATGCTCAATGATTCTATGATGGCAAGGTTGTAGATGTTGGTAACCTGGACACCACTGTCCATTCCATTCTGCTGGAGCAGATGCTGCTCATGGCTTGGACAGGTGTACCTTTCACTAGATAAAAAATTATATGGGTAGCTGAGCCCTGAGAGTGGTGGTGAAAGGAGTGAAGTCCAGTTGACAGACAAATACAACTGGGGCTCCCTAGGGCTCACTATTGGGGTACAGTTCTGTTTAATATCTTTATCAAGTATCTGGATGAGAGCATAGAGACAATAACAAGTCAGACAGGAGTGCTGATCTGCTGGAGGATAGAAAGGCTCTGCAGATGGATCTGGACAGGGTGGATTGATGGGCTGATTGTATGAGGTTGAACAACGCCAAATGCCCCATCCTTCATTAGGGTCATAACAACCCCAGGCAGTGATACAGGCTGGGGAAAGAGCGGTTGAAAAGCTGCTTGGTGGAAAAGGACTGGGGGTGGTGGCTGACCATGAGCCAGCTGTGCTTCCAGTTGGCCAAGAAGGCCAATGGCACCCTGACCTGTATCAGCAATAGTGTGCTGATCAGGGCAGTGATTGTCCCCATGTACTCAGCACAGACGAGGTCACACCTTGAATCCTGTGTCCAGTTCTGGGCCCCTCAATACAAGAAGGACCTTGAGGTGCTTGAGCATGTCCAGAGAAAGGCAATGGGGCTGGTGAAGGGTCTGGAACACAAGTCTGATGAAAAGCAGTTGAGGAAGCAAGGGATGTTTAGCCTGAAGGAAAGGAGTCTCAGGGGAGACCTTATTGCTCTCTACAACTACTTGAAAGGAGATTGTAGTGAGGTGGGGATTGTCTTCTTGTCTCTGATAACAAGTGATGGGACAAAAGGAAATAGCTTCAAGTTGCACAAGTGGATGTTCAGATAAGATATAAGAAAAATTATGGGAAGAGTTATTAATCACTGGAACAGGCTGCCCAGAAAAGTGGTTAAGTCAACATCCCTTATGGTATTTAAAACATACGTAGATGTGACAATTAGGGATTTGTTTTAGTAGTGGATTTGGCAGCACTAAGTTTATGATTAAACTCCATTTCAAGGATCTTTTCCAAGCTAAATGACTCTATTATATTCAAATTTTTATATTATTCTCACATACTCACAATTCAACATAAACTTTAAATGCCAGCAAAAAAGCAATCTCATTGGTAGACTCTGATAGTGTTGTTCATGCATTTAAGATGATTTCTACTAGTGGAAAAGACACATATACATCTTATGGAGCTTACTGTATGGAAATACAAACATGATGATGTGATACAAGGATAAAACTTACTTAAAACTAGGTATGCATTTTATGGGGAAAAAGTCGTCTTTTAAAAATAATGAATAAATTTTTTATTGGCGTTGACCTTTTATCACTCTGACTATGATAGTAAGAGAAAACATCTTGCATTTTGTAATAGTATATTGAGATACACTACTCTAGATATAGATACATGATGTGCTCTGCGACTTAGGAGCCCTAGTTTGCTAAATAACACATTTAAGTTAGAGAAGAACATTTGTAGCAGATGATAGAATGTGTGTCAGGCATGCTTAACCCAAAGACAGTTTGAATAATAAAATCTGATTCTGAAAACCTGATAATACAGAAGAGGAAATACAGCACTGGGTTTACTTGCCTACTCAATGGTCTTCAACAAAAAAATATCAGCTCTACGTAAACATGAATCTTGCGGAAAATAAAAATTGCAATTATCTAATGGTGAAACACACATGACTTTTCTGGGGTTTGATTTTTTAAACATTTTTGTGAATGTTTCATATGGAGAATGCTTTCATCTGGAACAAATAGTGTGACCTTCGACTTATAAGTAAATATTTTGTGAAAAAGTGTTTTCTGTTTACTGCTGTGATTCTAAACTTAATCTAGAATACTCAGATCAAGAATAGAATATTATATTTGTTTTTCTGTTTGATTTAATTTGCTTATGTCTTGGAGGGGCATCATTTAAGGTGGGAAAATAACAGAATAACAAAAATGTCTTATAAAAAGGATATGTCCTGCTGAAGTCCATTAAGTGTACCTCTCTTACTGCATAAAGTGCTCAAAACTTCTTGTAAACTGTTGTTTTCACGGTTCTTCAAGTTATTGCTTCCGTATGAAGTTCATTATCATCCTATTTATAATAAGAAGAATTGAAAACCAATAAATGTGAGATTTCCAGACTGAAATCCTTGTGAACTATCAGTAGTCTTTTGATTTTGCATTTCAAAATAGTATTGTATATTCTTCGTAGGGCCTCACTGCCTTCTCATTGACATGAAGCAGCAGAAAAAGCAGATTAGTCTGAAAATTTTTCAGAGGCCACCAGAAGGTTATTTGCAGAAATGTTACTCTTACATTTCAAATATCTTTTTCCTTTTTCGCCTTTCTCTAGCTTTTCTCTCATTATAACATGATAATTTGTGATATGCGTCTGGTGCCTTTTTCTTTTCTTGAAAGTTATTATAATTCTTCCATTTCTAATCTTCAATTTATGTTTCATTGTGTCCTACTGAAATTATTTCCTCCTGCACATATTCCCCAGTTCAGCTAGTTTTATTATTGTGCCCTTTTCAATTCACTAAGGACACCTTTACATCCTAATGGAAGTTCTTCAAAACAGAGCTGACCTAAATCTTAAAGGGATATGTAGTATCATTTCCCAAGGAGATTTCTGTTTCATTGTGTGATCCTGGAAGATCATTCTTAAGTATCACAGATATGAAATTGTTATGAAATGAATTTCCCATGAAAGTGACCTCTCACCCAGGAGAGATTAAACATTTGCTTTGTATATACCATCTCTTCTGAATGAGAATAATACCACAGTGCACTGTGAAAATATATTGGGACATACTATTTTATGTTATACCAGGGTGGAAAAAGAACACTAAAACAACCTTTAAAAAAATTGAAATAATTTCTACTTCTGTTAGTATTTATAAAATGTCACATTGTCTAAAAATAATACAAGGAACACTTGGAAATTATTTCACTTACAAAAATTCAAGATTCACAAGACTTTGCAATACCAGTGCAGACAGCAAAATTAACTTGCTTCTTTGTCTGTTCATTATAATAGAATTTAGTGCAGTGATCATGGGATCTGATTTTTGCTGTGCATTTCTGTTTTTTGTTCACAGAACAGAGTCCTTTCTTGAACTGGTGTGTATTCAAGTATGACCCTAAACTGCTTTCTGAACACCACTTGTACCCTGTTTGAAAATTGAGTTAAATTTTCTTTTGTTAGAGTTTCCTCTGATCACAATGACTCATTTCAAACTAACTTCTTTGCAGTATCATTCCAAAGGGAAAGTTTTCCTATCCCTGTGGCATCAGTTAGGATACAAGAGGAAATTTAGGTTACAAATATTCCATAATTGTAGGCAACTTGATTCATGCTGCTTTGTATTGTGGTGATTACATAGGTTCAGGACACTGGCTCCCGTTGAACTCGGCTGAAACAGTGAATGCTTGAAGTCTAATGTATAAAAGCACTGAAGGTCTCACACCAAGAGGAGGAAGGAACACACACAACAGACTATTCTTCCTGCCCTTTGAACTGTGTCACTGAGACTGGTTTCAGAGCAGGATAGCCTCAGTCACTTGCTTTTTGTCTGTGGCAACAGAGACTGGTTATGACTTGATTAAGTTACCTGACCCATCTTGCAGGGAATCAGATTGATCTATGGAATACTTTCTTCTTTCAAGAATGAACTGGTTCCTGTGTACTAAAATGAAAGTTCTATACTGGAATCCCCTTCCTTGCTCCCTATCTTAACTTTTTCCTTTTCAGACCTCATTCCAAGGTTTTGTCTGCTTACTTTATTGCCTCCTCTTGTTCTAGCCTGACTCAGTAATGAGACTAATTAACTGATATTGAAATAATTTATATTCACAAAGATCGTGAGAGTTTTCGCATGCCTTTTCATTTCTGCTAGAAGACTTTAAGTCAAAATAAATTTGGTCGAATTGGCCCGTATCTTCTGGCAGATTGCGCAAGTTTTTCATACGCCTTTGTTTCTTCCTACTTCTTCCATCCCATAACAGTTCTTCTGTGGTCATGATGCGATTAAAGTTGAAACACTTTATCAGTGTTGCAATAAGGCACTGGAGTATGTATAAGAGCACAAAAATAAAGGTACTCTTATAACCATCACTCACCAAAGTGAACAGTTCTGGTGCAGACACATTCTATGGAGCAAGGTGAATCTCTAGAACCAGGGGAAGCCCAGGAGAGCACCAAGATGCTCTGTTGACAGGAAGAAAAAAGACGACAAACTTCAACCCTAAACATGAGGAGAAGAGATTTTAGATTGCTCAGGGAACCAGTTCATAAGGACCCCTGGGATAATGCTTTTGAACGTACTGGAGTCTATGAGTGCTGGTCATTTTTTAAACACCACCTCATAAGGGCACAGCAGCAGGGAATACCAAAATGTTGGAAGTGAAACAGCTGAGGCAGAAGGTCATTTTGGCTGACCAGGGATCTTCTTTTAGAGTTAAGTCAAAGAAGGAAGTTGTATGCCCAGTGGAAACAAGATTGGGTGACATGAGAGGAATACATTGATGCTTCTCACCTCTGTAGGGAGACAATTCATGTGGCCAAAGATTAACTGGTATTATTGAAAAACACCTGAAGGACAATGCAGTGATCAGTCACAGCCAGCACAGTGTCATGAGAGGAAGGTCTTGTTTGCCAAACTTAATTTTCTTTTAATACAAGTAGCCCACCTATCTGAGCCAGGGAAGCAAGTTATGTGATCTTTTTGGATTTCAGCAAAGCTTTTGATAATGTCTCTCACAGTATCCTTCTGGACAAAATGTCCAGCACACATCTGGAAAAACACATCCTGTGATGTGTGAACAACTAGCTCATAGTTTGAGCACAAAGGGGAATTGTAATGGATGAGGTGATAGCAGACTAGTAACCTGTCACTAGTGGGATTCCACAGGTCTCCATCCTCAGCCCTGTGCTCTTCAACATCTTCATAAATGACTCAGACATAAGACTTGAAGGAATATTAAGTAAGTTTGCCACTGACATTAAATTGGGAGGAGCTGTTGACTCCCTTGAAGGCAGGGAGGCTTTGCAGAGAGACCTCAACAAATCAGAGGGCTGGGCAATCACCAGCCATATGAAGTTTAACAAAAAACAAGTGCCAGATTCTGCACCTGGGATGGGCCATCCCTGGGTGTCCACATAGACTGGAGAATGAGAGGCTGGAGAGCAGCATTGCAGAAAGAAAACTGGGGGTCTTGGTCAATGTCAAATTGAACATGAGCCAGCAGTGCCCTGGCAGCCAGGAGGGCCAACCCTGTCCTGGGGGGCATCACCAGCTGGGCAAGGGAGGGAATTGTTCCTCTCTGCTCTGCACTGGGGTGGCCTCACCTCGAGTGCTGTGTAAAGAAGAATATAAAACTATTAGAAGGCATCCAGAGGAGAGTTAAAATGATGGTGAAGGACCTAGAAGGGAAGCCAGGAGGAGTGGCTGATGTCACTTGGTCTGCTCAGCCTGGAGAAGAGGAGACTGAGGGGAGACCTCATGGCAGTCTGCAACTTCCTCATGAGGGGAAGAGGAGGGGCAGACACTGATCTCTTCTCTGTGGTGACCAGAGATACAACTCAAGGGAATGGCATGGAGCTGTGTAAGGGGTGATTTAGTTTGGATATTAGGAATAGGTTCTTCACCCAGAGGGTGGCTGGGCACTGGAACAGACTCCCCAGGGAAGTGGTCACAGCACTGACAGAGTTCAAGAAGTATTTGGACAATGACCTCAGATGCAAAGTGTGAGGGGCTTTCCTGGACAGGACAAGGAGTTCGACTTGATGATACTTGTGCATCCCTTCCTATTCAGGAAATTCTATGATTCTACAAAATAAAACAAAACAAAAACAGAAAAAGAAAGATATCTTAACTGACTAAAGATTTAGACAATTTTTTATCAGATGTTCATTTGACTGATATAGAAGAAGACAGCACACTTAAGTTGTTGCGGTGAAAAGTTTTTACAAAGAGGACTAAGTCACTGTCACAGGTGTAGTGATCAATACTATTCAATTAGAGAAATAAAATGAAAACCCCTCTGTACTCAAATCAACAAAAATGGAAGAAGAGAACATAAAGAAAAGACTTAGTCATAAATGAAAAATGTTAAATCAATACCACAGAGGTGGTCCATGCATATTTTTCTTTAAAGGAAAAATCCAGTTACTGTGCTACCTCTCAAAACCTCTGCTTTCTCAGAAATTGAATCTCACTTCTGATCAATGGTGGAGGTCTGGAAAAGTCTTTTTCGTATGAATGACAGCTTGGAAATCCTGCACAGATGGAGTCTTTGCTCCAGTAGATGTTTTTTGCTATAACTCTAATTTTTTTACTGTATTTTGCATAACCATTGTAATTGCATCGCAGCTGTGTGTATAAATAAGAGTTTCAAGCAGTTTTAATGTTTTTCAGATGAACTTCAGAGAGCTATTTGCATCTCTGGCAATACCTCTTTTCAGGCATAAACACTACTTTCTGAGCTGGTAAATAATATAATCATATTCTGCTGTTACATTCAAAATTATTAACAAAGCTGATTCTCTTACTAGTTACTTTCCTTCCAATCATTCTGTTGCCTGGGAAAGCACTCAAAATGTATGGATTGCCTTTAGACCATTTTACTCCTGGACCATGATTGTCTGGGTTTACTCCCAGTGTCATTCCTCTCCCTTTCCATTTTGTCATGGATGTAATAGAAGAAAACTGAAGTAATTATAAGTAGACTGGTGTTAAAACTGAAAACTATGCCCTGGGGTATCTGCTCCTGTGCCCAACCTTTGGCCAAAGGCTTGTGTGAGTTGCTAGTAAATTAACCAAAGCAATGTTCGAGAGCATCCTGCCTACAACCCCTGCCTATAACTGTTCTGTTATGGAGAAATGAGGGACCACTTGTAAAAAAAGCTCATGCTGAAGAAATTTTTGGGAAATCCACAAAAGAACCTTCTGGATCTTCTTTGCCTTTTCACACTGTGTAAATTTTAGGGTATGAAAACCTGTGTTATAAATGTGCAAAAATAAAATGATGAAAGATATTAATAGAACCTCGTTTGCAAGGCCTCTTTACTCCAGAACTTTTCTTGCTTTTAAGTGTCCCTAGCCATATGGCCAAAGCAAAGTGAGGAGGAGAAAAGTTTGTCTAGAAAGAAGTTCATTGTTTTGGGTTGAGAATAGCTTTTTTGGGTTTAAGACTGGTGATAAAATCAAACTTAAAGCAAGGAGACTGGATAATGGAAGTGAAAGTGACAGCAGCTGAAGCAGTAGAAAAAGCCTGAAAATTTCGAGTGCTGAATTTCATTTGGGTGAGAAGACTGGGTAACTTTTCCTCTAGAAAGTTGTGCAAACTGTCACACTCTCAGCTTGCTTGTGGAGACTTAGTAATACCTCTTATTCAATACTTACACTATGGATTGAAACTGAGCCAGGTTTGAAAAAAGTTTTGCTTACAAATTGACTAGTCCTTGAAAATGAGCAAAGCTGTAGATCATATGTCTGAAAGTACTGAGCAAATAGAAATTAGATCCTAATGCTAAGTAGGTTTTCTAGTGCTAGCTATTGTTATTCTAGCACTTATTTTTGAGGGAGAAAAGATGTTTGTGACAAGCTCCAGTGTATGAATGCCTTGCATGTAAACACTAGTATTTCAGTTATTGTGAGACACCTGTCCTGTAAAAACTGATATAGATTATGGCAAACTAAAACAATATAGGGGAATTTAAGCAAGAAGATGGTATCTGAATTTGAAATAAGAAATTTGAGGGATTTTTTCTCAAGGATAATTCTGAAATTAGCACAATTATGTAAGTATTTATTTTGATTCTACTTTGAGATATTCATTATCTATTTTTAATTACTTTGTGCTTGTATTGTTGAATTCAGTTTGCGTCACACAAAGTGATAAAGTTATTCAGGTACAGGCTTTGTGCTTGGTAAATCTGCTCAGTCTGACTTCATGACTTTCACATGCCTAGAAATTGCTTTGAGGGCACCTGTGACCTTGGGAATGGAGGTGTGGCTGACTTCAGTTTCCCACATCCTTCTCTATGCCCTCTTTGGGACATAAAATTAATATTTTTCTACTTGATTTTTTCTAATTCTGAGAACTTCTGTTCACTGCTGTCTTTCCAAGTTGGTGAAATATCTTTGTGATGACTTTAGCCAGGTTACTCTGCAATGCTGAATATTTGGTTAGAAACTCTGGACCTGTACATGTTCATCTTATTCAAGCAGCCTCTGACTAAACTTTTTTCTGATCACAGCCTTCCTTTCCAAACTCTGCTGCCAAGCACATGGACTTAGGACACCAACTTGCCACTGAAAACCTGCAGGGAGAAGAGAGGCCAAATAGAGCAGTCTTTGCTTTGTTACTAGAATACCACTGCACTGACTACTCTACCAAAGCTTTTCTTGGATTTCCTTTGCTTCAGTGTACACCAGTACCTTCCCATTGGCCCTCACTTATTCTTCTAATTTTAGCTCCAGTGAAGCATTGGCCTTTCAAATGCTCCTTGCGCTCTTCTTTGTAATAAATATATGACTACTTGCACTTCTTTGAGCCTCTCTGCTTGCATTTGAGCTTAGTTGGGGTTCTTTAACCTGCCTGGAAACTTTCTGCTATGACTGCTCATTTTCTTGCACTTAGATAATTTTATTCAAAACTTGACTCACTCTTTTGATAATCTTTGTGCTTTAAGGAAGCTACCCTTGAAGATCAATCAGACTTCATGAGCTCCTCTATCTTCCATGCAACCTATGAAATCCTGCCAGCAGTTCACTGAACAGACTGAAAACAGTTCTAAGTCTGAAAGTTCTCCTGCTGCTTACTTCCCTGTCTTACCTCAAGATCTTTAATTCTTCTGTCTACAGGTCACAGCAGCATAGATTGTCAGTGACTATCATATCCCTAACTATGTAGTAAAGCACCTTCCTGGCTGGTCTATCCTCTAAATTTTGGGGAAAAAGAATCCCCAACACACTTCTAAAATTTTCTGAATTAGGTGTGCTCCAGAGTGTTGGGTTTTCAGTAGATATCAAAGTGGTAAAAGTCCTGTATGAGAATGAAGACTTGTGACTGGAGCACCTCCTAGCTGTCTGGATAATGCTTAGTATATCTTGAATAATGCTCAGTCTATTTTTTTCTACTTTTTGGTAACTGCCATAGTCATTCCTTAACACATCTCTTTGACCTTTTACAGATCCTGTTTCAGATTATCATTCTATAGGACAGCTCCATGTATTCTTTTGTTCCTTTATGCAGAATGAAATAATTTTTCTTCTCTTTTTCCTGAAAATCATGTACCCATCTGTCTGACAACTCCATTCATAAAAACTATTCCATCTTGCTTTTCTGATTTGTTACTGCATTTTCATCAAATACCACAAGTTCCTTGACAGCTGCTCTTGAAGATCATTATGGTTTTGTAGGACCCAAAGCGCTTTGCCAGCTTGAGAGCAGTGGATTCACTGACAGGATATATCTGTTCCTCCTGTAGCCTTTCTCCTTGATTTGATTGAGAACCTCCCAAGGGTCCCTGTCCTCTTCACCTGAGTTCTCAGAGACATATAATCAACCTTGATCTCATTTTCCCTGTGCAGTGTTGCTCATTCTTATGTGGTTGTAACAATGGGAAACAAGGGGAAGTAACTCAAGAGCTAGATGAGTTCCAGCAGTCTCCACAAGGTTGAGGATCTGCTCCCTGGGCAAGTGTGAAGCCTCCTTCAAACAGCAAATTTGATTGGAAGGCAGGTTTGAGTGCAAGGCTGCACTTCGTTCTGTATTCTTTCTTACTGCCAATGTTTTTTCAAATATGTACACATTCCAATGAAGAAAAAACATTTATTTCACTCATTTTATTGAAAAGAAACCCATTAAAAAAATCTAATTTCTTCTTGTAACCCTCTCTCAAATAGAGACTTTATTCTTTCCCACTGTTCCCCTTAAGGAATTGAATGGTCTCTTTCACATGATTGGAGAATTCTCTGAAAATGACTGTATGAAAATAGCTCCTAAGGAGAGTTGAATTACTTCTTAAGGTACACTGTTTATATGCCAGTAGTGCAGTCAAGATAATATCTTTGATATTTCAGAGATTGTTGCTTCAATTCAAGACTTGTAAAATGTGATGGCTATTCTTTCTTGGAACCTTTTACTTTATTGCAGCTTGTATAACAGTATGAAATGTGCAGCTTATTTTCTGGCACTTCGATAAATGTGCAGTTTGCCCTAGAAGTTTGGATTAAAAGGTAATTTCAGGCCTAATGAATATGAAGGGCCAGTTTTTGTGATTCATATTGGCCCAGACTTCTGTTTGATGTTGGTGGATGCTTAGAGAGATAAAAGAACTGTAATTTTAGACCTGATGCTGCTTAGCCATCTGTATTTGAATATTTCCCTTTAAATAAGAGGCCCTTCAGTCTATTTAGATTAGGTAGCAGAATAACTGGACTGAACTTCTCTGCCTATGGAGCTTTGGATTCTCTGCATTAGGAAAATGTCCAGTTCTTTAGCAGCTGAAGTAAAGACTAAGGTTTCCTATATTTAGGGATCAGCTTCAGGAATTTTAGCTCTGATCCTAAGAGGATAGCCTAAGAGGTGATAAAAGGAAAGCAAGTAGAAAGTCTTTAAAATGAAATTTTTAATGAGAAGGACTAGAATATTCAAACACTCCATCCAGTAAAAAACGATGTCCCTGGAGGTCAATAGTGGGGCCACTACTGTTCAGCCTCTTGTCGGTGACAGAGACAGTGGGATTGAGGGCACCCTCAGCAGGTTCACTGACAACATCAACACCAAGTCAACATGCTGGAGGAAAGGAATGCCGCTCAGAGGGACCTGGACAGGCTCATGAAACCTTGTGAAGTTCAACAAAGTGTAACACAAGGTCCTGTACCTGGGGCATTCCCAGGTACACCCACATGTTGGGCAGAGAAATGATTCAGAGCCACCCTACAGAGAAAGAGTTGGGGGTGCTGCTTGGTCATGAACCAGCAGTGTGTGTTCACAGTCCAGAAAGGGAGCGCTGGGACCAGATGATCTTTAAGGTTTATTCCAACCCCTTAACATTCCGTGACTATGATCCTCACTATGCAGTAATTGATTCTTGCTCAGGCTTTTCTGAGCTCATTTAGAAGGGGACTGCTTCTGGAAAGTGATTAAAAATCAGCAAATAAGATTTCCAAGTAAGTATTTGAAGAACTGCATTAATTATTGACCTTTTTTTTTCCATAAGGGAAAATGAAGGACAACTATACTATGTTCTGAAATTTTACTTCTGTGTTTGAGACTGGAATTTGTCTCGATATCTTTAATCAAAAAATGTCCATTTATCCAGCTAAACAGAACTATTCTGATCATCTCCACACACTGATTTATATTCCAGCTGCATAACATTCCCCCTACCAGCTTTATATGAATGTAAGAATGCTGCTGTAGCAGCACCTTTTCCTGTTCTGCTAAGCTACGCCTGTGAGCTGAACCAGATCCCCTTTAGATGAACAAGATCATTTCTGCAATCACTCTGCAAGAACCAGCCAGACTCCCCCATTGTTCACTTAAAAATATTGTGAGATAGAATTATCTATAGACAGGCACTTGAAATCCACAGACCTACAAATGGGAAGTGAGTGCTAGGACTGACTTATGTGAGAAAGGAACTGTCATTATGGGTCCTGCTAGCCGGAGGAGATGAAGGATGAGTCTAGTGTTCAGAATATTGATTCTTTACATAGACAGAACAAAATTCCTGGCATTCTTCAGTATTTTCTTATAGAGTTGTGCAGGTTTTGACAGGGATAATTTTCTTTGTAGTAACTAGTATGGAGCAATGTTTTGGATTTGTGCTGAACACATTTGATAGCACAGGAATGTTTTAGTTACTGCTGGACAGTGCTTATCCAGAGTTAAGGTCTTTTCTGCTCCTCACAGTGCCGCACCAGGGAGGAGGCTGGGAGTACATGGCAATCCTGGAGGGGACACAGGACAGCTAACCCTGAGTAACCAAAAGGATACTACATTCCATATGGCAGTGTGTTCAGCATATGCAGCTGGGGGAAGAAGAAAGTGGGAGGGACATATTCAGAGTTCATGATGTTTTTCTTCCAAAGTTACCGTTATGTGTGATGGAGCCCTGCTTTTCTGGGAATGGCTGAACACCTGTCTGCCCTTGGGAAGTGGTAAATGAATTCATTGTTTTGGTACTTGTGCTCACAGATTTTGCTGTTCCTGTTTAACTTTTGTCTCAATCTATAAATCTTCTCACTTTTGCTCTTCTATGCTCTCCCCATCCCACTGTGGAGTAGTGAATGAGAGGCTCTGTGAGGCTTAGTTGACAGCTGGGGTTAAACCATGACAACTGTGCGATGTTTATATTTTCCTTTAAATTCTAGATGATTAAGGACTTGAGGCTAGCAAGTTGCTTACAATGTCTGTAATGTTTTTCCTTCTAGTTGACTTAGCTTTTCCAAGAAATACGGCAAGGTTGATTCTCAGTTTTAAAACACTCTTACAGGTTGCAAACTGCCCTAGAAGCTGAAGATCATCTTGCAGTCAGTCACAAAAGTGTTATCTAAAATACCTGATACCCATTAGTGTGCATATAATAACCAGTCTTTTGTGAATAGATATCAAACTAACTAATAAGTAAGAACTGCATTAATTTTTATGGGCTAGGCACTGTGTAGACCTCACTTTCAAGAAGTCCATTATATAAAGCATAGCTATGGGACTGCATATTTCACAAAATTTTCTTAAGATGCTGTATATGGGTTCTTTAAAAATAAATTTAATTATTTTTTTTTTTTTTTTTTTTTTTTTAGAAATCATTACAGTGAAACTTAGAAGGAAGTAGGCTTCTGTGTTATGTTTATGGTTGGAAGTAATTTTCAGGTATTCGGGAAGTAGGAAAAAAGGTTCTTTTAGTAGCAAAAAAATGCTTTTATATCTTATTTTATTGGAATGGAGTGTTCCCAGAAGTTATAATGGTGTCTTGGTTATCTAGAATGAGGAAATTTTGATACATCATTTAAGAGCTTTGATTATTTTGATTTGAAGTTGTTTACAGTGTCTGAAATTCTAATAAAATACATCTAAGATTATATGACCATAATTTTGCAAATAAAAATTATTTGGATATGAATGAATTCATTTTTCAGGTGTGAAAGACATTTAATATGTTACAAAGTATATGAATATGAATATGTTAGAGAGTATAGCTTACAAGAGGTAGATTAAATAAATAGGTTTTTTGACTTTTCTTCCCCGAAATGATACCTTTCTGTCTTTTTCTGTTATTCCAAAGAGTTTTGTGCAAGTTTTCTTACAGAGAATGCTGCCTTGATTTTGAACATTTTCATTACGATATTTATTAGCCTGTGGCTGGTCATTCATGGTTAATAAATTGACCGGTCACTGTGACACTTACTGACAGTAACAGGAAGGAAGTACTTAAGCCTTATCTTATATGGCTTCCTCATTGTAGGGGAACGGCAGTCAAGCCGTAGGAATTCTGTTTGCTTATCTAATAAACGTGCCTATTGCATGCTAAGGTTTTGCCACTGGGTTAAATACACTACCAGGTTTGACAATTCAGTCCTTCCTACTAGATCTGCACTTTGATCTCAAGCTTTTTAGTGGTGAATTTAAAATGTCTTGACATCCAACCATGATTTTGAGTTACAAACTTTGTGAAAATCAAATATTAAAATGGACAAGATAACTACCTAATTTTTGAATAATTTGCTTCCATTTTTGAAATAGAGGCTTCTCTTGATAGAGAGTTGAGATCCAGGAATCATGAATGGCAGCAGGAGAGTGAAAAAAAAGAGTGAGAATGGTCTTGTTTTCCAGGAAATGTAACTAACTTGCACATTTTCTGGAAAGCATGAAAGAGTTACAGTCATGATATTAAAAACTTGTATTGAAACTTGTATTTTTCTCTTGAAAACAATGGTTATTCCAGGGAGGTGATGTGGCTTAATGAAGGGCTAAATTGTCTAGACATGCTATAGCTGGCGACAGGATGGCTGATTGGAATGACCCACAGGGAGACAGACAAAGAGGAGAGAGCATTAGATCGCACTATGCCAGACACAACTGATAAAGATAAAGGTTCAGTTAGGTCTACTGGAAAGTCTTTGTGTTTCCTAGGAATGAAAGGAAAACTTTTCAGCTTGAACGCTAAAAAAACCTGTTTCTTCATGTATGATATTTCTAAGTCCAGAAAAATTATCTGAGGCAAACATATGATTTCTCTTCATGTTCTAAACAGACAAAAGACCCTGGGAATTTTCAATTTCTACTTCATGCAAACACATCTTGGGCTACTCTTAATCATGCTGATATCTGAATGATTAATTGTCCTGGAACATATATAAATATCAATATAAAAATATACTATCAAATGAGGTACAAAATACTTCTCTAATGGGCAGCTAGTATTCCTGTATATTAAAGTAAAAAAGAAGTATATTCTTTCCTGCTTCTGAAGGAGGAAGAGAAAGTAAGAATGGTCCCAAAACTGCATTGAATGTTTCATGCTCCTGCTCTGTCCCTCTTTTAGCTTTAGACAGAGGAGGAAGAGGTCTTGAATTTTCATGTTACAGCATTAGGGTGTGAGTATATGTTTTAGATTTTGTCTGTTTTTAAATAGCCTAAAGGCTGAAGAATCACTAAGGAAACAAGTTAGAAACGGAAATTGCTAATAAGAAGTGATCATCCTAGGAACATGAGCAGAAGCAGCTGTGAGACTACATGAGTATGAAAGCCTGGATGTAGAAAGAATAAAAAGTTTCCTCATTCTCACAACATAATGGAGTCAAATATATTTTGTCAAAATTAAGCCCAGTTGTATTATAATTTTGCCTTCATATATAGATAATATAAGCACAATCTGTAGTTTAATTTGCAAGCTCGTCAAGACCACAAAAGCAATTGAAGTGTCTGCATTAACAGAGCTGAGCAATGAAAACAGACATACTACTGCAGGATATGAAATCTCGTATGAAAAGGACTATGTATTTCTAAGGCAATAGGTAGACAAAAACTGATAGTATTTATGGGGCAGAATCCCTGTGTGGATAAAATACTGTTGTTAATGGAAAATACCTCTTGAAAAATGTTGAGGAGGGAGAAGAAATGTTTTTTGGGGGAGAGGAAGTTAGATGCCCCAAAACAATCTTAGTTACAAACATCTCTGGATCATGAAACAGCTTCTTGTGAGTGTAATTTCTGATTTTTAAGTCTTCATAAGACTTTCTATTATATCTGAAAGAATCTTTTCCCAGCTTATAACATCCAGATGCTTTTCAAGTTGCTGGAGACACAAACATGCAAAAGGAATCTGTAGATCATTTTTCATGAAAAAATAGTGTATTTAATTTAATTCTTAAGCTATCATTCATATATCTATTTTATAAAAGTACCACAGAATTTATTGATAGTATTTGCATTGCTTTCAAAGAGCAAACTTGTTTCTTTTAAACTATAGATTGAAAAGTCTACTTCTGTTCAACATAGTGCTGTTGAAAGGTTTCTGAATTGTTATGGAATTAATTTCATTTTAGGGCTTCTAAAGAACTCAAAAATCAGGGAAGTTAGGCTTGTTTGGGAGTTCTTGCTAAGTTTCTCGTTACTTTATTGTCAAGGTCTAGGGATCAATTTAGCTGACATTAGACCTTCAAAGTTTCACTTAGGAGGACCAGGAGGTATATAAACAACCTATAGACTTTGACTTGCAGGTTAAAAATTACTTAGGTTAAAAAGAGAATTAATATTGAACATTTTCTAATTATAACTCAAATGGGATAGTTGGCATTAAGAATCAATGGGTTATGAATTTGAAGAAGGAAAGAGAAGGAAATATAAACCAATTAATTTGCTCTCAGTCTCAGGAAAAAGAGCACAGTTTAATAAACTTGATTTCTAGAAGAGTAAAAACTAATAATTAATAGGTAATATAATTACAGGCTAATCATCAAAAATGCAAATAAAGAGTAAGTGGAGGGATACTGTATCTTAATGAGTGCAAGTGCCTTGAAGGTTGAAGGGTATTAAATTGCCTAAAGGAATATGGGACTCATGATGGAATGCAGAAGGAGGACCATTTTGGGCTTGTGTAATAAATTTTGTAGAACATTTTAAGGGGATAGTGGCACTGTGAAAGATGTAATGAGATATTTAGAGAAGGACCAAAGGTGGAGAAAAAGCACATGCAAATGGAGAGACAAGGAGGCAGGGCAAAGCAGAGAGGGAGAAAGGACTTCAGTGTAAACAGATCTGGTCAATAGGTTTGGCTAAGCACTGTATTGGATCACCAGAATCTGTCATTTCTGCATGTTGAATGCTATTTGTATTTTCCTCAGTAGAGTCCTGTCTGGCGTTTGTGTGTCGAGGTCTAAATGCCTGTAACTGGAAAGAGTGTGAATGTTGCCCTAGGGAATTTCAGTGTTGCAGTGTGTACTTCACCAGATAATTTCAAGCCAAATTGGCTGCTGCATGGGATAAGAGGCCTGGCAGCAAGTTATAGGAGAGACAGTAGGTTTCAGGGCCAGACAGTGGAGACACCAGCAGTCTGACAGTAAGATATTTGGTTGGCCAGGTGGTTCTTTCACCTTCTGGGGCAGACAGCCTGGCAGTAATCTTCTGAGAAAACCATAGATCTGGGACAGCTATTGTGGAGTGAGGGAGGTATGTACAGAACAGGAGGGGGTGTGAGAACCAGCAAGAGTGTGTCTGCAAAACCCAAGGACTTCTACAGCCAGGTACTAATAATTAGGGGGACCAGAGGATCTGGGGCTAACTACTGGATGAATTTGGTTTCTAAGAACAGGTACATATATATGTACATAGAGAGTATCAACTAGCTGCATCCACCCTGATCTGTAGAGGAAAAACATAATCAGGCTAAAAATGTTCACAAAAAAAGATAAGAAGCTTGCACTGGTCCTCTTTTGTTCTACTAATCCGTTCTTATTTCCCAAATTCCAAGAAATTTTCAGTGACTTTAGTTAATTTAGAAAAGGGAATTTATCGATGTGAGACTTTATTCACCAGATTAATTTGGTCGGGTGGAGCATATGTGAGGTCGGTGTTTTTGAAACTTTTTATTTCCCTCCTAATTGCAGCTATTGCTCCAGGAAATGTTATGGTCTCATCCTGACTTACATAAGAACAACATGAGTCTTATGTTTTAGCTCCTCCCCAGCTTGGTCACAGCACCAAGTCTGCCAGAGTTCAAGTGTTTGGACAATGGGACAATGATCTCAGGCACATGGTGTGAATCTTGGGGTTGTGCTGTGCAGGGCCAGGAGCTGGACTTGATAATCACTGTGGGTCCCTTCAATCTCAGCATATTCTGTGATTCTATGATTACTTTCAAGGGCTAGAGCACTTCTGGATGTGTAGTAGTTTTGTGCCATGGCAAAGATGGAAGTAGAATAGTAAATCTCTTTCAAAATCATTTCTACGTCTAAAACTTGTGTTCGTAACTTTGTGTTATTGAAAGAAACAGATGTTGAATTTTCTGAAGCATGATACTGAGAAAATAGACACGTTCTCTCAAAAATCTAAAAAAAGCCCCAAAATAAAAATAATGTTTTGGAGTTTTTGCTTTTGAGGTGTTTTTTTGACTTTGTTTTATTTGATTTTGGGTTGGGTTCAGTTGAGTTGGGTTTTTTTTTGTAGGCTTTGTTTTGGTTTGCTTTGGTTTTGGGTTTTGTTTGTTAGGATTTTGTGTGTGTGTGATGATGTTTTTTCCAGTTTTTCTGTTTCATAGTTTTATTCATAAACTCATATTCATTCAAAAGTGAGCTCTAGTCCAGGAAAGGATTACACAGTGAAATAAAGTTACATTTTGGTATCAGTGAATGTTCATGCTAACAGATGACAAAAGTCAACAACTGAAGAAATTGTTCAGTGTGGACAACTGGACTTAGTACAATGCCTCACTTGAGCCTTGTTTACTTTCTCTGTGAATGAAGAGCATATGAAAGATAATTGGGTTAGAGAGTACATTAGAAAGAGAAAACAAGGTTTTTTTCCCTATTCTGTAACCTTAAAAATTTCTAACTCACTGTGAACTAGCCTACTGCTGAGCAGGATCCCTGAAGAACAAAGCATTTAAGCCTTAGAACTGAATGGCCACTGCAAGTATTTCTCCTCTAAAAAATAGCAAATACTTTTTTGAAGTGTTCTGAACTGCACCAAGAGTTCTTCACAAAAAATAATGAAGAAATGCTTTCTGATTTGCTACAGATAACAGATGGTGTGAAAGAAGTCTGTCATACATAATGTTCAGCTGCCAAATCTCTTCTTATAAAAGGATTGAATAAATATCCTGTGCAGATGATATTTTATGAAACAGATTATTCTCCCCAAAATAGAAATTTTTTTAGAGCTTTCCAATTCCTGCAAGTATATAAGTGTAAACAAAATAAGAAAAAAAATTTGTACTCTGTTTTATGGAGAGTGACAGGAGGGGCTATTTTTTAAAGCATTTTAAATTTTTCTGTACATTTACAGGAAAATATGATTCAGATTAAGATGCAACATTGAAACATTTGAATTGCACATAGTTCTTTACATTAATGACTACTTATTTTTTGAATACACCTCAGAAAAAATTGTTTGGATTTTTTTTCCTCACTATATTCAAATTATCTTCCATGCTCTTTAATAGGAATTAAGAAGCCCACCAGGACAACCAGATTTCCCCAACTGGTGCTGCCACAATTCATGGCATATAGTGTTTGTTCAGTAATAAGATGGTTTTGGTTTTCCTTTTTTAGTTTTTTGTTTAATCTTTTTTTGGGGAGAGGGTAGGTTTTGTAGGGATTTTTTTGGTTGGTTTGTTGGTTGATATTTTTAGTTGAAGGAGAATAATTTTGGCTCAGATTGTTAATAGAAATTAGTCACCTAAATTCTTGTTTAGTTTGATGGTTCAGAATCGTCATTGTGCTTGCTGAGATCAAGGTTGATGCTGTGGTGACAGTTATAGGTATATATACTCCCAGCAAAACTCTTTAATTGGAAGACAGCCTGAACTCTCAGTACTTATCCGTGTGTCACCCTCCATTGCTTTCACAATATCTGCCTCTTGAATTATAATTAGGAAGTTTCCTCATATAGGACAATCAAAACTTTCAGGTTGTAGTTTTGATATCTTATTTTTATTATTATTTAATGCTAAAACATATAGACCAAGTGATTCCCAAGCTCTTTACTGCTGGTCTCAGAAAGAAAAACTCAGATCTGGAGATATTTTATAGCTCATGTCTGTGTCCAGAAAGTGTTGAATGAAGTCATTAACATGCTTGACAAACCCTTGGTATTTGACAATTAAAATGCTCTTTGCCACCTGTGCTTCTCATAGTGAGCATCCTGTACTGTTGAATAAGTTGTGGGTTTATGGTGAAAAGTTTCAATACTATTTAAGCTCTCAATCATCTACAAAATCAACCAGTCTTATACCAGTCTTATTTTCTCATTTTTCCCCCTTCACATTTCCTGGTACAGAATTATCTGAAGCCAAAGGATAGCTCTTTGAGTTCTGTCTTAGTACTTCTACTCTTCTCTGAAGTAAAGACTTTGAGTCTTTGAGAAGGAATATAGTACTTGATGCTATCAGCAGTTTACAGTGCTTTGTCTGAATTGTCTGCTCCTAGTCCTATCCAGATCTCAAGGCTCATCCCGGTATCATATCGAATAGGGGATTTTTGTGCTTGTTCTTTTTTGCTTACTTCAACTTTAGGTCCAAATGTCTGTGTAGCTGAGCTTTGTGAAGGCAAAACTCTTACTGTTTCAGATAGCACTTTAGTCTCTTTAGATACACAAAGAAGTATTGTTATGTCAGGTTCCAAGTCACTAAGCTGAATGGCTTAATCATGGTGGACAAGAAGCAGGAATGCTTTATTTTGAAATGAAGAGTTGTTTGATGAAATTTAAGCATTGCTCTTTAATAAGTTTTCCACATCCATGGCTAATGTGAGAGTAAGTTGGAGGCTCAAACATCTAAAATGTCAGGTTTTTCTTGTCCAGAAGTTAACTGTAACACTTTGAAAAATGAGAAATTCAAAATATAGTGCTTTCTCACATCTTGATGGAATATTTTTCACTGACATAAGCTTATTTATTAAATCCACCTCTTGGATCACTACGTGCCTTTGGCAGTCCCTACGGGGCATAATTGTCACTAATGAAACAAACAAATGCTTGCAGCTAACAATAGCAGTGCCAAAATCTGATACTGCTTAACTGAGGATATCCAATGTGAGCACAGCTGGTTGCTGTAGATAGTACAGCATACATTCCAGAAAGGTACTGAAGCAAAAGGTGTGAAAGCCTTTTTAACAGTTCTGGCTTGCATATTGTACAGAGAATAACTGCAGGATGTGATTAGTGAAAAGGAACTACCTATTCTTAAAAGACCAATCATTTTCCCACAAGAGTTAGAAAGCTGTATCACAGCATGTGATGCATTATCAGTTTTTCTAAACTCTTGTAGTGAAATTATCTTAATGTTCTTATTCAGTGTATTTTTTATTCTTTCTGCTATGATGTGTGCATTCAAATGTAGTCTCTTAGGTGCTGAATGACAAAACACATCTTTTTAGTTCTGGACTAAATTATAATGCTCTTGAAGGTTGAAGACACATCTTTGTGCTTAGAGAAGCAACATCTTGGGCTGTCCCTTTAACTGAAGCCTCCTATAATTTCATAATGCAAGTTTCTGCTTTAGTTAGATACAGGTTGTTGATAGACAGGCTGCATTTCTCCATATTTGCCCTTTGGGTGTCCTTCCTCAGAGAATTCTGTACAGTTTATTTTCCCTTTCCAGATTTAAGAATCAGGTTTTGATATTTTGAGTAAGCTTCATTGATATCTTCAGTGACACCAGTGGAGCTTCTCATTAAGTGAAATAGCTATTTTCTAATGAAGAAGATTAGAATTTCACTGTGTAGGAGCAAAATCCAACAGCAATATCCTCAAATGTGTTAGGGTTGGTTGATTTGGTTTTTTGTGGGGGTTTTGAGAATGCAGGGGGCGTAGAAAATGACTATGAAGCTCATGGTTATGTAAAAGGAAATACAGACTATCAAACACACTGATTTTTAACTTTTTGTTTTCAATAGCCTGAGTCACTTTTTCATATTTTATTGACTAAACCTTCTTTGAATGAGGTAGATATTGGCTCACTTCTTTAGAAAAACGGAGTAGGAAGGATATACAGAGCTATTTAAATTACTCAAGCTTCTAAACAAAATGCCAGTGATAATTAAGTCATAACTTCTTGATGGATAAGTGGAAAGGAGGAAGAAAGTCTTTGCCTTTCATTTAATATTTTACATTTGATCTGCATAGATATTGGTAAAATAAAGTAGAAATAAAAAATGCATAGAAACCTTCATCTAATCAAAGTATGTTGCTGTCATATTTTATTAAAATCACAACTTCCAAAGTGTTAGTGACATTTGTTAAACCAGCAGTACAACTCCTAAGCCTTAGACTTTTAGTGGTTTGGATTTTTTTGGTGTTAGGAAAACAATATTTATAGATGGATTCAAGGAAAGTATGAATTTAAAAAAGCATTAGTTACATGGACACATCTGAGAGAGCAAGGAAATGTGTAGTGTCCTACTACTTAATAGATCCCATATGTTCCCCAGACAACATATAGAGGAAAAATAGCTTCTAGAGCCCTTATTTGCAATTGTGATAAAGCCATGCCTTTTGAAAGGCTTTGGCATGGGCAGTTTGGACTGTGGGAGAACCTGTGAGACATTGACTAATTAGAGTAATGCAGACCTCATTAACAATTCTCAAAGTCTTACTTGGAGATTTCTCTTTAACTTGCCATCACTTCCTCTATTTGCTTACTCTTAATGCTTTTTTTTTGAGAAATAAAAACCTGGCTGTGTTATACCTCTAAAGAAATGCAATGTTGTGAGGGGTCTTTTTAAGCTCAGTAAGACTGCTGGGTGTTTCAATAACCAGAAAATGTATCACTGTATTTTTAAGTTTTGAGACTTGCCACTACTTCATATATGTGGTACTTTGAGATTTGTCCCACCAAGTTCAAAAATTAGATGCCTCAGTAGAGAGGAACCTCCAGAGAATAGTTTTGCCTGGATGTGATGGATTGAGCATGGTCAACAGATAGGATATGACCCAGTAACTCATTCCCTCCCTGTCAGTGGAATGGAGGAGAAAGAATTAGAAGGGCAAAAAGAAGAAAATTCAGGGACCAAAATAACAACAGTTTAAATATGCTAAGTAAAGCGATGCATACAAGCAAAGGCAAATATTCAGTGCTTTGTGTTGGCAGGCAGATACAGAGCCCACATATATAATAGTTACTTGGAAAGTCAAATGTAGCAAACATATACATTCTCCCATCTTCCTTTCGCTGAGTTCTACTGCTGAGCATTATGCCATGAGGTATGGAAGTCATATGGTATTGATCAGTTTGGGTCATTTGTCCTGGTTGTGTTCCCTGACAATTTCAGTATGTCCAGCCCACTTGCTGGGGAGACATAGTGCATAGGATAGCAGGTAGGGAATAGCCCTTGACACGTGCACACACCGCTCAGCAGTAGTAAAAATACTGGTGTGTTATGAATACTGGTTTTGTCACAAATTCCCTGCAGAACACTACTGTGAAGGCTATGCATAGGCTACTATGAAGAAAACTAACTCCATCCAAGCAGAATCTGGTATGTAGGCCTGAGATTAGAATGCTCTCCCACTCTTATCAGCTAATGTGAAGGGAGAGTGAGACACTTCTCAACAGTGATTACAGAAACCTGAATTGCTCTCTGAATTTGAGGGATTCTCGAGATTAAAATCTGAGACCCTGGGATTCCTAAGTTCAGCATGTTGTGCCATGGAGTTGGTTAGAATCATAGAATAACTTTTGTTGGATGAGACCTTTGAAGGTCATCTAGCCCAATCACCCAGCAACGAGTCCAGTCTGACTTTAAAAGTGTCTGGGCATGGTGCATCTTCCACCTCGCCGGGCAACCTGTTCCAGTGTTTCACCACCCTTATTGTACAAAATTTCCTCCTTAAATCTAGTTTAAATATTTTAGGTTACAACCATTACCTTTTGTCCTTACTGCAAAATGCCCTGAAGAAGTTTGTCTCCATCTTTCTTCCAAGCCCCCTTTAAATACTGAAAAGCCATGATAAGGTCTCTCCAAACCCTTCTGTTCTCCAGGCTGAACAATTTCTTTCAGCCTGTCTTCATAGGAAAGTTCCTCCACTCTAATCATCTTCACAGCCCTCCTCTGGACATATTCTAAAAGGTCCATGTTTTTTCTGTGCTGAAGGCTCCAGAGCTGGACACAATACTCTAGGTGAGGTCTCACTGGAGTGGTGTAAAAAGGCAGAATCACCTCCGTCAAACTGATGGCTTTTGATTCAGGCCAGGATGTAGATGGCTTTTTGAGCTACAGGTGCACATTGCCATCTCACATCCAGCTTTTCATCCACCTCTACCCCCAAGTCCTTCTTAGCAGAGCTGCTCTCAATCCCTTCATTCCTCCAGCCAACTGGGAGTTGCCTTTTTCCAGGTGCAGCAGCTTGCACTTGTACTTATTAAACTGCATGAGATTGCCATGGGCCCACTTCTTAAGCTTGTCTAGGTCCTTCTGGATGGCATCCCATCCCTCAGGCATGTCAGTCACACCGCTCAGCTTGGTGTCATCTACAAACTTGCTGAGGGTGCACTGATCCCACTGTCTATGACATCGATGAAGACATTAAAGTATTGGTCCGAATATGGATCCCTAAGGGACACCACTTGTCACTGATCTTCACATGGTCATTGAGCTCTTGACCACTACATTCTGGCTGCATCCATCCAGCCAATTCTTCATCCACTGAACAGTCCATTCATCAAATCCATATCTTTTGAATCTAGAAAGAAAGATGTTTTGGGGGACAAACACCCACAACAAAGGCCGTACAGAGGTCCAGATAGATGGCATTTGTAGCTCTTCCGTTGTTCACTCTTGCTGTCATTCTTTCGTAGAAGGCCACTAGTTTGGTCAGGCAGGTTTTGCCCTTGGTGAAGCTCTGCTGGCTGTCTCAAACCACCTCCTTGTCCTCTATATGCCTCAGCATAGCTCCTAGAAGAATCTGTTAATGATCTTCCCAGGCGCAGAGGTGAAGATGACAGGTTCGCAGGTTCCCCCTTCCTAACCTTTTTAAAAATGAGTGAAATGTTTCCCTATTTCCAGTCACCAGGTTCTTCTCCTGACTGCCATGACTTTTCAAATGTCGTGGAGAATGGCTTGACAGTGCCCTCAGGACGATGGGACCTGATGAGATGCATCCCATAGCCTTTTATATATTCAGGTTTTTCAGATGGTCAAAAATCTGATCTCTTGCAATGAGAAGGAATTTACTTCTCTAGTCACCCAGTCTTTCCCAGTCCATCCACTCAAGAGGTGTTGGAAGTGAGGTTTCCTGTGAAGACTGAGATGAAAAAGGTTTTGATACATTACCCTTCTCTTTATCTACTGTTACCAATTTTCCAGTTGTGTTCATCAGAGAATGCGTTCTTTGATGGTACTTTTCTGGCTGACATACCTATAAAAGCCCCTCTTATTCTTTGCATCCTTTGCCAAGTTCAGCTTCATCCACGCTTTGAAAATTGCACCAATGCATCACCACTGCATCCTAGGCTGCCTCCAGTCTTGATGTCACTGATTAGCTCACTTGTGCTGGTGACCATCATGTCCAGTATCACATTCCCCTTGGGAGAGTTGTCTATCACTCCTTCAGTACTGCAGAAGTCACTCGATTGCCTACAGTTTACCCCTCTGCTCTGTCATAAAACAGTGTTTAGAACACCATCAGTATTATAACATCTAACATTTTTGGACTAAGTTAGTGAGGCTGTCATGTTGAATTGACTTGTGGCTTCAACAGGCAAACACAAAAAAGAAAAAAAAGCTCAAAACATTACTCTTTTTATATTAATTCTAGAAGGATATTGTGAAGTAAAGTATTTTGTCTGGAGATAAGAAGATGAGATTCAAAACAAACTATGTGTATAACCAGTAAACTCCCATTTTGTAACAGTGAAGTTACTGATAGCACAACGTCAAACACCGGAGAGTCTCCTGGGACTGTAATTGAAAGTGATATATTTCTTTCAGCTCACTTTCCCTTTTTTTTGTTTCCTTGCTTTTATTATATTATTAACTACTTCTTTTTATAAATAGGATCTTCTTACCACATTTATACAGAAGTTTATATAACAGCATATTTTTAAGTGCTACTAATGCATTTTGAGTCTGCCTTCTGAATAATTTGGTCTCTTAATGCTGAAGAAAGAAATATTGATGAATACACATGACTTAATAATTTAAAATTCATTCTGTTACTTTTTATCATGTAATTTTCATCTTAGCTGACTCAGAGAGTCAGATCCGCAAAGGATAGAATTCATCCGAATATGAAAGAAATTAGTTGTACTGTTCTACTCTTTGGTTTTTTTTTGTTTTGAGGATGGGCTGTAATTGCTTGGAAAAAATAATCCTAAAAATCTACAAGCACAAGTTCCTACATGAATTTTCAGTATTGGATGTGAAAACACATTCTCTGCTTATTTGCTTCCATTGTTAATTTTGTATCACTGTTGCTTTGATGTACAATCATTGCTTTGAATCAGGAAACTCACTCAGTGGACTCACTAATAAATATACCCTTCTTTTAGGTTCATCCTTCTATTGAATGAATAGCTGCCCTGAAGCTTGAACACTGTTGCTCATCCCTGTGTGACCTGTGAATTCACACTGTGGTTTCCTGTTTTCTTGCGTGATGGTGTAGGCTAGTTGGTGTGCTTTGAAAAGGTTGTACTTGAAGATTGGCCAGTTCCTCCAGGGCCTGTTTGCCCTTTGGAACAGCACTGCACAGCATCCGTCCCTCCAGTCCCTGAGCAGGCTGAAAAACGCTTTACTGAAGCCCAGAGTGTTTTCTGCTGCTGTTCTCCCTTGCTGTCCTCTGGGTTTTAATCTGTACCAACACCTGGTCCCTGCAGGGGCCCGGTGGTGACTGCGGGACACTTGCTCCCTGCCAAGTGGGTGCAGAACAGGGTAGCTGGGTACCACAGTGGATAGTACTGTTCAACAGAAACCGTGTTCTTGTTGACTCCAGTCAATGAATTAGTTCACTGTAAGCATAAGTTATTCAGTGATTTTGATTTATTGGACAATATGAACCTTTGTAAATGATCCAGTATGTTACTGTAGAAAGATACAACAGAAAAGGTGTGTTTGTATAGAAGTGGTAAGTCTTGTTAATCTGAAATACACATTAACTATTTTTGTTTGTTTGACTGATATATATCAGACCAATTAAGAGATCTTTTTTTTCTTCTTCATTGATGGATGCTGTCATTCTCAGCATCTTCTGGGCAATGTGACTGTGACACTGTAGTTAAAAGAAACACAGGTTGTGAGGAGAAATTCTGTTGATTTTGTATCTTTTGACAATTTCATACACTTTCATTCAGAAGATTTAAATTCTACAGTTCTGGACTCTATTTTTCTGTGTTTACTTTTGATACTTTCACACAATTGTATAAAATCACCTTTTTTTTTTTAAGTGAAAACAAGAGTAGGTTTGGGGGCGTTTGTTAGCTATGCTAAATTAGCTAATTTAAGTCTAAGAGGATGTCCTTGTCTTGAAGAAAAATAAAAATTGTTAAACTAGGCATGGTTAGAAGATTTAGTTATCTGGGTTAGGGAAGAAGAGACCTAAACAATGTCAGATAAGTGTAACCCAAGTAGTTTATGTAAAGGGATTATGTATGCCATTGCTCCAGGTGTCTCCCCTAATATTTGACGGTGTACTCAGATGAAAATTGCTAGTGCTCTTACAAAGAGAGAAAATAGGAGGCAGAGAAAGCTAAAAGGTTTAATAATAGCTATGCTGTTCATTATAAGACACATCCCGGAGAGAAAAAAAAAAGCGAACAAACAGAAAAAACCCAACACCCCCCCCCCCGCAAAAGAAAGGACCCATTGAATATATTTAGCAAAATAAAAAATAACCTGGGCTTGTACTATGTCCTAGTTGAGAGATAGTTTTGATGGTACAACTTTGACCTGTTTAAGGTATTCTAATCTTTTAGCACTTTCTACTATAATTCTGTCAGCTGAGACTTAAAGTGCTTCCTGCTTTTCCCTGTGTAAGTCCCTGTGCATATATTAGAACACTGAAACCTATGAAGAGCAGCATTACTTTTCCAATACGAAGCTTTTCTCCGCACCCCTCCCAACCGCCCCGGAAATCCTGGCATTACTTATTATTTATTTTTAAAGTAACTATGAGGGATGGACGGGGTCTTCATATTTTCTGAAAAAGGAGTATAAAATGTGCAGCTTCTCTGTGAGGAGGTTACTTTGTGGCATATGAAAAAGATCAGATTGGTGATAACAAACATGCTCTGATAGCAGTGTTATAGTGTGCTCAGCCTTGACTGGACAGACGCCACATTTCTAGCTATTACCAGCCTCAAACCTTGCTTGGTATTTTTCCTATATTGCCAACTATGTGTTGTCAGGTGCAAACAAAAATACTTTGCCTGCATAATGAGCAACTAAGTGTTAGGGGTTTGTACCATATCACCCTTGCAATTGTGGCTGTGGTGAATTGCCTCTGTTTACTTTTATTGCTCGTGCCTGTGGTAACTTGTAGCTGGGTGTCACGGGGCAAAAAAGGATATTGAAACCTCCTCCTCTGTCCCCTAAAAGAGGACTACGGATTTTAGAGTTCTTTCTGTAGGTAAAACCTGCAGTCCTGAGCTGGGCCGGGCCGGCCAGGCAGGGTCCGACAATCCCCCTTGGAGGGTCCCGCCGAGCAGGTCCCGGAGAGGGTAGCTGGTCTCAGATGAAAAGCAAGCCAAAAACAGTCCAAAAAAGGAACAGAAGCCGCTGAGGCAGATCACAGTCCCTTCTCTGCTGAAAGCCGAAGAGACTAGAGAGCAAAAGTCCTCTAACCAACAAATATTGTCAGAATCGGGAGACAAAAGAATGCAAAACATTCTAGTTGCAAGGTCAAGCTAGCCGCTTTGAAGAGTTCTCTCGGCTTCTCTCTCCCCCATTTGCAATTTAAAGGTACACTAGAAATCAAGCAGGCGATGGGGAATACAGTATTGTCATAGAATCACCCCAAGACACCGGGGAAGATGAAGATGGTGTCCTCTTCCTGCAGATGCGGACTTGACCTGTGACTGAGTGACCTTAAGACCAGGCAGAGTGTCAGGAACTTAATTCTACTTGGAATCCAAGTCCATCATTTCTGCCTTGCTGAATTTTCATTGACTAGAACTTTTCATCAAAATTCAAATATATTTAGGCCTATAAGAGCAGAAATTCAAGTAAAAAATACAGCAGGTTCCATTTTCTGTTTGGACAAAGATGGCAGATTTGAAACTCTGTGTAGTTTAAGTTGCTTACAGGAAAGATCTATGTTATAGTATTTATCTCTTTGGCATCCTGTATTTATCTGCCCTTTGGAAGATGAAGATAGTATAATGCTATGTAGATTTAATATGCTTTTCCTCACACCAGCAGAATGTTTTTAAAGGGACATTAACTAAAAACCTGTTCAGAAGAGTAACATGTTGTCCCCCTTTTGCTAGTGGTATGACCAAACATGAAAGAATTAAGACTAGTTGCGAAAGAATTCAGGCAGTTGAATTTAAGTTACTAAAAGCATGGATGTGTCCTTTGAATCTCATTCTATGTCACTAATTTAATACCCTGACAAACCTTATGCTTTTTTAGCATGGGCCATGATCTACAGGGGCAAAACAAACAAACAAACAACAAAAAAAAAAAAAAAAAGAAAAACCCGAGAAACTCAAACAAACAAGCAAACAAACAGAAAAAATGTAGCACTAGGCTGTAGGAAAAATTTATTTTAGTTTCTCAAATAGCAAGAAACAAAATGTTAAATATTGTACATTAGTGTAGGAATTCTCAGGAAGAAAAATGGCCTGTGTAAATTGACATTTGCTCTAATGTTAGAGTAAGCTGTTTAATAAATTGGCAGATATGATGAGCACCATTGCCAAGCATTTTCCATGTGGAAAAAGTCAAGAGGGATGATCCTAAATTCATGAAACATCTTCCAGTAATAACAGGACAGATGCAGAGGAATGGTTTAAAAAAATTGTTTGATTCATAGTGAAAACTAAAAAAAAAAATTATTTCTTATTGTGATATGAAAGTCTGTATGTAGGTGCGAAGAAGGAGAACATTGTCAGAAAAGGGAGATTTTTGTATGGGTGAAGAAATATTTTGTGAAACACTGCATCAGCATTAAATCATCCAGGAAGACATGGAATTCTGAACAATCTGAAGGAGGAGTCAAAAGAAAAGAATTGGTTTTATGCAACCTGAGTGATTCTGGTGAAAAGCAAGCAAGAATTTGGCAGGACATCATTCTGCAGGAATTTATAGTCTCAGTTGAATCTGCTTTGGTATTCTTTGTTACAGTGCTAGTAAGATAAACTGCAAGGATATGCTTTCAAAACAAAAGTGCTTTTCAAATAATGTCTACCACTGTGATTTCACTACTGATGCTAATAATGGCTAACCTTCACTGGTGTGTTACCTGTTTTAAATCTGGAAAAAAAAATTAACGAGTCAAACTCACCTCACTTCTCCAATTGATTTTTATTCTCAGTATTTGAAAGCACAGTCATCCTCCCTTTGCTGACCTCAAGAAGAGATAACACATGATTAACAAAATATAAAAATCTTCACTGCGAAAGTGAAAGCTCTTTCAGTTCACAAAAGGACATTTAGAGTGAAAAACTGTTAAATTGATAAGATGATTCTATTTAATTGATTTATTTATTAATATATGTGACTGAATTGAATCTAGTAAGATGTAAGTGTAGAAGGCCACATTTAAGAGCAAATGACACTAAGAAAAGTAAATTAGAATTATTTCTGAATCACAGTGAACACTGGTTTATAGCAGTGTCTGCTGCTGCTCTAGTACAGGTTGCTTTGGCTTTTTCATTATAACTTTTTGGTTCTGGCTTTTATAAGTTCGGTTATATTAAAACTCTTTCAGATAATCTTTGCTAAATAAGTTCAGATTCAAAGTCACAAAATAATTTGGTGATGAGCTAATTTTTTTCCTCATTCATGTTCCAAATATGTGTATCACTATCATGTATATCCATATCTCACTCCTATTTCACACTTAATATCTTTTAGAACAGCTTTTACAAGAGAAGCTCTGTAAAAACATCTAGCTAGAGACTTCTATGTGTACTTCTTTTTGCTTTCCTTGCAAGAAATATCCATATCTATAAAATCGTAACTGCTCCATGGGAAGTTATTTGTCCTGATGAGGATCTACACAAAATTTTGGATATTCTGAAATTTTCCAGGCTGCTAGTAATTTGGTTTTACTAAAACCTTCAAAAAAGTCCATTGGTCCTGTAAGTCCTTAAATTCTAGCGATCATTCATAGATCATTCATTCTAACTTGTAGACCTCTATCCATCTGCAAATGGGTTAAAAATTGCAAATATTCTCAGCAGATAATAGGATAATGGGCCTATTTGCAACTAGGCATGATCTGCTTCAATTTATGTTGCTTTCTGGTAGATTAGTTCCTCCAGAGTTCCTGCAGTTTAAGTAGGTAAGTTATGATTTCATTTGGATGGACTGAAATTGAGTTCCTTTTGTGGGTTTCAGTTTAGTGTTAAGATTCTAGGGGCACAGTCAATAGATATTCTGACATTTGGCCATCCTGCACCTGACGTAGCTGAACTCTAGTCCAGACTAATAAATTCAATATACTGCATAGGATGACCCCACACAACTTTAATGGAGACAAAATTTATTAATCTGTTAATGGATATTTACTCTTGGAGAAGACAACAGGTGTCATATTTTATAGATCCTAATACAGGCCATACTCAGAAACAGGAGCTTTTTTCCAAATCCTTGTAATTAGACAGTGCTGTGTTTTTGGATCTTGAGTTTCATCCTGCTTTTCCTATTAAGTCACATTTAATTGTTCTTTTTCCTGTCTAATAAACTTAATTTTATTTCAGGAAAATATGCACTGATGCTTTCTTTCTGTGCCAGAACAGAGACTTGTGCTTTTGGCAGCAATATTAATCAAAAAGTAATGCAACTTTCACTTTCATTAAGGTCTCCATATGCTGTTTTAGCACTACAAAATGATCTTCAAATGTATTAATTGTCTCAAGGCTTCAGCCTGTTGTTAGCATACTGGAGCATGACCTAACCAAAAGGATGAAGCTTTTCCTCTGTGACTTGTTGCTGGGATCAGAATGCTAATTCTGTAACAGAGCAGCAACTTGTAGAACTCCCTAGACCAGAAGAGTAGTACCCTACCTAGCAACTGTTCCTCTGCAGGAAACATGGTATTTCATTTTTAATCTTCCCAGTGCTCAACTAGCAAAGATTTTTCAACCTCTCAGCAGTCACTGCGGCAATCCGCTGTAATTTACATCCATCAAGAGTAGGAGAAGCTGTTGCTAGGAGAGTCCTAGATCTTCTGCAGTGGTGAAGGATCTTATAGGAATGAAGGAAAGCCTGCTTGCTAACTTGTAGAGTAGCTGTGTTCAAAGCTCTTCCCTCAGAGGCTGATTTACAGCAGCTCAGAGAGTTGAAGGCGCATGTGTGTGTGTACGTACTGCTGGGACAGGCAGGGAAAGGACTAGGCCCTGGCCATGAGAGCTAGGTGTGTGAGTGGAGAATGCAAAACTATTGGATGTAACACAGGTTCCGTAACACAGTGAGAGGATGGCAGAGGTACTGCTATGACAAATCAGCTACATAGGGAATGTCTGACCTGTTTAAGCAGATGGAGAAGAGTATTATGAGGCCTTGTGGGAGTGCTATCTTGCATGAACAGTGGTAGGTGACTTAAGCACTATTGTCATGAAAGACCAAGGTGACCTAGGTAATAGTGTCAGAAATACCAGATCTGAATATAGATGAAGCCAAACTGAGACTGACAGGGAGTAAAGCTGTTGGGGGCAGGCTGGTTGTTTGGGAGGAGACCATAGTGGAGAAATGCTAGGCTAAAGGTAATGTGTGGGATGGTAGTGGTTGTACAAACATGAGAAAAAGGAGAGAAGTTTGATAAAAGAGGCCAGTTGCACATAAACAGCTGCTGCTCAGTACTCTTTTGCTGACAAAGCACCCAGTCCGCTTCAGTGTATCCTATCTTCTTAATGATCCTGGTCTTAACCATTTTTCATGTAAGACGTTCTGTGCACGTGCTTGAAGATCTAAATGCCAGCAGCTGGAGGGGATGAATGGTTGAAAGGTCTGTCACTGGAGAAATGGCTGTGGGCCATGGGGCCTGTAGGTCTACCAACAGCAGATGGTTTATGTTTCCCTAGAGCTTTGCAATTCTCTGTGAATACATGTAATGTTCCAGCAGATCTCAAACTGGGCTCATTGGCAAGTAAAAGGAGACTTGCATATGGGAAGACTGAAAGTCTGAAGCAGTGGCTGCATAAGGCACCCAGAACCTCTAAAATGTGTTTTAGGAGTTTGTGGAGTTTGTGCTGATATTTGTGACCGTTTTGGTTTAACCTTGGTGAGCAGCTAAGCCCCACACAGCTGCTTGCTCACACCACTGCAGTGGGACAGAGAAGAGAATTTAAAGGGTAAAACTGAGAAAACTCATGGTCTGAGATAGAGATAGTGAATGAATTCCTTGTTTTGTTTTCATTATAAAACTACTTCTCATTGGCAGGCAGATATTCAGCCATCTCCAGGGAAACAGGACTCCATCAAAAGTGAAGTTATGGGAGAACAAATGCCATAACTCTGAATGTTGTGTCCCCTCCTCCTTCCCTTCAGCTTTTATTGCTGAGCGTGATGCCATATGGTATGGAATGGCCATTTGGTCAGTTGGGATCAGCTGTCCCAGATGCGCCCCCTCCCAATGTCTTGTGTACCCCCTCTCTGGTGGATGTGAAGAACAGAAAAGGCCTTTGCACTGATAAGCCCTGTTCAGCAATAACTAAAACTTCCCTAAATTGTCAACATTGATTTAGTAGTTATTCAAAATATAGCAATATACAACTCATTATGAGAAAAATTAACTATATGCTGGCCAAAACCAGTACAGAGATATTATGAATCAAGACACACTTGTGAAACAACAGAGTGAGGACATGTATTTTTTTTGTAAATGGACTGCCATGCTAATCAGTCAAACAGGAAAAAACCTTGGTGGTGTCTTTGTTGTATGTACATGTTGCTGGTGTTTTAAGTAGGTGTCAGTAAAGACACTGTCTCTGTAGCTGTCTGTGTCAGTATTTTGACTGTGTTTATCCATGGTTTTTTGGAATGAGTATGCAGTCCTATTGCTGGCTGGAAAGAGGACAAGAGCAGCCACATCCATGGGACAGGACCAGGAGAGGCTTCCTGACCTGAGACTGTGTCCCACTGAATGGCAGTAGCTGGGGAGGAGGAATCACAAATTTGCAGAATATTCTGAGTTGGAAGGGATCCACAAGGATCATCAAGTTCAACTCTTAAGTATATGGCCCACACAGGGATTGAACCCACAACTTTGGTGTTATTAGCATCATTAGCACCATATTCTAACAAGCTCCTGGCACCCACGTAATTCTGTGTTTATTTATTTTTTTTAAGACCCATAAAAAGTAGCTCATTACAATTTTTTTTTTTTTTTGTGCATATAATCTTTATATTCGATACTTTGAAATCAGATTTTAGTATTAAAAATAAACAATACTACTAATGATCACTGTGTCTCTGTTGAGGCATACCATATTACGGCCTAGAAATTCTTCTCAGTGTGCTGAAGTGATATTAGCTTCAATGATTATGAGAGAGGGGAAAGGAACCTCTTCCCGAATTTGTATTTATTCCTTCACTAGTTTCTATAGATCTCTGACCTAGAGAAGCCTTTTTTTTTTTTTTTTTGGATACAAATGATCTGATGCTTCAGTCTTCCTAAGTATTTACTCTCTTTCAGAGAAAATTTCTGCTGCCTCTTTGACACCAGTTATTAAAAAAATAGAAGTTTCATTGCATGTTATAAAAGAAAATCATTGCTTGCCTTACCAGATTTAGTAATTGTGTATGAAACTTTTCCAAACAAAACTTGCTTTACAGAACCAGCAACAGTAAAAGTTAAATTTCCGACCTGTTGAATTCAGAACAGTGAAAAGGGCTTTAAAGCTGTTCCAGGAACCTTGAATAAGGAGCTTTTATCTATCAGTTAACCACTCCAGATTGTATTGCTGGGTGACTCTCACTTCTGGGAAAGGCCATTCAGCCGGGAGCAAAATCCTTTCAGATATTGAAGTTTTATTCTTTTTTTAAGCATATGAACAACCCTCTTTTTTTTGTTGCAGCTACACCTCGACAAATCGTAATTGAGTTGCAAGTTTGTATTTAGGTTAGTAGAACCTATACAATGTACAGTACTGATAATGCTACAATTTAAATAATGTAGCCATTCCCGTCTTAAGAGTTATTATCTAAGAAAGTCTCTTAACAAAGATCACTTATTAACACGTATTACATAAGTAAAAAACAAAAATTCTCTGTGAGTAAAATGGGTATGATTGTTGTTATGAGAGAGAGTGCCTACTAGAGGAAAGAAAGAAGTCTTCTAAGGAAATAGCTATTCCAAACACCTGCAGGGCTTTTCCTTAGTTATTCTTTACAGTTTCTCTGATTTCAAGACATGCTTCTAGACACTTTTACAAACTGGGCTCTTGAGGTTTCTTTCCCTTCTTATGTTCATGTGCCTTGAGGGTGATGCTTCATAGTACAAGACGAAATATGCTTTCAGAAGTGAGTTAATTCTAGTTAGCAAACAGCATTTGGCTCAGATTTAAGAATCTTTCTCTTCCAACTTTCTGCCCTCACAATCATGTGAGATTTTTCTGTTTTCACGTAATGAAAGTATGTAATTTTGCTCCTGTGGGTTCTAGACTAGCCGATGCTATCTTCTGGTCTTTGCTGAATACATCCTCACTATGTTGAAGCAGTGTTGCCTCTGGAAATTAAGATAGGATTTTTTAGGAGGTGGATTAAATAGACAAGTTTCAAATTAATGAGAACTAGCATTTTAGCAATGTAATCCAAAAGATCTAGGCATATGAAATGGACTTCAGATTTTAAAGAAGAAGAATCTTTTGTTTTTATGTTCAAGATAGACTTGAAATAGTTATTATTACTTAAAATGCCATCTTACTAGCCAGAGATGATAATAACTGTAATCACTGGTTTTGTTGTCCTGAACTTCCTCAGAAAAATTGACATAAACATCAATTTAATAATATATTTGTGTGTCAAATGTGGTTTTTATTTGTCTGTTTGTTTTGTTTTGTTTTTCCATTCTGATGTTCTTTATATCTAGGGTTAACCACATTAAGTTATATTTAACATATTGTTATATTAACAATAGTCCTATTGTTTTAATGATCAGGTTTTAGGGGACTAAAAGTTATAACCTTTGGGCATCATATATTTAGTAACTGGTTTGTAGTTTAATGAAAGCCAAACTTCATTTATTTGCTCCTCCTGTGGTGGAGACTTTTTTTGGTGGAGTCTATTTCATGTTAGATGGTAGGTTCTTCAATATGTACTAAAGGGGTATGTAACATTCATAAAAGCAGTATTTGAAATACTGTGAAGATCCAAAATCATTGCTCATCCTGTAATCTTGTAGCAGCAACAACAGAAACTACTCAAAACAACCATTTAATATCTGTATAAAATCATCATTTCAGTTCATGACTGAATAGTATAACAATAGTATAATAGTATAATAATGGTTTCTTCATAGTTGACACCGATCATGTTTAAAAACACACCTCAGTAAAATTCTGATACAGCACTGGAATTTATTTGTCCTTTCAATTATTTTTATAGCCTAATCTCAAAAGTTTAACTCCAAAACTTAAATTTAAATCCAAAAGTTTATTTAAATTTAGAGAGAGCTGGAGCTAAATAGGAGATCCTGAAGTAAAAGGAACTGAGGCTTTACCAAAAACAATGACAGAATGTGTTCACACATCACCAGTGGAAAACATTCCAGCCTTCAGCCATGTTCCTCTAGTTTAAATTAATAGATTTGAGTATAAGCATGAGCATCTTAGACATCAAAGCTCTCAGAGAAATGACTTTTCCTCTTAATTAGAGGGGTGTGAAGACCTTGTTACCTTTTGTCCTACTTCTGCTTATAATAGCCCTTAGATGGCTGTCCTATATCTGTGTGGTTACAATAAGAAAGTTTGTTATCACTGAATTGATTAAGGTAAGACAGACTTCATGGGGGAGAGTTGCAGAGCATGTGGAAAACCTGAAATTAGATAGAAAAGGAGGGCAAAGTGAGTGAGATGAAAAACTGCTTGAAAAGGGGATAAACAGTAGAAGAAACAGAGGGAAAGAAAGAAGCAATAATAGGAGATTGTCTTTTATGAAAACAGTTCTGTTAAAAAAAATTAGTTTTTACTGGTTGATGTTTGTTGATAGAAAATGTCATTTTGTTTGCTCCACCACAGGTTTTGGAAGTTTTCTAGGTAAGAGAAATTTCTGGAGCTCTTTTTGCTTTCTCAATTAGTGCTGCTTTCTACCAAAAGCCTCCCTGCTTTGATTTGTCTAGCTACAAATGTTAATATGTCTCTATTGAGCTTTCAGGTTGAATTAATTTAAGCTAAGTTTTCTTCCTAATGTACTTCTTCAGTAAGGTTTTGACTCAAGGTTATAGCTAAATTAACTTTCATTGAAGGACTTTGTTCACTTAACTTTCTGCTTCTAAGCATTATTGGCAAGATAGTACCCCAAATGCTTCTCTAGGGCTCCGTCAGTGCGGATTCCCTGTTAGGAACTGGACCATAAGCACTCCTGCATAACTGCACAGAAGGCTGAGAGATGCTTAATGGCAAAACCAGTTATCTATTTTAATGTTCATATAAAGAGAACCTAACTACTATAGGCCTTCAGGGAGCTCATCTTGTGATTAGAGAGAGATATGAATATTGATGCAGGCTGAGTGGACACTGGAGGGGCAGTTGGGGGAGGGATGTATGTCTGAATTACAAAATTATAAAAACAGATTGCTTTCTTTAAAAAAAAAATCATTAAAACAGCTTTTCATCAGAAAATGTCGTGTTTCTAAAATTAACATATTTTAATGGATTTTTGTGAATATATATAGAGATATGTTTATGTATGTATATATATCTGCATATATATTATGTGTGTATAGAAACACCCAGAAAAATCTATTTACTGATATATCTTTTCTAACATTATTAAGGCAATATTAATATTTAATCCGTGTGGTCTGCACAATCATAACTATTTGATACAATTATACATTAAAATGTGAGTTGAAAAATGGCACTACTTTGAAGCTATCATAATATGGCAGTAGAATATAGTAATTTTGGGATTTTGCAGTGGAACATTTTGTAGAATCGTGTGGAGAAAACAATGCAACTGCTCTTTTTTGTTCTTTTAGTTTGATTTGGAGCAGACAAATTTTCAAATGGTTAAGGTTTTCTGCAAAATAAAGTTGTCCTTTCCAACCACATTAGCTGTAGTTTCCAACTAAGTGAGTTTTGAGTAGTCCACTTTTATTATTTGTGTCTGGTTTGATGAGTTATCCCCAGATGTTTTAGAGGGGAACGAGTGTTAGGATTGTGTCCTGTCCTGAAAGATATCTGAAAATATTTCTGAAATAAGTGACTTACAATTGAACCAGGGAAGGGAGCCAACCTCTGCTGAACCATGGATGAAACCTTGACATGATGGATAAAGGAGACTTTGAACGGCAGAGCACATAGCATAACTCTAATCTTCACCCTTCCAGGATGGCTAAGAAGTGGGTGGGTGTAGGAAAGCATGGTCTGAGGATTGCTGGCTGCTCTGGGTAGTGGAGCAGCACCAAGTCAGGCTCTGACAGCAACAGTATGGTTGCCCATTCCAGCAAGACTCTCTCGGACACACCTGATTGCCAGCTTGTGTATTAGCATCCTTGATGATGACATTCTGCTGCATAATCCCAAGCACTCCAGGCTCTGTTGTAGGCAGTGTGCCCCTGGGCTGCTCGCACATGGATGCCACCACCTGCAGAGTGCCATTACACCTAAGATCCAAGTATGAATGATTTTCAAGCTTTCTCTCGACTCACAGTAAGCTTGCAGACGTCCTTAGCATCCCATTCCTTGTGGTGCCTTGCCTGAGCCTCCCTCAGCTCCTTGAGAGGCCTCTGCTCCATGTCTGCAGCCATCTGCTGCCTTTCTGGGTTTCTTTGCTTCATCAGCTCCCATCTGGAATTCATTGTGGTGCTCTCGCATCTTGCTGATGTGCAGCCTCATCTGTGCTGCAGAAAGAGAGACAGCTTCCCCCGGGATCCTGCTTCAAACCCAGAGGGGTGTGTGCGTGTGTGAATGTGGATCACCTCTGGCCAGCATGGGGACACATTTGCCCTCTACTTGCAGTCTTTTCCCAATGATTAGGGAAATAAAGGATGTAGCATAGAGACTACAAAGCATCTCTAAATCCACTTTGACCTTTCCTCCTCTCTCCCAAATTGCATTGCCATTTACACACTGAGTTCCTCTCACCATTCAGCTCAGGGATCTCCCTAGTCCAAGGTCTCCTGGGCTGAAAGCTGATGCTGGGCAAGCCACATAAGCTGAAACCATTGGTTTGTTTTGGTTAATGGAACAGCTTTTCTCTGGTCTCCCTTTCATTAAATATCCTGATGAGATCCTGTACCATGTGGCCAGGGTACAGCAGAGAGGATTACTGGTAGGACTTAGAGAGTCCTATGGAGGGTTATTAGGAACTCAACATACACTCATGGCCCTGAGAGCCCTCAGGAAGCCAAGTAGGGCACTGCTGAAATCTATTTATGTCTGGGAGCAGGAGAGATCAGAGTGGCAGCAGTGTCTCAGTGCATGGGCAGGGGATGGTAACAACAATAGTCAGTGAATATTTGTTTCTGATGGGGAGTCATCTCCAGCTCTAGGAGTTGTATTACATTATGACTGTTATGTTTGAAATATTCCTGTGGAGGACAAGCTACATGGGTAGAGAAGTCTCTGGAGAAGGGATCATGTGAGCCACGATGAGACCATAGTTGGTCCACAGTTGTACCTCTGTTGGAGCTCCCACAGGCCAGGAGAGCCCTGTTTCCTCTCTCAGCAGCCATTTGCCTTCAGACTGGGATCTCGCTATCATCACTGTAGCACTCAGTGGTTAACAATGGATTTTCCAGCTCTGTTGGGAGGAACAGAAAAGCCTGTTGCAGAGTTTTATCCCATCATGCAGCAAGAGCCAGGACACCCAGCCTGTCTCGCCATGGCTCGGCCTGACTAGTCTCGGCAAGACACAGCTTGGCTTGGCTCCGTGCTCCAAAAGAATGACATTTTTCCAAAAGTAATAGCTTGCTTCTTTACACACTGTTAGTTAACCTTTATTTCTTTTGTTTGTTTTAACCCATTAAAAGTGGGGTTTTTTTTGTTTGTTTTCAAAAAAATATTTGGCTGGCAGATTAGGTCTTAAAAGACAGAGCATGTGTGCCAATACTAACAAGATGGGTGTTTTAGGATGTTAATTATAGGCTAAATTGCTTTCTGTGGATTAAAAATGTGTTACAAAGGGAATGGAAACTTTGAGGAGGCATACTTTTTCTCCCATGCTCATTGTGATGTTAGGAATTTGGGTTAATGTTACTTGAATGTTAACTGGAGCAGGAGCCCAGGGCCCCCTCAGGACCTGGCACACCTTGTCAGCCAGTCAGGCAAAGAAGGAGTGTTGCCAGGAGTATCTGAGGGAGATTTAAATGGCTCCAGGAGCACAAGTGGTGCGTCCATTTGCACAGGCAGGGCGAGCAGGAAGGGCACTGAGGTACTGCAGCAAAAGCAGCCAGCTCAGTTTCTGGTCCTTACGTTCCCCAAGAGAGCTCAAATATGATGTCCACTTTGAGGTTTTGTCTAAGGCCATTGAAAAAGATGCAGCAACCCAGACAGAGCTCACAAAAAACCATGAAAAACATGCAAAACTCTATGTAGACATTCAGGCTTCAGGCTACAGGGAAAGCCTAAGCCTCTCAGTGGATTGTAGCAGTGCTGGAAGTGGCATCAGATGTGACTAGGTGGACAATCTGCTCAGCCTGGTGGAGATAAGAGATGAAGGAGAAAGGCTGAGAAGCATGAGAGAATCAGAGAGGGAGATAGACTGATGGGACCATGCTTGGGTGTCCCTAAAGTAGGACCAGCTAACTATTCAAGATCAGAAACTATTCAAGATCAAGGGGATCCTCTATATATCCCCCAAAAAGGAGGAGGGTACCAGTTGTGAAGCAAGAAGCTGGGCCAAATGGGCCCAACCTGTAGGAAGGTCTGCTGTCTCCGTGGGTTAAGGATATCACAAGGAAACTTCCAAGCCTGGTGCAGCCAACAGACTCATTACTGATCTTCCATATAGGGGGTGAGGAAATGGCAACACATAGTCTGAGGGCCTTCAAAAGAAATTTCCGGGTTTTGGGACCTTTGGTAAGCGAATCTTATCCTGAAAACTTATCACGACTTAGCAGATGCATGAAAACCCTTTCAAAGGAAGTTTATTTGTGTAATAGTGCAAGGCGTGGGAACTTCAGATTTTCCTACCACAAAACTAGTTATCTATTACTGATGTCCACCTGCCAAAATGCTGTTAACATAAATATTCTGTCTTTAGACCAAAACTAGTGTGGGACTCAAATTAATTCCTTTGTTTGTTTTGTTGTTTTGTATTGTTATGATGTTTTGTTGGATATTTTGTCAGTTCTTGCTGTTACCAGTGGTGGACATGCCCTGAATTTATAAGGCAAGCAAACACTTTTGACTTCTTTTTCCAGTGTAGTTTTCTCCGTGCTCAGAAGCAGTATTAGTGGGGGTTTTTTTTATAAAAAAAATATAGTATCTCTCATCAATGGTTGTTGTCACCAGCTGTTGAAAACCACCAGCTGCTCCTTTTCTATCACCAGCTGTTGCCTACAGGGATGTGAATCTCCAGAAACGTTCTTTTAATAAACTCTGAAATTACACGTCTCGTAATAATGCAACTTAATCTTTTGCTTATATGATTGTTTAAAACATACTGTTTGCAAAGAGGCATAAAATGAGAATAGAGGCACAAGAAACTGTCTCTGTATCTGCAAAATACATGTAGGAATAGCTGTAACTCACCATTGCGCTACATTGTCCAAATAGTGGGCAGAGATGACTGTTTCAATATAAATTATCTGTGTATAACAAGACATGTAAGTGTGTGTGTATGTGTGGGTATATACATATTTAGACCAACTCTTCCTTCCCTCATCGAGCAAAGTGTTCCTCTGCATAGCAAAGCTGTTAGGGAAGGGAGAAAATTAAACTATAAGACTGAAAGTCAGTACTACACTGCTTAAAACAACCAAGTAAAAACTTTCAGATTTGCCATTATGTGAAGATCTTTTAACATTCTTTTCTCTGCTAATGGTTACTAAAAGCAGAGAGGTACTTAATGGAGATTTTTTTTCAAGAAGAAGTTATTTTACTTGAGGTTAAGTTCTTTGAAAAAGTTGTTGTATTTTGGAGTTTTTATTTTATTTTAACAGACACTTATAGAGCAATTTGAATCATCTCAAACCTACTGGAAAGTTGCTGCTAGTGTACTGCAATTTTGCACACTGCTTTCTGGAGTTACACTGATGATATTCTCTAGAATGAAGCAACACAGGACTTTTGGAGAATTCAGAAACTTTAAAACACTTTCCCATACCTAAAATGTTGCATTTCTGCACTGAAATACTGAGGAATTTTGTTGACCCTCAGATATCATCCAAGAAGAACAACAGGAGTGGAAGCACTGGCCAAGGCTGAGCCCATCAGAGACAGCAGTAGGAAAAAAACCCCAATATACTGTCAGAATACCAACAGCAAAGAAGAATGAGAATATATGAGAGAAACAGCTCTGTAGACACCAAGGTTAGTGAAGAAGGAGGTGGAGGAAGTGCTTCAGGCACTGAAGCTGTGGGGAAGACCAAGACTGTCCCCCTGCAGCCATGGAGGTCCATGGTGTAGCAGAGATCCATCCAAAGCCCATGGAGGACCCCAAAACAGAGCAGCCTGTGGGAAGCCCACGCTGGAGCAGGTTTGCTGGTCGGACTTATAACCCTGCAGGGGACCCACCCTGGAGCAGCCTTTTCCTGAAGGACTGCACCCCACAGAAGGGACCCATTCTGCAGCCCATAGGAAGGACTCACATTTGAGATGTTCACAGAGGACTCACCCCATGGGTGAGGATCTACGCACTGGAGCAGGGAAGGAGTGTGAGGAGTCCTTCCCTTGAGGAGGAAGGAGGGGCAGAGAGAGCATATGCTGAACTGACCACAGCCCCCACTCCCTGCCCTACTGTGCCACTGGAGGAAAACAACGTAGGAAAAATCAGCAATGAAGTTAAGCCTGGGAAGAGGGAGGAATGAGAAGAATGAGGTTTAATTTTTTATTTCTTATTCTCCTATTCTAATTTGATTGGCAATAAACTAAGCTAATTTCCCCAAGATGAGTGTGTTCTGCCCATGACTGTAACTGATGAGTGATCCCTTCCTGTCTTTATCTTGATTCACAAGATTTCGTTATATTTTCTCTTTCATGTCTAGCTGAGGAGTGAAGCAAGTTACATCAAGATAAGCATTTCCCCTCTCTAATTCATCTACTAAGCATGGAAACATCAACTCTATAACTCTAAGAAGAAGAGTCCTCAGAACTAAAATCCCTTCGTGCGGGTGAAAGACTGGCACACATGGTGCTATTACACTTTTACATGAATGTGTGGAAAAATTTTGTAAACAAAACATTATGTTAATAGTAAATGAACTTAGTAAACACTATTTACTTAGTATTTATTTATTTAGTAAACACAGTATTATCAAGCATCCTTTTTTTTTCCTCAATGGCCGGTTATAACTTTTTTTTTTCTATGAAAGTTAAGCAATAACAGAAGTAAAATTCCATACACAAAACTCTTTAAAATTAGGAAAGCAAATCTCTGTAATAACATGTCCATATTAATTTGTCTATATAAACAGAAAGACTTAGCATAGAATGAGATTTTTTTTATATTATGATGATTTTTACTGAATTTTTAAAATACCGATGTCTATTCTTCCAAGTTTGAACCACCTGTTCAAGGGCAAAAAACTTGCTGAAACCTCGAATAAACTACAATAAACTCCACCCCCACAACTGGCTGGCATGTTCTGGAGTGATCAGATGAACACTTGATTTTTGGCTGAAATTTTTTTTAGGAGGTAACTGGAGTCCATACTAGATTGTAACCAATCATTTACCAGCAAGCATGGCCTCTGGTGTCCCAGCTGAGCCCTCTTTCCTGATCCTGTCTCTTTGTCAACATTTAATCTAAAATCTCCAAGAGATCATGCCAACTAAGTAGCAGAGTTGTCTGGAGAGAAAAGACAGTGTTGAACTAGAGTTTGCCTAAGCAAGTGAGTCACGTAGGTTTAGTTTCTTGCTCTGCTGAAGATTTTGTTTGTGAAGTTGGAATAGGTGGTCTGTCTGTCTTCACTTTTCATCAGAAAAAAAAATTCTATGCCTCTTGGGTACTCTGTAAATTAATATTTATGAAGAGCCTAAAGGGCTATGCTGAGAAAGGGATGTATGTGAAGCAGTTCTAACAAATGTCTGCACTAAGTGCATGTAGGATTGTTGCTGTTTTTTATTTCTCTTGGAAGGGAACTTGGTGTTTAAACCAAAAAGCATACTCTAGAGAGTATGTGAGTTATCAAAAAGCCTCAGAAGTTCCTATACAGCAGTTCTGACCCCAAGCTGAAATGCTTGTAAATGCTTTTATTTCAGAAAAGTTGAATATTTTAGCCAGGCAAATTTGTCTTCAGAAATTTGGCACTTGTCTGTTTGCCTTTCCTGGGGGGCTTTAGCTGATTTTTTCCAAGTATTCTTGCTGTGTCAGGGACACTACAAAAGCCAGTGAGTGTCTCTTAAAAGTTAATGGACAGGCAAGGTAGGATACTTCTTTACTATCTTTCCACAAGCTGAAAATGTCAAAGTTTCAGCCTGTATTTCAAAAGCTACTGTACTTTATACAAGGACTGTTTTTACACCTGAATTGCATGCAAAATATATCAGATGCCAGACTCTGCAGGCATACAAAGAGCTCTTTGTAGGCTCTTTTTACATGGCAGGAAAAAACTATAACGGACACAAGTTGATACAAGAGATTTTGATTGTCTATAAATACATTTTCACCCTAAGTACAGTCAAGGACTGGGAACCACTGCTCAGTCTCCATCTTTTCAGATTAACAAGACCAGACTGGATCAAACCCTAAGCAATCAGTCTGACCTCAGATCTGGCCTTGCTGTCTCTGGGACATTGGACTAGGGACCTCCTGAGTTCCTCCAGCCTGAATTTGTGATCCATTAAATTATATAGGATTAAGTTCTTTGGTTTTTACTCTTTTTTTTTTTCCCTTTTGGTTTGGAATAGGTGAAATGTGAATAATTTGAGGAGGGAGGATAATACATTTTATTCTGGTTTTCTATCTTTTTTTACCCTGCCAGAAAGAAGGTGGTATTTCAGTGGGACACAGTTAGCATTACACCAGCCTCTTTGGCCCATATCCTCTGATGTTTCTAAAGGAAACATCACAGCATCCTTGAGGCTTTTGTACTCCTTTATGATTAGATTTTCATAAACATTATTCCTTGTCATGAAAGTCTGTAGCAATACTCCTGGCCATTGCTTTATCATAGGAATTTAGGTGGACTAGGGGTAGTAGGTGTCACGTAGGAGGCCAGAAAGTTTTCATAGGGACACTGCTAAATCCTGAAAGAGTGAACAGGAAAAAAACACCTTCCTTAAGAAGCATGTGCATGGAATAATTTGTGTTTCTACATACGTAAACTCCCTTCTTCTGGTTATCTTTCCCAGTATAGAGAGAGCTTAGAGCTCACAAAGGACTTAGTAGCAGCTGATAGTGCAGGCTTGATTTAGACTGACCTATTCTGCATCCTGGGACTGGAAGTAAAGCACTACAGTGAGATTTAGACTACCTCCCCATTTTATAGCAGGCCTGATCCCCCTGTCTGTCAGATTGCAACTCATACTACACTGCAAAACATAACATCAAGACGGTCTGTAAAGAGCCTCGGTGACTTGTCTTACATTTATTGAGTGACATTAAAATAAGCATCATGTAATGGAATATGTGGTCAGGGATGGATGTCAGTCAGGCACACTGCAGTGAGTAAGCACTTGTTTTCATGAGAAAGGATAGCATAGACCCAACTATTCTTCTCTGTAGTGCCTGAACATTTGCATTAAATGTGTACAGCTGAGGATATATTTGACCTTTATCTGAGTGACTGTGAAGTTAATTTAAAATAGAGGACTCCTCTATAAGGACAGAGCTCACATCCAAATCATGATGTGGTCATAGCTACATTATTTTTCTTCTCCACCTCCCTTCCAAAGGCTAAGTTTGTATAGCTGTTGTACAAATAGTGTGTACAAACACTTGGGTTTTTTAAAAAATTGTTAGATCAAGATAAAGTTTAGGGTCCTCTAAGGATCTTTTTCTTGTCTGGCGAGTAGCAATGAAGTTGGATTTTACCTCTTGGCTGAAGTAAGGTACTGTGGTGGTGCATCCCTCTCCTTCCTTGAGCTGCACCATTACCTCAGAAATGCTCATTAGGCCTCAGTCTTGACAAACAGCACCTGGGCTAAGCTCCTCTTGAGCTCAGCAGAAACACTGTCTGCTGCCAGGAACTAGTGCTGTCTAACGAGCTCCTGCTTTAACGAATAGCCTTGGAAACATATTTTTTCTTGCCTGAATAACAATCCAAGTGGAACAACATTTTTGTTATCAAACTTTCAAAGAAAGTTACTGACCTGAATTGAGGTCAGGATGGAAAATCGCTCTGACTAAAGCCAGCCTTTTTGTGGCCCTATAAACAGTGGTCCTTAGTGTGACCTTTTGAGCTCTGCTGGACTGCAGCAGGCTGCGATCAGCAAACTCCCTCTGAGTGGAATGCTTCTTGGAGACAGGGAACTCCCAAATTTGCTATTCTTGGAGGTCCGCCGTTGAAAGCTGACTCTGGAGCCTTGTACCTACTCCTTTAGTCTGTGTGTCTGTGTGAATGTGAATATGGCACAGCAAATGTACTATGAATGTTACTCTCTTAGATTCTTAAATATAGATTCGTAAGCAAGCTAGGCCTGTGAGTTATTGTTGTGCTATAGCAAACTCTACGGAATCCTTGCTTAAATTGTGTAAATTCAGCTATCACTTAAGTGCTGTTAAATATAGGTGCTGTCTAAACCTTTGGTTCTAAATTGTTGGTCAAGTCCAGGGCAATCTTTGGCAAGAAGGTCCACTCTGAACCTTGTGACTCAATGGATGGGTCTTCCTTACTCCTTTTTGTCCTTAATCCTTTCCATCCCAGCCTCTATGTAGACAATTTACTTTTAGATTTATTGATTTCAGATTTTAGGCTGATTTTTCTCTGTGTGCTTTAACCATCTAGTAAGTAATAGAGTGAGCCTTGCCAACAAACTTTTTCATGTTTTCACTTTTATAGTAAAGCCGCTTTTGCCAATACCTTTGCTGGCAGTTCTTTGAGCAGTCCAAAACACTCATTCACGGCAGGCACAAATACAGCTCTGACAATTTCTAACAGTGTTGCTTGTTTCCAAATCACAGATAGTTCTGAATCTAGGAATGAACCAGGGTTCGGTTCAAGCCGGTACCTGCCTATATGTTTTTTAAAGATTGTGTAAGTAAATTTTATCTCCCTATGCACTGTAGCTGTGACTACAGAGAGGGTATCACACTGCCCTGATTATTATGCTAGTTGTGTGTGACTTTGGCACTACTGACAGTGTTTCTGTAGATTTTAGAGTAGTTTAGAAAACTCTTCTTACACCTTCATGTTATTGCTGTACTAGCTTTTGTTGAACTGTTACAGATTGTTCAGGCAAGCAAGCATTCTTTCATTATTCCTTAAGCAAGGATTTGCACTCTGGTCTGCAAGGAGAGGAGAAATGAATTTAACTGTCAGGTTCTTAGCTACCTCCTTTTCCACAATGGTATTTTTGTATGTGCAATTACTACTATCTTCTTAAGCAACAATGTTGCGTTCTCTACAGAATATTATAAAGACTGAGGATTGACATGTGCAAATAGCTCTTGTTCCACAAGTTTCAACCATCTGGTTGCTTTAAAGAAAACAGGAAAGGGAAGTGCCTTAGGGGGTGAAAAATTATAATTAAAATATTTTAGAAATAAAATATTAACACTTCAAAATTCAACTTTTATCTTTTCATCAGAGTTAAGACATCTGGACTTGGAAGGCCTTTATTTTCTGCCTGCATCTGAGCTAAGCATCCTCTGTTTTTGTAGTATGCAGTAAATAACCTAGTACAGCACAGCTGAAAATTCACAGCAATGATTTTATCCTCTGTGCAGTCGGCAGGTTTTATTAATTTTCTGTCTCTTTCACAACTTGCTGCAGTGATTATGCAAAATCACTACAGTCATAGCACAAAACAAAGAAACACATCTTTTTAAAAAATCTCTATACATTGGGTACTAACTTCATCTTACTGCAACATTAAAATGTATATCAACAACAAAGGAATTCATGCTTGGTTGAACAAAATGCTTAGAGAAAGTACATTAGTATTTGATGTCTACATCACACTCTATTTTCTGTAGTTTTTTATCATCAAGTTATATCTCTGAAAGCATTTTTTTGCCCCACAGCAAAAAAAGCCAAATAATGAATAATTTGATTGGGTCTTGAGATTTACTTAGGATAAAACAATATATGCACATGAGTAACATTTCTTAGTATATGCCCACATTTGCTAAACTCAATGTGGAAAAGCTTTGGTCTAAAGCACTCAGTGCACAAAAAACAGCCAGTATCCTAAGGTTTTGTAAATCATGACCTAGATGTATTTGCAGCATGTGAGGACTATGCGTAGTTTTCACATGTATGAAATTAATTTCTGTGTGTAGGGTAGTATGTCTTTTTGTGGTAGGTTGACCACGGCTGGATTCCAAGTGCCCACCAAATTCATTCTAACATTCCCCTCCTCAGCTGGGCAGAGAAGAGAAAATATAATGAAAGGTTTGTGGACCAAAACAAGGGCAGGGAGAGTTTACTTACTTTTTACCATTATAGGCACAACAGACTCTAACTGGGGGAAATCATTGCATTTATTGCCATTCAAATCAGAGAAGGATAATGAGAAACAAACCCATTTCTTAATACACCTTTCCCCCACCTTTCCCTTCTTCCTGGGCCTAACCATATTCCTGCTTCTTGAGTTCCTCCTCTTCAGTGGCTCAGGGGACAGGGAATGGGGGTTGTGTTCAGTTCATCACATGTTGTCTCTCTCTCTCCTTCCTCCTCGTGAGGAGGACTCTTCACACTCTTCCCCTGCTCCAGTGTAGGGTCCTCTGTAGGCTGCAGGTGGATATCAATATCTCTCCCATGGACCTCCATGGGCTACAGGGGCACAGCCTCCCTCGCCATGGTCTTCACCATGGACTGCAGGAGAATGTGTGCTCCACTGCCTGGACCACCTCCTTTCCTCCTTCTTCACTGACCTTGGTGTCTGCAGAGCTGCTCCCCTCACATATTCTCAACCCTCTCTTCTCTGACTGCAATTGCTCCTGAGCAGTAACTTCTTTCCTCTTCTTGAAGCTGCTATTCCAGAGGCACTGCCTCAGCCTCTGCTAGGCTCAACCTTAGCCAGTCCTGGAGCCAGCTGACATTGGCTCTATCAGACTTGGGGGAAGTTTCCAGCAGCTTCTCACAGAAAATGCCCCTTTGGCCCCTCACAAACCCAATTCTCTTTGTCAATCTCCTAAGCGTTCGGAGAAAACTAAAGCTAATGCACTAATTTGCAAAATCTTTATTTCCTACCAATCTATTAGCACATTTCATATTGGTACAACTTTCTCTATCAGGTTTCAGTTAAATATGTTGTTTGACAGCACCATTTTCAGCATATGTATCTTGTATTTAAGCATGTACTGGAGAAGTTTCCTGACATATCCTTTATAGTTGCCAATTAAAGTAATTTCTGCATAGTTCTGCATATCCAAAATAATCCAAATGTAGGAAATTATCAATTTTAAACAGAAGCTGTATTAAAAACTGTTAATTTTATTTATAAGGACCCCCATAAGAATTAATGATTAAATAATACATATAATATTTGATCACATGCAGACATATCATAAGCTAAATAAGAGAGAATATAAGATTTTTTTTAAAGATGCCTCAAGTTTGTTTTTATTTTTCTACCTACTACTTTCCTCTTTTGTACACTGAAGGGAAAAAACTGCAAAAAATGACAAGGACATAAAGAATACTACATTATTTCAATCTGTTGTACAGAGTGAAGAAGTTTTCTTCAGTGGTGATAAGTATGTGTCTGAAAGTAAGCTAGAATTGGAGATAAAGAAACAGTTATTCCCTGGGTATACATATTTCTTCCATCTGGTGCATTATTCTATGAACTCACTTCATTTGGCTTTGAAATGTTAGTTAACAGCTGGTCTAAAGGTTTCTGTATTTGTTTTGTACATGTTCATAATCATGAGGTTTTAAATATTCTCTGTAACATTTAACTGGTTATTTTATTTCAGTTTCATCATTCTGATTTTCCAAAACAAATACAGTTTAGTTTTTAAATAACTTATTTCTTTCTAGGACAAAGGTGTGATGGAAGAGAATTTATGTCAGGAACTATTAGAAAAATCCCCTTAATCTATATAGACTGAAGTTGGAACAAAAGTAGAACTAACAGATAAGTTATCTAGTCCAACCTCCTGCACTGACGAGGGACATCTTCAACTCGATCAGGTTGCTCAGAGCCTGACCAACCTGGACTTGAATGTTTTCAGGGATGTGGCATCTGCCACCTCCCTGGGCAACCTGTTCCAGTGTCTCACCCCTTTAACAGTAGATATGTACTTTCTAACATCTATTCTAAATCTCTTCTCTTTTAGTTTAAAACCATTCCCCTATGTCCTATTGCTATCTCCCTGTGTAAAAAGTCACTCTCCCCCTTTTTATGAGCCCCCTTGAAGTACTGGCAGGCTGCAATAAGGTCTCCCCAGAGCCTTGTCCTTTCCAGGCTGAACAGCCCCATCTCTTTCATCCATTTGCAAGACCACTGATGGAGGAATTAATTAAATTAAAGTATATGTTCCAGTATTGTCCCTAAGTCATTGGCTACTCATCCAACAAACCTTTCCTATGCTGTGCAGTCCATCCATCCAGACTGCATTTCCAGGGCATGGCTATGAGGTTGATGTGCAACACTGCTTTGAAAGCCTTGCTGAAGTTTAGGTAAGCAACAATCACTCTTTTATTCTTTCTCCTTTCTTGTGAATTATCTGTTCTGTAATTATTAAATTTAGAACATTATTCAAGTTGCTCACACCTACCCTTCAGAAGTTGAAGTTATATTTTATTCCTAATTAATTGAGTGGAACTGTCAGAAGTATAAAATTTTCAACTGACATAAGTTGGTACAGACCAGAAAATCATCGGATAAAAAAGATGAAAGGATTCCTGTACATAAAATACATACGCTTTTTTGCCATAATACTTAAATGAAACTTCCATAGTTGTCTGAACTGAATGAAAAGAAATCAAGATCCAAAACATGGCTCTGTCAGTTAATATGTGGCTAGGCCTCATGCATTCCATCAGAAATATTTGTGTGTACAGTCTGGAATATGAAAATATACTTTTTTTCTTTTACCTTAGTTCTCAGTCATGCAAGACAGGATTCTTTTAAATTCAGGTAATGATGCTTTATATGAAGTATGTCTCAATGCCAAACACTGATGACCCTTGAAATATCTTTAGAGCAATGCAAGATTGTTCACTTTGTGTTTTAGTTCTTCAATGTTTGTTGGTTTTGTTTTTTTTTTTTTACCCAACTACTTTACATGACATTTGCCATTTCACAGTTGGGTCACATGTCAATCAAAGATCTATCAACTTTTGATAAATATTTCAGAATTTACAGAAATAGCTAGCCAATGTACAATAATTACTCTTTATGTAGGGTGACAAGGCAGCATTCAAAAATCTGAACTTTATGATAATTGGGTATTTATACACCACATATATGTGCTATTTAACACTGTGGTGACATGCATAATATATGGATGGGTATCAAGTTCACTTTTTCTCTAAAGAGGTTTTCTTTTCTTTCCTGTATCTTCATTAAAACAGCAGGTCTTTATTTACATATTATTTCCTAGACCTTTCTGTTTATTTATAATTTAACAGTTTTGATGCTTTTTATTTTTGGTGTTTTATTCTTCTGCTCACCATCCTTGCTCATTTAAGAGTGTGTAGCCCCTGCCCCACCACACTGATACAACTCTGAAGTACCTTAATGTGCAGCACAGTTTCATTATTAATGAAAGCTTAGTACTAAGTGAATTATGTACATTACAATCTTCACCAGGAAAGAAGTAAATTAATTCAGTTTCAGTAGCAAGTCAGTACTGTAGATACTCCAGTTTTTGTCAGAACTTCAGACATGGGATCTTATCTAGGAGAGAGGAGGAATGTTGAGCACATACATGATTGGGAATCTGCCTATTCTCTCAGCTCCTAGTACTTTCAAAATTTCTGGAAATTTCCTATTTAAGTTTAAAGAAATAGGCATTCTTGTTTCCCGGTGGGATTTATTCCACTTGTTAAGAAAGGTTCAGTTTTCTCTTAACATCGTGTACTCACATACCTTGTTTTTTTTGTTACACTGGTTTCTGTGCTGCTGAAATCTTAATGCCCTGGCAGCAGAAAATGTTGAGGAAACATTTTGTTTTGGCTGTTTTCCAGAACAAAAGCTACCCTTTTTTGCTGCAGAGCACTGATTTCTGCAGTGCTTTATTTTTGTATCATGGCAATGTTTTCTGGCAATCACAAAGATTAGTAGTAGTGAGCTACCAGTAGACAGTGGAAAAGACATTTGAGAGGTATAAATGCTTAGTTTGGCCCCCCACACAAAATCTTTGGACTTGGGTTTTAGTCTTAGTACTCATTCATTTCCCTTCCCTCTTTGAAAACAAACTATTTTTTGTAGAAGCAACAGTAGTAGTGCTAGAAAGGTACAATCTCTCAGAGATGAGAGCAGTCTCAAAACAACGATGTTTCTTAATGTCCTTGAGTCCCATGCAGTTCTATGGACTCGGTATTTCCAGTCTGACCAGTTTATGGTCCTCCTCTCTACCGTGATTTACTCTTGTGGGTAATACTTCACTCCCTCAGACCCTGCAGGTGCCACTAAGTACAGTAAGGAGTACTGAGAGTAGACCGCACCTATAAAGGCAGAAGAGGAAAACGAGTACTAATGTCTTTATGTGTTCTTTCTTTATCATTAGATCTCCTACCTTTACTAGCAGCAAATGTGAATTTTCTTTGGTCCTGTTTTGTTGCCAGTGTTCTCATAGGAGCCTTTTGTTTCCCATCATGTTCCACACCTCTTTTTGCTCCCAGTGATTTTTTTCCTGATCTTGATTAGGTTTGTACGGTATTACCATGTAATCACAGAGTGTTTACACAATGCGGGATTTTCTTTCTGTACCTGGGAAGAGAATAATGTATTATATGTTGTAACTGCTTACAGCCACAGGTGGTTAGACTCACTTCTGTTCTGGAGTTTGCACGGTAGTTTTATTTCATGAAAGTACTTCCATGAGGAACTCTGCTCTCCTATTAGTGTTGAAGAAAAAAGGATGTGATAAGAATCAGAAGTAGTAGAGCAAGCAGAAAAATGTACCAGTGTGGTTCAGAAATAGACACCAAGAGTGAAGACAGAAAAATCTCTCTCATATTGAATAATCATTGTATTGCTGAGTGGCAAAATCTACTTAAGACCCCTTTCAATATGTTACAGGCAGTAGCTCCCAGGCCTGTTGACTCATTCACTGACAGAAATCCAGCATGTAAGCTGCCTCCATATGGGAAATTCAGTATCTTTTTTCTATTTTTTAGGAATGTGGGACAGAAATTTCTTCTGTTTATACAGAAATACATGCAGCTTCACAGTGTACTTGAGGATCTAAACAAACAGCTCAGAATCTCGGAATCTCAAAACAGCTTTAAACACTTTATTGTCAGGTACTCTGAACAGCTAAAACTGTAGGGAACTGCAAGTTTCAAGCAGAAAAATGGACATAATGAATTCTCGCTGGATGTAAGATCCTAAAATTTGAATCTCAGCTCTGGTCGTTCTTGTGCTATTATTTTTGACTAGTAGAAGAATTTCTCTCCAATTGCTTTCTAAAATGAGAGGATCTGACAAGCTGCTTTTTCAAAATATCCACTTGGTTGCTCTATATCATTGTCATTACACAGAACTGATGTCAGATGGGTTTATTTTGGTTTTATTTAAACTACCTTAACTTTGGAAGTCACTGACAATTTTTGCTGTTTTTTTATAATTTTAAAAATGTATTGAAGGCATGATAATTTCATAGAACTCAAACTGCCACATTTCTACTTTTGCCTTTTTTATAACTTTATCTCCATATTATAATTCTTCCACTCCTTACTGTCTTCTTTCTGATGTATTTTTTACCTTTACTAATACAGCTTGTAATACATCTGCATATTAAATAATATAGTACTTCTTTGACTGCACCTGACACTATGAATTCAAAAGCAAGTAATGAAATTTGAGTAGATTACATAGGCCCAAATAATATTATTTTGGGTAGATAACAGGTACTAATGTCTTATCCTTACTCCTTAAGTAGAATTCAGAAAGATTGTCACTGTAAGGTGTGATGTAACTAGTGTGTCCCAGCAGAGATAATGTCAGACATTTATTATTGCCCTTCCTATTTCTGTTAGTGAAGTTAACGTGCTATTAAAGTCAGACTGAATAAGGTAGAAACTTAGTTATATCAACAACAAAGTTCAATTTGACAAAATTAATAGAATTTCTTACTGCAGATTTTATAGAACACAGCATCCTAAGTTCTTTCTGCATGGTGGTTTGGGAAAAAGCATCACAGCAAAATACTAGGTAATTTCATTAGTGTTTTGAGAAAAACTACCTTCTCCCAAAAATATTTAGAGAATAAAAATAGACTTGCTTTAATCCATCATTATATAAAAGGATGTTTTTGGTGCTATACAAAGAATATTCTTGTTCTCTTATAGAGGAAATTATGTCTCTACTCTGTAGCAAATTTGAATTTCATGTTTTTTCAGTGAAGTGCTGTTCAAGGTGATTAAGGATGTGTACTCTTTCTCAGTATGATGTATAAACTCATTCTGCTTTCACTTCATGCCTTACCTTTATGCTTACACACAGTAGTGGAACATTAACCTCCATTTTAATTCCACAATGTTAACACGTAGCTCTTTGTAGTGAAGATGGTAAAGAAAATCAAATCATATGCCTCAGGGATTCAGACACTGGCCTGCATAGGGGTCAGAAGACTCCCCAAATGCAAACAAGGACATACGCTGGATGAATCTTGAAGGTGTCTCATCTCTTTATTTGAAGCACCAGTCCCTGCTGTACCTGGAAATAGGATACCAGTTCAATTGGCAGCAATCAAATACATTCAGAAGATTTTAAACTAAAATTTAATCACTGCCTGTTCACTTCAGAGAAAAACAATTGTTGTCTTCCCCTCTCTTTCCCCTGCAACGAGAGGTTGATTTGCTAATCTTCCAATCAATTACAGGATGTGGTGTTTGAAATGTCAATAAGAGGCTTGTATTTCTGAAGACGTGGTGAGATTTAAGAATTTAGTGAGAGAAGTTTCAAAACTAACTTCCACATTAAGTAAAAATGGGTAAATTTTGAGTAGTTACAAATCTTAATGGGATTTCTGAGACCTTCTAAGATGCAGAATATAAAATTAAATAAATGGAAAGAAGAGGAATGGAAAATTCCATGGGTAGGAGTGGAGATGCAGTTCAAGACCTAAATTTATGTACAGGGATTAGACCAATGACCGTGTGGATCAATTGCATGTCTATAGGAAACAATCAAGATGACAGTGGAAAGTGACTCTAGAATTAGAAAATGTATGATAAACCTGTTTTTGTAATATATTTTTTAATTTCTCTTTAAATGCTTTCTCTCTTCTATTTTATATTTTTGCTTGTTTGTTTTCCTTCAAATATTTTTATTTTGCTACTAGTTTAACTACCTTAAAGGTGCTGTGAATTTATTTGGCAGTCAGTTTAGATTATGGAATCACTCTCTTCAGGACTCCACACACTGTCTCAATATATCTATGCGTTGTTCCAAATGCTTCCAAGCATCAGCATGTTTTTGCACTTTAGCCTTGCAGATTGATTTGAAAATTCAGTCTTGTTAAAGATTTGTAACAAAAAGTTTCTGATTGACCTCTGTGATATTTGGTATAAAGCAGGATGCTGTGTTTTGGAAAATACCTAGAAATCTTTTTTTTTTTTTTTTGGTAGCATATTGGAGGTTTATATACAGTTTCAAAGGGTATGCACATAAATATTTAATAACTGTCTTCTATAAGATTTTCTTTTTATTTTTTAATTATAAAAAGCTTTTAACTGCATATATACTAGTATATATGCAGTTATATAACTGCATATATACTAGTATATATGCAGTTATATAACTGTGCATATATATACATATATGTATATATACACTGTCTATAACTGGCAATATACTAGTTTTGGAATAGGTTTTCTTCCTTGCTCAGCAACCCTGCTCGTCAGTTTTAAATTAGTGAACGTGGAGTGTTCTTATTGCACAAGCAATGGCCAGAGATGATCTCCATAAAATTTATTTCTCTTATAAAAACAGTTTTTAATTCCCTTTCATGTGTAGATTCAGTCCCCACGTTTATCTCGTAAATCTGAAACTGAAGGTATTTTTTAGTTTTCATAACACTCCTATGAAATGAAGTTTTTCTTCTTTTTCTATTTATCATTTTAAAACAAGTTTAGCAATTATCTTTTAAATTTAGGCGTCAGGTTTGACACAAAATATTATTTTTTTTCTTTGAGTTCTTAGTGTTCCATACAATTTTTTTTGAAGTCCAACTCCAATAAAATATTTCAATTCTGAACTTTGCAAACTTTAGATATTGAACTTCTCAAGGGATGCAGTTAAGGATGCTATTGATGTCTAGTTGGTAATGGTTGTAAGAGTTTGAATGCAAGCATGCTTGGCTATAAAATAAATGAATGTGTGCGGTTATAGGTGACCAGGCTACTTCAAAGGCATCATTTTCCTAAAATAGATGTTACATATAGTAAAATTTCATTAATTCTGTTGCAAAATAGTGATAACACTGACGTGGTTATGTTATTCTCAGTAATGAACAGCTGTTTTGGTCAAATTTATAAAATCAGAACATAAAAGAATATTTAATATAAATTAGCATATCTGTTTATTTTTTGTCTGTTTATCATTTCAGTTCTCTTTTAAATAGCAATAATTTTAATGTAAAAAAACCCTTTATTTGAGATACATATCTTTGTAAACTTATGCCATATTAATTTGGAGTGTTTGGTTTTTTTATTTGCTTTTTATCATGGATGAAAATATTACTATGAATGAGAGAGTCTCCAAAGCTCTGGACCATATTTGTCCTAATATATACTTTGCAGACATCAATATTTCTAACTTCTACTTTAAATCATGGGTACCTTGTCTGTTGTTGGGTTTTTTGCCTTTTTTTTCCCAAGTACCCCAATAATTTCATTAGTAACATTTTGATGGTGTGAAGGCATGCTGACTAGCAGGAAACTGTGGTGTAAATTACTGGTCTCTTTGGAATCTGGCAGCTCATTCTCCTACTTAATAAAATTAGAGAGCTATCCTGACAGCTGGCAATGGACTGCACTGGGCTGTACCAAGAAAGTTGAGAAATACATCCTCTACTGAACGTTCTGGGGAGGTGAAAGAGTTAGAAGGATTAAAGATAGTCTTTGTATTTTTAGATTTGAATTCTATTAGTGAGTAATAATGGAAATCATAATGGCTACTTACTATCTGGACTGTGGCCTCATTTGCATCAGTATCTATTTGCTGGCTGCAGTGTCCCATTTACGTGAATGTGTAAATGGAAACTCTTAAAAAATAACAGTAGAACTGGCAGGCCCGATATAGATATGTAATGATTATTTTCCTGCTCTCATCTTAGATTGGTATAGAATGTCATTGAACAGGTTTTTTGCTGTTACAGAATGAGGCCATAAAAAATATCAGTATTGTGATCATCTGCAGAGAGCAATGCAGCTGTAATGACATCCCTTCTTGAAAATAACTTTTGCCATCTAGCTCTTGCTGTGCCAGCTAGCTCCTGTCTACACTGCTAAGAGTGTGCTAGGAGGGAATTTAATAGTTTGCCTACTTTTCTGCTGGTGTTGACATATGGTTAATAGGTTTATTGAAATTTACTGTGACGATTTGTATACCTAAAAACATGTTTGAGACTAACAGAGATTGTTGCTTAGTAGCATCCTTGGAGTGAGGCCATGGTAACTCCCCTGCTTTTGTTTATTTAAGGGGGCAAGAGTAATGTAAGGGACACCCAAACTCTTCACAGGAAGGATTGCTGTGCAGTCCATATGAGATTTTATCCTGTCTTCCCTGCAAATCAGCTGGGACTTAGAGAGAGAAGGCTTCACATTGCTTCCCACACTTAATTCACCCAGCAACATAGTGAAATCTGCTGAGGAAACAAACTAGATTTAACCGCTATTGAATCAGGGAACAGAGCTGTCATACTCTGAATGAGATAGCTACCTGTAGTCACCAACAAGGGATTACAGCAAAAGTACAGGCTAAATATAGACTCTGTAGGGGTAATGGTATTTCAGCCCATACAGCCCATAGCTTGGACTGTCCTTGTCATGTGCAAGTGCGAAAAAAGTTCATTTTCATGGTTTATATTCAACAGAATGAAAAGCTAAGTAAAAAGTTTGTTTTACTAGGCTGGGAAGAGCACCAAGACACTTTTGTACCTGCCCAGTGTGGAGAAAGAGATGGAAATTCTCTGAGTGGAATATTTAAACCTGGACTGTAATCTAAGCTGCTTTTGATTAATTTGAAAACCTAAGGAGTTACTTCTTAATTCTTTTACTTTTTTTTTTTTTTCTTTTTCTTTTTTTTTTTTCCCCTAGAGCTTGTATTTTAACTTGGATCTTTATGTACGTAGCTGACAACTTGTTGGGAGGACATACACTGAAGAAGAACATTACAGCCGTGTTTGCTGGAGCTGGAAACTTTCTACCAAATTTGCTCTAAAAAACATTTTCAAAATTGATTGGGTCCCAGGAGATATAAATCAGCATAAACCAACTTAAATTAATAGAATTCTTTGGTCATTTGTATTTCATCTGGTCCACTGGGTCAAATATTTAGAACAGCATTTTCTGGATTTGTGACCTTGCTTTGGCAGTTGACAAAGTGGACGTGCACAGGCATGAATCTATGTGCACATTTACTGGCAGGTGACTGAGGGAAATGGTGGATTACTGTCTCTGAATAGAGTCTCTGGCTTGCAGGAGACTCTGCTGTCACAGTGGTTGCCCAGATGAGATGCTACAAATTTATAAACATATAAATCTGTGCTTTGCTCTCTTCAGTGTTTATTTTGCAGAATGTCAAAGTTGTGCAGTACAGCTATAGTACAGGTAGTTGGATTTGTGACTACTGAATTTATGTGGGGCAAGATTGTTCTTGAAGAAAATTACAATTACATATAAGTGAAACTGGCTGTTGTTACAAGCATTAAATATTGGCATGGGAGCAATGAAGAGAGAAGATCTTTTTCAGTATGTATTTGTTTTCTGTAATTTATCTGTGCAGCTTTTTTATCTTAAGGTGCTCTAATAACATCTGCGTTATTAATTTGTATTGCAAAACAGTTTCTTAAGTTTCTGTGTAATTTAGCATGTATCATTCCATATATTGTGTAAATCCATTAGTATAAATGAATTGAAGAAACCATCATTTGGAGAGCACTGAGAATTTTCTTGGTGTTATTTCAGATTAATGAATTATATAGACTTTAGCATTTCTTCCAGCAGTCATGTGAAGTTTTCCTGCTTTCCAAGTGAATGCTAAAGTGAAGAATAAGAACTTACAAAATAAATCCAATGTTATCAATCACCATTTTTCTTAAAAGAAAAAGAATCAAACATTTTTCTAAACTAAGTATACTTATCTGTCTTCTAAACAGCATTTGCTAATTATATACATGTATTCATATAACATGTACATTAATACTTTTTTGTTTTTATAGAATAAATCTTGTCTCATGGTCTAGCTTTGCATACCATATTGTTTTATATTTTGTTTGTTTTTTTTCCTTGGTTAGTTTTGAACAAATCTCAAAAATTCTGACAGGGTACAGAGAGTTACTTTGTTCCTAACATTCATTCATACTGTTAGCTGCCACCTTCCTTTTAAAAGTTTGGGACGAAGGGAATAATTTCGGATGTTGAAACTTCAGGGAAAAAGAATTTGACCAATATGATGCTGAAAATTGGCATTGATACAGCAAATGGTTAGACTGCAATACGCATTGGAAACGAGTTTTGGGTGAGGAGATTCTGGAGAATAAGACTCAGCAGATGTGATACTAGCAGGCCTATATAAATTTCATCTGGCATTTCTGTTGTCAGTGTGAAGTCCACTTAAGTGCACAATTTCATGGTTCGCCAGTTACGTCCTTGGCTGAATTTATTTTCAATGCTGGTGAAAAAAATTGTTGGTTTGCCAGTTGCTGCTCAGAAGTTATAACTCTTGACAGAAAATGCATATTTCATCAGGATTGTAAATTTTTAATTCCGTGTTTGTGTTTATTGATGGAAGTTAAATAATATGCAGGTAGTTCACATCTATGAGATAACTCGTTACATGACAGTAAATTGTGAAGTTTCTCTTACTTTGTTTTTCCAAATATAAACTGCAAAGAATGAACCCTTTTTCCATTAAATTTCTTTATGTATATATTATATACATAAGAAAAATCATAAATTATTCTTTAATAGCCCACACAGATTAAAAAATTGAGATAATTTATTTAAAAGTAATATTTAATTATTGTATCCATTGACCTAACATGATATTATAGTGTCTTTTTTTATCTTTGCTGGGTCTATGAGAAAATCCTGTAGATACAATGTGGGATTTTAATGTCCTTTAATAAAAGTTTTGTCTTGTGAATGTAGCAGATCAAGAGCCATCTGGTTATATGTTTAGTTTAGATGATTTTTACTTGCCATGGAAAGTAGCTTATGGAAAATCTGATTCCTTAGCTATGGGTTGAAAGGAATATTTCCCCTTTATTTTGAAAACGTAGTGTACATGATCTTCAGGAAACTAGTTAATGACAGTGCTGTTTTAATATGTTATTTGCCAACCGTCCTGAAGTTCTCATCATAGTATTATCATCTCTAAGCCTTGTAGTTTAGGCAAGGGAAAGGAGAAGAAAAGATGCGGGGGAGGGAGGAGATAAAAAGATCAAACTTGTCTACTATAGATGATCTCTCTCTCCCTCCCTCCCTCCTTATATTCCTCCTGCCCTTCTCTTTCTGCCCCACTTCCCAGCAGATACCTGCTGAAGTAGTCTGAGGGGACAAGAGCACCCACAGAATTTACATTGAGGAAAAGTGTCACAGGCCTTGAAGGTCCATAATATACTTGGCTCAGGTGCTGACAAAACTGCAGATTTTGTGATATGTGAACAATGATACAGTACTGGAGGAAAGGTCCACTGTCCTTGAACACTTTAAATCTTATCCTAAAGAGCTGCACTTGAGTTTGGATCCAGGTTTCTCCAGTGCATCACAAAACTTTGTTTCTGTTCTACACTTAATATGTTCTTTATGTACTATAATATGAGCTGATTTTAATTCTGCTTTTTGTTCTTTATGTTATCTTTGGAGAAGGATGTTCTGAGCTTCTCATAGTTGTGTTCACGTTTCAAACCCTTTACAGAAGGATATTGGTATTACTAACAGTACTAGCATATGTAAGGATTTGAAACATTGATAAGGGCTTGGGTAGTCCTAAATTCTTAGAAAAAACCTATTTGTGTTCCCCTCAAAAGGAATTGTGATTAAGCATAATACTTACACTAGAGGTAAAGCTAAATTCATCTTGAAAAAATCCAAAACCATTGTGCAGTTTCACCTTCGAATCTACTTGTATTAAATGCAGTATGCTTTAGATGATTAACCAAAGGATCACTTGGACACAAGTTAAGATGTCAACTTTCAGAACTCTCTGTATCTATACTGTAATCATGCCAGACCAGTCCTTCTTTAAATATTTTAGTTCTCTGTTTTAAATATTTATAGATTGTAAGAAACCTATGTCTACTACCTTTCAGAACAATTTTAAGACCAGAGTTTTCTGGTTTACTTGGAATTTGGCTGGCTCAATTTTTAAGTAAAAAAGAACTACAGGAACCACATCTCAAAATTATATAAAGAAGTTCATTGGCTGCCATGACTGTATTATATTCTTTATTGTTTAACTTTACAGCTGGCTCAGGGAATTTTCTATCAAGTGTTAAGTAGTATCCTTATTCACTTGTATAGCCAAATTAGACTGAGTCATAACTTAAACTCATGGAGTTGCAGAGAAAATAACCAGGCAAATTAAGCCTTGATGAAATTTCAGCAGTTATTTTCTCTGTGGTTTAGTTTAATTTTCACCAGTTTCCTTTCCAGAAATGGAAAGTCACTTGAGACTTCTAAAACGTGAGGCAACATGATTGACTCTTGTGCCTTACATATTAATATAATTCATAACTTTACCAATTGCTCAGATTATTCGAAGCTCAGAAACAGAGCTGTGGTGCAGGATATGTCTCTTTCAGTTTTTGATGAGGAAGTAGAGAACTGCATGGTGAGGGCCCAAGTAACATGAAGTGGAAAGAGACACTTCCAAATTTTTATGCTAGTGGGATTCCAGTCCACATATCTCCCTTTCCTTTTTGCTACATCACTGATCTGAGAAATATAATTTTACTTGGCATATCTTCTGACCAGACAGTCTTCTCATAACTATTGTCACCTTTTGGAGGACTTTCTGTTGCTGACTGTTAATGCTCCAGTTGTCGTAAGCATACACCTGGACTCTTCATCTTTTTGCTAAGTACTGATAAGTTTAAATTGTTTTGTTCATTTCTTTGAGAAACATTTATTTTTATATGCATATTTTCAAACTAATATCTATACCAAGAAAGACATCAAGACTGAAGCTATTTAGTTCCCCTCGCAGTACATTGAGTGGGTTTTGGTTTGTATTTATGTGATTTTGTAGTGTTGTTTTTTCCTTTGTTTCTTGGGGGTTTTTTTCCATAAAGGGAAATTAGATTATGCTGAGAACTGAGATTCTTGTTAGAGATGCCAGATGTTGGCAAGGGACAAGATGACCATTTTACCTGATTGCCAGTCCACAGAGCAGGACTGACAGTTTTGCAGACCCATAACTTGTGACCTCTACAGCAAACTGCCAAATAAGAATATTCAAGAGACTATGAGCCACTGGACCTTCAGAAGTTCAGGTAAATCGAAGAAGCTTAGGATAATCCATAGGAAACCTTACCAAAGCTCTGCTACCTTTGAAGGCTGTCTATCATTGAACCAGAAGGATTTGATATATAAAATAGAAGCTTTATTTTCTGGATATTTCTCTGATTCATTCATCCAAGTCATAGTTAGGTTAAGCAATTATAATTTTTTTTTTTTTTTTTTTTTTAAGTTTGATGTTAAAGCTATTAAAGTTTTGGTTTTTTGCTTTTTTTTTCCCCCCATTTGTATGCCAGGGACAACAAGAAAAAAAAACCCTGCAAAGAATGGAAGCTTTCATCTGATGTGAACCTCTGTTTCTTCTGTTAAAACTTGAATAGAAGAAAATTAACTTACTTTTTCCTTCACATTTTGATAGTCAGATTGGATGATGAGTAGCTTTTGTAGCTTACACTTGAATTAATTGAACCTTTGAAATGGAAATTTGAAAGCAAACCTGTATATTATTTAGGAAATATAAATTCTGTTTTAAAAGTAAGAATATCTTTTAAGAAGGTTGAAATATGTCAGGGTTTAACAGAATGTGAGAAATAACAATGTGTCAAAATGTATGCTTGGGAAAATAAGCATTCCAATTGTACTACAAATGAGCTATTGCCATTTGTCTTGATGACTGAGTTATAGAGAGGGCTTACTGCCTTTTTTTAATTCTTGCAATTTACTTTGATTGCTTATTCCGATAGGTGATTGGGTTTTTGGGTCTTTTTGTATAAAGAATATAAATTGATGTCATGTATGTCTAAACAATTTTTAAGGTTCTAAATCAAACTTTTATGTTAAGAAAGGTCAGTGTAACAATACCTTTACAGTCTTAAATTTATAGATGTTTAATTACAGGGGTATGTGCAAGAGCGAAATTTTTTATATATATACACACACATATATGTGTACTTCCCTTACAGTAGACACTCCCTCTTCTTACTGTCCTGACTGTTCTTGAATCTAGAGTGAAAGACTACAAAAATAATAGTGCTTTAATATAATTGGATTTAATTTCTCCTTTACGAGAAGGTAGGTTTGTAACTGTGCTGGTTTGAAAGCAAAACCAGTGAGAAACTCCAAGTCAGAAGTACAATTTAATAGGAAAAACTAAAATAAATGCAATAGTACAAAAAAGAAACCACTGACAGAGTCAGGATACAACCTGACACCCTGTCAGTCAGGGTGTTGGTAGCAGTCCAATAAAATGGTGGCTGCAGTCCTCCAGAGTTCTGCTGAAGATGGTTCTGTTGAAGCAGTGATCCTGTAGAAAAGGTCTGGTCTTCACCTAAAGGTCCAGTGGTAGCTCTTGTCCGCTGGGAATCCAGTAGGTAAGGCCTGACTCTGGTGTTCGAAATCTTAGCTTATATTCAGGATGGGATGCTGGGTTCCTCCCTCTGGGCAGAGCATCTCACAATGGGAGGATGTAATTTTACCAGTCCTGTGGTGAGACTAGATGGCCCATTAACAGGAGATATCCCTCCTAGAGGGAGGATGGGTCATGGGAGAGATAAGGAACCCTGCCCCACCCGGTTTTGACAGCTGGCCTATTACCAGAAGATAGTCCAGAGAGAGGAGGCAGGGGACACAGCCCCAGCTAGTTTTAACAGCTCCTGAAGATGGTAATAGAATACACTGCAACCCAGGACAGTAACCAAAATAAATATGTTTGTACCGTGAACACGTCAGCCTCTGGAAACTTAAAAAGTGAAAGAGGGTTAAATTTCATTTCCATTTTCTGCTTTTACTAAAGATTATACTCATGCTCTGGTCTTTTGTAGGAGCACCTGTCAAATTGCATAGTAAGTCTAACCAATTTGGTCATCTATTTCAGAAGTTAAATGTGCTACTTATTCTTTGCCTGACAGACACGTACCTGCAATGTATTAACACCTTCATCATTTCCCTACAAATCTAGGCTAAAAAAACATATTGAAAGAAAAACAAGTGACACCTGTAAGATCAGGTTTGTGACTTCCAAGTCCAAGGCATTGTTACCTGCTCCTTGATTAGCTGTTGTTTCTATACCTATGGCTTCCTTGGAAGTCCTAGTGGATGAACGGATGGCTGTCCACATCAAGTTCCATATACACTCTTCCTGGTTAATCCCCATTAATGGAGCATGAACTCTGCATGATGTAATCCTCAGTGCTGATTTCCCTCAACGTCCAGACTGAAGGGCCTGTTGGAGCACCCTCTAACTTCAATGCCCCTACCTTTCCTTCCCAAAGCTAACCGAGATTGCAGGCATTGGATTCTTCTCTTGCTATACAGTGGTAAAGCAGCCAGCTCCAAATGTATATCCTGATTGCACCGTGATTTTTTTTTTTTTCCCCCAACAGGAATGAGACCCAGGTGTTTATCAGCCCCAGGAATTTTCTGCTGATAATATTCTGATCACAAGAGAAAGGATATTAAGGCATGTGTTTCAGCTGGTTGAAAAAAAGGTACCTCATATGTTCCAGGAGAATATTAACAGCTGAGTTAACACTGTCGTTAATACTACTTCTATCCTTAGTCCTTGTTCTTTCCTTCCACTGCTGGTTGGGATCTCATCCCTTCTGCTTTTCAGTTAAACTTTTTCTTCTTGAAGAAGCTTGAATGCCACCACTGCAATCATGGCACTTTGAACAGAAGGAGAAAAAAATAAAGATTTGGAGGTTAATGTGATATATCATAGTGTAGAGGTTTTCCCCTGGTGAAAATAAGATAGACCTCCTTTACGTAGCCCTCAGTAGAAAATTTTACATGATTATGTCTTAAATTAGAAGTTACAGAAAGCAATGTAGGTTACTAAAAAGGAGGATAATGTATTGGCTAAGGCAACTATTCATGCTGAAAGAAGAAATATCAAGCAAAGGGAAATCATTAGTGTTTCCCAAAGGTTAGCATTGGGAGTAGTTTTCTTAAATGTTTTCATTAATGACCCTTACATTAATAGCAGGGAAACATTTTCAGCATAATTTGCTGACAAAATGAAGTTGGAGGACACAAAAGCAGACTAATATATTACAGAGAAAATGTTTGCTATTAGATTCTCTGTCACTAATTTTTTGTTTTCATTGCTTTTATTCCTGTTGTCATTTAGACTTTTTCCATTGAGAGTTCCTAATCTGGAAATAAGTGGCTAAGGGTAGATCTTAGTATGCTGGTGCAGCTATAAACTGCTATCGTGATGCATTTGCAAAGAGGGCAGAATGCAATTAGAACTATGTTACATTTAAAAAAAAATGAAAAAGAAAAGAGACAATGGGTGCTATTAAGATCTCGATGAAACAAATTATGAAACATTATGTTCAGGAACAAGGAGGAAAGACAAACTATAGCTCAAGCAGCTGCAATGCAGAACGCTGTCAAGAAAATGGTGAGCCAGCAAACCCCCTTCACATGAAAAGGCTTGATTTGTTTACTCTAGCAAACCAAAGGCTAAGAAGAGTTGTGAGTGAAATTCACAAACCTATCAGGTGTAAATACTGTGAAGAAAAGAACTAGCTGTCTAAAGAGCCATGCTGACACCAAATAAATAAGTATTGATTTTCTCTGAATAAATATAATTCATAAACTGGAAGATTCCTAGTTTTTGAGCAAAAAAATTCTGGAATGTTCCTCCAAAGAAAATTGTTAGAAAGGAAGCTCTGATTTTTGTTTTGTTTTGTTTTGTTTTACTTTATTTGGAGGTGTCTTAGATTATGAAAGGGATTTAAATCACACAGCATTTTCCATAGCAAGGGACTTTGCTTAGGAGCCTGAGGCGTCTATTCTAACTCAGTTATCTTGTGATGATGGTCTTGCCCTTAGTTTCAGTAATGTGAATAGACCAAAGAACAGCTGTTTATGAAGTTTTAGACAAGATTAAGAAAGGGATTTTAATAGGAATATTTAAGTGTTTTAAATATCTGGGAAGAGCATTAGCGAATAGAAATTCAGTGTATGTAATAACTTCCCATGCACTTAGGTTGATTGTTTCAGAAAGACACATACCAGTTCTGCAAAGAGAGTAGTAGCACCTTCAGTTATTTACGCTGCAATTAAAAACATTTTCATGTTGATGTTCTTGCTCTGTACAGCAGCAGTGATTCATGGAGGCTTACAGTTAAACTCTTTTAGTTATAAACTGAAAAATGTTAAAACATTTCCACCTGTGAAGCTTCATTGATAACAATTGTATGTGTGTTCTCTAATTGTGCATGGCATACTGCTAGCTACTTATTCCTACCAGGCAGTGCTCTGCTTTATGAAAAACTGCTCTTGTTACTGATCCATACACTGGGCATATCAGGCTTTGTGTCACTACACATTGGGTCACATCTGTCCTACAGGGTCCTTGAGGACTCTTCAGTTAGTAGGATTTAAGAATGCTGTACAGCATGGAGAAAGTAATCCAGGTGAAGCTGGAATGCATGAGACATAAAGCAGTGGTATTTTGAAACTAAGTCTTCAATCACATGGGTTTTTAATCAAAGCAGGAGAATGCAATGCTGTTGGTTGAAAGGAGAAACAATAGCAAATGTCAGACACAACTTTGAAGTCAGTCCGAAAAATTGTTTGAAGGCAGAGGTCAGAGGTTATATGTGACTGGACATTGAAAGGGATGGAGGTAATTATTGGCTGTGTATTTTCTTGCACTTTCCTCCTGTAGGCCCCAAGGAACCATCTGAACAAAGAAATGAAGCCAAGTGTGGGACTCTTCTCAGTGGCTTTATTGACTCTTTCTTTCCATTATCAGTCTTTTTGTCTCTCACTAGGTAGGCTTTCTTCCCTTCAGCTCATACCACTGTGCTCCTCACTACTTGCCCTTTGTAACTTTTACTCTTTCTTCCTACTGTATCATTATTTTTCTATTCCCTTTGCCCATCTTTACAGATATCACAGAATGGGCTGAAACTGAGAAGCATTGTAGAAAGTATAAGCATACCAGGAAGTTTTCTTCAAGGTCTTTGCCCTACAGACAGGATTTTCACAGATATATTGACACTGACAGGTGCGAAGTTCCAGCAAAGGCCCACTTCACTGGACAAAGATAATTCCAGTAACAAGGCAGCTTAGTCACAAATCCATTGGTTATGATGTTCTGAGCATCTATAACTTTTTGGGTTACTTTAGTGGCAGCACTGGCATAGTTTCCTGATGCAAGAGAATTCTTCAGCATGCAGAGGTAACAATTTGATCAGTTTTTCATAATATGTATTTTTCCAGTTGTATTGTAGGCAATTTATTGTGAAGGTGGAGGAAGAAAGTATGAAGGCATGGAGACTTAATGATACTTTAGAAAAGGAAAAGCTCTTTCAGGAGACAATTTTTAATTTTTTTCTACCCATCCCCCCCCCTTTTTTTTTTTTGGTTCTGTTCTATTTTTGAACCAAGTGAAATTTCACTACTCTAATACAGCAGCTACAATGTACTCCTGTTCTGTGTTTAGGTTTTTAATTTTAAATATCATAATGATTTCAAAATATAGAAACAGAGCAAGACAGAGTATGTATGAAAAACGGAAATAATAGAAAAGCTTTTACTCCTCAGTTTTTAAACAAAAAAAATAAGAAATGGGTAGACTGGATTCAGAGGCAGATGGTGACCCAGCAATTGAAGCAGGAATTATATTTTATCTTTCAGGTGCCTCTTGCTAGAAAGGAACTACTGTCTTTCTTTTGGTCTTGCCATATCCTAGTAGTCCTCCAGCATGAACTTTGCAGTCTTCTCATGCACTTCAGGAGTTTGCAGAAGCCATTCAAACAGCCTTTTATGCTAATTTTTAATTTTAGTATATCATTACTTAAAGGAGGCTATAGTTTCTTTACCCTGCTCAATGGCAGGGAAAGCTGCTCAGTGCAAAGCCCACATTCTAGAGTATACGTTCTTTTCTATTTAATTCTAATGACTTGTGTTTGAGTCCTTAATATTATTGGTGAAAATTATTATCACTTGTGATCATGTGGTGTGGAATCCCACCATACAAACTGTCATCCATTAACTGTGATTTCCCTTATTTCATACCTGGAGGAAGAATGGAAATAAATGGAAAAACATCCCTATCCGTAGCATTGTCATATTTTCTTGGAGTGCGTCAGTGTTAACTGGGGAGAATTAAGAACTTTGTTTTCCATGTGTTTATTCCATCCTGACCCAGTCAAGAATCTTGCTGCAGCTATGTTGGATGCAGAGGAGCCTCTGCTGAGGTTCAGCCTTGGACAGCTAAAGGCACTGTATCTTACAGTTTCCAGCCTGCCTCAGGGGACAAGGGAGTTGCGTCATCCTTTTATTCCTTTCTTTCTCTCTGCTACTGGTACCTTCTGTCTCCCTGGTGATAGAGTCAGACTAAATAAAATTTGTTTCCATAAGAATGACCACTCCTTAAATGAGATGGTCATTAAAGCCTCGTGCTTAGGCATGAGGGCCCTGAAGTTTCCCTGAGTTTATCTGCTTTGTAGCACAGTTAAGAATGAAGGATGGAGGAATACCTTGGAGTCCATTAGATGTTTTTCTTGGCCGTATCTGAGGATTGACTGTCTCGTTCATTCTAGAATAATTCAGCCTTCTCTTAGGAAAAGTAATTTCTGTTGATCTCAACTGAGGTTAGCTCAGTTGGTCAAAGCATGGTGCTAATAATGCCAAGTTTTTGGGTTTAATCCCTGTATGGGTAATTCCCTTAGGAGTTGGACTCAATCCATGTGGATCTCTTCCAACTCGGAATATTCTGTAACTTCTGTAACTTTTTACTCAAAGTAATAAATTTCTGGAGTTTATGTGAATATAGCTTAGTGGTGCAAAATTTCTCTAACATTCAGTTTAAAAATTCTATGTGTATATATATGTATATATAAACAGAAATTTGCACAATGCACTGTCAGCATTATAAACATCTGTTTTAGACTTGGTGACATTCATATGGCTGCTAAATAGTGCATTTTTTTTTTTTTTTTTTTACAGAAACGGTATTAAGGGAACAAACCATTAGTTGATACAGCTCCAACTGTATTCAACTACTTGAATACATGAGTTTGAACTGAATTTATTATCAAATTGTCTCACTATGTTTCCCATTTGTTTTCGAGTTATCACACTAAAATAGATCTCAAGACATCTGATACTTACTGTTCTACCAATATAGTTTTGACTTCTGTTAGCTGTTACATAGTGTAAATTTTCTTTTGTTAGATACAAAAGATGTAAAATGGTTTTGCAATGTCGCAGGTGATAGTTAAAAATCTGTGACAATACAATTTTGTGTCTCTTGAGATTTTTTTTGAGCTTTGGTGTAATAGAGTAGAAATGTATTCATCATATCTTTATTCAAAAATGCATCTTTGTTACCAGAATCTCTTAGTAACACATACCGTAATTTTTAAATAAATGAATGTTACTTTTGCATCATCTATTCAATGTCCTATTTAAGAAACAAACAAAATATTTCAAAATCTCAGAGGACTGAACCATCCAGACAAACCTGGCCAAAACACATAAGTGGTCATAGAAGCTTACTAGTGTTTTCATTAATGAATATCATTGTGTAGCTCAGACAAAAGAGTTAATTGCATCCACTGCAAAGATGAAATTTATTTATTTTTTACAAGTGATGTGAACCAGCTTTCAGTTCTTTCAGTTGTGTGCAAAGTAATTTCTGTTCCTTTAAATTTGTGTTTGGCGAAGCAATTAATAGTAAGATGTTTTTACAGGATGGGCATAGAAAAGACAAATATAAATTTCAGTATGCATACAAGGAAAAGCAACAAAATAGGCTGGTCAGGCAGCAGTGTACAGATTCAGCAAGGAATGTTGCAGCTGGAGCTCCTGCTGGAGATATTTTGCAAAAGCAGTTGTGATGTGTATGTCATCAACAAAAACTGACCAAAACCTCAGAGAAAATGTTCAGAAGTTATCAAATCATGTGAAATGTTAAAGTGCATCTTAGGATCTTGCATTCAGGCTTAATTTGGCTTAAAACTGGGTATCTTGAGTGTTGAGACCAGTATAGCCATATTGTTGCAGTAACGCATGTCTTTGAATTATCTTGAATACCAGCATTTTCATAAGAATGTGGCCTCCCGGACAGCATTGCTGGGCAGCAAACCACTGCACACCTAGAGTGTGGACTGATGTGTTTTGGCATAATAAAGTTTGTTTCCTGAATTCAGGCCTAAAAGTACTCGTAAAGACAAAAAGCTTCTTGTTTTGTATTTTAACTCTTTGTTTTTAAATTTAAATTTAAGTTACTAGTACCTCATAGGAACAACCTGGCAGCTTGGTAGGTCTTGCCAGTAGTTCAGTACGAATTGTTTAGAATAAAGGTTAATACAGTCAATTATTTCTCATTTATTTAAATGGTAGGTAGTATTTTCTCTACTATACCAAGTTCTTCACTCGATTTATAAAATAAAACTTATTTTAATTTTATTTTTAAATTTATATAGCATAGCAATTATTTTTGAATAAGAGATGTTAAAAAACACATTATGGTGAAGTATAAACAAAAGTCAGAACACCTTAGGACAAAGATTTAATATATATTTTATTTTGTTTGTCCTTTCTGTTTTAGGAATAATAATCCACTATGAAATGTGAGGAAAGTCAAGAAATAACCCTTCTTTTTTTCTTTGCATAATATGGTTGCTTTGTTCTGAGTTATGCATGAGCTATTCTTTTTTTGTCTGTTTCTAATATGAATAAATATTTCATATGAAGATTTAGTATCTCATTTTATTCAAATTCAAAGAAGTTAAAAATTCAGTGTCTGTGTAGATATATATATTTTAAAATTTTAAGTTCCTGTCACTTAAGCTGTTAAATTAAGTCACTGAAAACTTGGCATTGTACAAAGGACAGGAAAGATTCAGATGTGCAATTCAATGGCAAACTACTGAAAAAAACAGTGACATACCAAATTTGATGTCTATTAAATATGAATGTGATATTTTCTATATTATCTAGTATAAGAATTCTTATGCAAACGGAACACTAGAGATTTACTTTTAAATAAGGGCTAAAACTGTTACAAGGTACTTATTCTTTAAACTTTCTGCCAGTGTTTTCTTATAGCAACTGCTAAGAAAAATAATAATAAAAAAAGCTTATATCTTTCTTTTTACGATTATGCCACAGATATCAGGCTTTCTGGAACATGTTGATTTTATGAGTTTTGCAGTGATTTACTGCAGTATCAAACGAATGAAGAATTCTGCCATTCTGATTAGTGGTGTTTTACATCTGTCTAGTTCTTGTGGTGCATAAGGAAAGGAGCACACTTATGTGTGCTTAAGTACCATGGGATATCATTTGAGCCACCTGGTCTCTGAGCTAGATTCCAGAATACTGGGCTAAGCCCTCGGTCTCGGAGTGAAATGTGTGACAAAATTAAGACACCTCAAAATGTGCTGTAGAGCAGCTGGGATGCTTGAGCAGCAGTTTGTTCAGTCTTCATACTGCCTTTGGAAGAGAGCAGAGGTACCTTACTTGTCTGAAGTGGTGGTTGCTGCTGTCTTCAATAGGGATGGTCTGTGCATAGGCCTAGAAAACCGGGAACATAGTTTAGTATCCTCTTTATGTGGAGAAGATGAAAAACTATCTGTCTGTATGGCATCATATAAGAAACTGATTGACCTTTATGCCTGTTGCAGAGTAGAAAACATCAGGCAGACAACACAAAAGCAATTTCAGTATGCTATTACTTGTTTTGTTGTCCTTGCTTCCTCATACCTTCCTTTATTTTGTACCAATTATTAGTTATGCTGAAAATACGGTCCCAGGTTATAATTCCATTTCTCTAAAAATCTGTTTCCCACTCTCTATAGAATTTAATGATATCTCTTTTAACAAAATTCCCTCAATTTTTCCAAAACATGCTATCTTCCCCACAAAGTTAAATGTAGCATATAAGGTTGTTTGTTATGGTGTTTATGTCTTAAAAATATGTATTACTAATTTCTGTGAGAAAAATGGTATGTCTGGGTAAATGCTAAATACTAAAGTGGATGATTCAGGGCTTCAGAAACCACCTAGAATCCTAGACTAAAATGCTCAGAAAATGCCACAGGAAGCAATGAGTTTAACTTCTTGCTCAGAATAAAACATATACTTCTATTTCTGGACTAGATTACAAGGTGGCATTCAAAGTGTTAATATATAATGATACTTCCCACTGTACAACCTGTCATTTAAATGCTGAAATACAGTGCACGACCTGCAGAAGTGCATATGGGAGCATCATGAATAGAAAATGAATCTATTTTGATCCTTGATGGATGTTTCAATGAATAACAAATGAGTTTGCAGTGATTGGACACAGAGAGCGTTAGTGATGTGTTGGGTTTTTTTTAAGCTAGCATAATAAAGGTATTATCTTAAAGTGATGGCATGTGGCAGGCTGTGTTTAGTTGCCTCAGTACTGACTATTGGGCTGTCACTTTTTCTTTAATTGCACTTTGTGCTATTTTATAAAGAAAAAATCATTTGTGTCCTTTCAAGCTCTTACTTCATTAATTATTTTTTTATTTGATAGAAAGGAACTAATCTATATTTGAAATATATATGTTCAATATACCTTAATTATGCATGCATTAAACTACTTTCCAAAGGTCTCAATTCCATGAAATCTTATTAGTTCTTAAATTACACATTCCAACCTTTTGTTTTCAAAATACTAGAGAGTAATTCTGTTACCATCAACCCCTTGAATAATAAAAAAAAGAAAAAAAGACACTACTTGTTTAGGTCTTAGAATAAAGAGAGAAAGAGTAAAGAGGCAGAATTTTGTTCTCAGACCTCAAAGTGTTTCATTAATACAGCAAAAATATAGCTCGGAGCACTGTTTGAAGATCCTACTGTCTGGCAGTCAGGTATTTCAATGCAGCACAGAAATCTGTGATTGTTGTGTAGTGATTCTTATCAGAAACTGTAACTTTTTTTGTTGTTGTTCTCTCTTTATTATCACATAGAACTACTTGGCTTGTACATGTCTTTGCCGTCAGATTGGCAGATATAAATCTTTGCTTCCAGAATTTGCTACGTGTTTATGGAAGCTGGTTAGTATAACAAGTTGATGCTTTTAAAATTATTTTTTGCAAATAGTTCACCTCAACTTTGTTTCACTTTCTAAGGTACTTTCCTCCCAAGAAGTTTACTGTTGTATTTGCATAATCACTATGTCGTGGTTAAACCATCTCACTATAAATCAAGAGATGTTTGGCTTGCTTGCTATTCTTCGAAGGTATGTAACAAGAAATAGACTTTGGCTAGCCACTTGCATGCTATTTTTTCATAATGGATGCACACTTATTTTGTTTTATTGTTGAAGACAAAAAAATTGATAATATACCTAAAACTGAACATACGATCGATTTTTTTAAAATTAGCAGCAGCACTGGAGAATGCTATCCTGTTTTCTTATATCTGTGTTCTTTATATACTTACATAGTGGTTGGAAATTAAAAGCTATCTCATTGCATTCAGCAGTGATTTGTGATTAATTAATTATCTTTGACACATAGATCTAGTGTTAGTTTCAAAATAATCATTTGCACTAAGGGACAATTTTTGTAAGTCAAAGGTTTTACAGAATTGGTTTGGTCATTTGCTGTCCAGGTGCAAAATTCAGCTGCAGCAACATCCCTTAATTGCCAAGCAACGAAGAGGAAAACATCTGCTAGTTATGAATATGTTCTGAATTGGTAATCATAACAAAATAATGCTGTGTCTGTTCAGCTGAAGAGCAAGTCAGAAGGCTAAAGGCTGTTGCATGTCACTCATATTCACTCTTGACTTACGACTGCCTGTATATTCAAGTTACCCATTCCACCTCAATAAGACACAGTATATAAAATAATTTAAAATATTTAAATGTAAATGTTGGAAGGTGTAACAAAAGCATATGGATATATATTATGCACTCTTTTTATGAATTTGTGAGTTATCATGCACAAAATTACCTTTTCCTACAACTAGATAAACAATGCAGTACAATGTGTGTTGCATATACATTAAATGCTCACGACCTTTCCAGAAGAGTCAGTGCTACATTATTAGATCTGCTGAATTTTACTACTTCAAATACAGATGCCAATTATAATTTTAATGGTATTTAGCTGTATTTCCACTGCAGTCAATGTACTTACACCAAATTAAAATTGTTTGAAAGCAGAGTCACTTCCAGTGAGTATAGGAGCAGGTGGCATCAAGATTCCTGCACTGAACTTTTAGACCTCTCCTCTGTCATGAGGAGACAGTTGACATAATTCTAGTATCCTGAGCTCCCCTCACTCTTCCACATGTTCTGACATACTGCACAAGTATAGCATACGCTGCGTAGCCAGGGTTTTGTCTGTTTCTTCTTTGTACAGAGAGTATGTACAGACTCAGTGTAGCTTTGATCACAGTCTGGAAGTATAATTTATGTACTTGAATTGAATGCAAATAAAGAGTAAGTCTAATTTAAAGTTAGTCCTGATTACCCTTCCTGTTTTGAACTTTGAAGCGTCTTCATCAGGAAAAAGGATGTGAGAAAAAAGCCAGGAAGACTTTTGAAGCAGTGCTTGTATAAAATATCAGTTCTCCATCTTTATTGCCATTATTTCACCCAAATATAACCTCACAGAGATTTGTTCATTGTTTTCCACTCAGAGAGATCTGACATTTGCTGTCCCTGTGTGGTATTGGACACCTCAAGATCTTCTGCTTTTGTCTATGGTTTAACTACCAGGATTTGCTATGTCCCTACTTCTATGCTAACACACAGGTTTCGTACTTTGCTGCTTGGAATCCTGAATTTGTACAAGAGGACTGTTGTAGTTTAACATAGAGAAATGTCAACAGACTTGACTATGGCACAGTCTGAAGGAATCTCAGTTTTCTGAAGTGAGCACCAGCCTTGATAGCTGGGGAGAGGGAAGAAGATGGCCTATCTGTTCTTAGGTTTCATGCAGATTTTGGAGGTGTGTTATTTGGGTGTTGTCGAAAGGCAGCCCCCTGTGTAGCCATCTGCACTACACAGTGTCTGGCCATGATCCACACACAGCCTTTCTCCTGGTAGAACCACGCAACATGGGAAGCATCAGCCGCATTGATTGGTCCTGGAAAGAGACTTCTGGATGGCCCTGGCCAGGCTCTGGCAGCTGGGCAGAAGTGATTCCCGGCTTCTGTGGTCTGCTGGATCACAACCCTAGATTCACTCTGCTAAATTCTGCACCTGGTCACTTGTGGTTGCAGTTATGATTCAAGTTTCTGTCACCATTTACAGCTCAATAACAAATATTTGCATTCCTGTGGATGATATTTTATAATGTCAAGAAAACTGAAAAGCATTTGATGCAGTGAAATGAAAAAAGTAAAAGATAATGAGATACAGTAAAATGGTTGCATTGAAATTTTTATATAAAACACAAAATTATGTGACACATATTAAGTTAACACATTTCAGAAAATAAGCAGCAGCTCTGGTGCATCTTAAGGCATGCAAGATAAGGAATAGCCAGATGCTCACAAGATTCAAGATATTTTAAATTTATTTCAGTGCTTTCGTGTTGATAGTACAGGTTTTGCATACAGTGTTGAATGGAATTACTCATGTAATTTAAGTGACAGCTGAGTGATTGTTTATTTAACCATTTTTGATCAACTTCCAAGTTTTGAGAGAAAGAATTATGTATTTCTGAAAGATTATATAACTGTACAAGCTGTTGGTACTCAGTTAATTAATACCTTAGAGATGTGGCCCTAACATCTGATAAATTAAATGTGTGACATTAGGTTCTGTAGTATGAAGGGGAGTGTACTGTACTGCATCAGCCTCTGACAATGGATAATTATCAATAGTGCAGATATGTGATGTAGTTATTCAAGAAACACAGCCTTTGTACATGATCAAGAGTTCTACATTTCTTGCACGGATGCACATCTATCTCTGTGTACTTTCTTTGTGTAACACTGATGGTATTTGGTTTGGGTATTTGAAAGCCACTAAGGGCTTTTTTAGCTACAGATTTTATCTCTTTTGTTCCAGCTGACTGAGTCTGAGTGACTGATTTAACAGGCCAGTATGAAACTTGCCGTAATTTCTGAGTGAATATATAACTCAAAACTAACTTTGGATAACTACTTGGGTGTTTAAGTTCAATATTCACCGATCTGAGAATTCGTGTCAGTCAGTTTCTAATATTCAAATGTTCACAGGAAGCAAATCTCAGAGTTGGGAAACATGGTCAAGTAAAAAATTTTCAGATTAGATGAGTATTTCTTGTGTCCTAGGTTTTTTCCATTGTCCACTGTTTGTTGAGGCATGCTGCTTTAACCCAGTTTACTCCTCCCATTATCACATAGCTTCAGTGCTGCCTTCTCAGACTGAGTGAATTATTTACATAGAATTCGTTTCACGCTTTTTCCGAAAGAATTCTTCCAGGCAATAAAAAGGGTTTGCAGCTCAGAGAAATGAAGAGCTGAATCAGTTCTACAGTTATTTCCTCCTAAAGTCCCTAGTGACTAGCACAAGGGTGGAACTTGGATAAAGGCAAGTTTTTGGAGCATGTGAGGGAATATCTCAGTAGGTTACCTGTCCAGTGCTTCCAGACTGCTCCTGGCTTTCTCTGGGGCCCACAGGCATTTTATGTAAAGCCCACTGGCTCCTCTAAGTTAGAGCAACATTCTGTCCACAAAGGCTTCTGGAATTAATGTACATGAGTATCTGTGCAGATATAGCTGGACAAGATTATACACAACTTTGTAATTTTGTGAAATGAATTTTGTTTAAATATACTTTAAAATTTATTTTATTTGCCTTGTAATACGTTTACTATGGCCAGCAGCTAAATCCTCATAGCTTCTGACTCCTTCCCCTCTCCTGTGGGATAGGGAGAATATATAATGAAGGCAAGAAGGCTTATGAATTAAGGTAAAGACTAATAGGTGAAGTAAAACCTGCACGTGTAAAGCAAAGCAAAGCAGAGCAGGAATTCACTCAATACTTTCCATCAGCAAGCAAATGTCCAGGCACCACCTGGGAGGCAGAGCCTCAGCATTCATAAAGCTAGTTTGGGGAGAAAAAAATCATAACTACCATCTCTCCTTCTTTCTCTTTTCCTTGAGATTTTATTGCTGAGCATGACATGACAAGGAATATGACATGGGTCAGTCTGGGTCAGTTGCTCTGGCTGTGTCCGCTCCCAACCTCAGCTCAACCTCAGCCTCCTCACTGAGGGGACAGAGTGTGAAACAGAGAAAGCCTTGACAATGTGCAAACACTTCTCAGCAATGGCTAAAGCACTGGTGTATTATTGAGGGTGGTGTAGTCACAGGTCCAAAGCAGGGCACCATATGGGCCACTATGTAGAAAGTTGACTCCATGCCAGCCAGACCCAGCTCCTCTTAAATGATCAGATTTTCATCAATTGAGTCTCCTGAACCTTTGTGATAAGTGATTATATTTTATGCAAGGCCTTTGAAATACAATTAGTTCTGGCAGGCAGATAGGGTGAACTGCTTTAGTGCAAATGGTACTACTTCAACCAATGTTTTGGGACTATCATCAGGTATGCAGTATTTGGATAAGAGAAGGCATTTGCTGAAAACAAGCAAATGTTCTTTCCGCACTTGCTACAGAACTAAGGTCAGAAAAGCATTGGATATGCTGACTTTTATTAGTCATCAAACACAATTTAAAGAGGTTTTAAAAGTAACAGTAGATATAAAAAGCAGTTTATTTTATGCTTCTTTCCACCTTGGAGCTGTACACATCATTAAAAAATTTATACTTTGTAAAGCCCATAGCTGTTGTAGATAAAATGTCTGCATTTTCTTCACTGCGTGACAGAAGTATTAGAGGAAAAATACATTCAGTTAAAATTCACCAGGCAGAACAGACACTGGCACCAATATTTTGTGGGAATTGTTCTTTTGTAAATGGAAGTTCTACCTGAACTCTAAATTTTCTTTTGGGTAATATTTGGATGAGGTTAACTCAGAAATCCTCTTTCATATGGAATGAAAGCTCCCATAGTCAATTTTGGAAGTAGTCATGGGAAAGCCACAGAAAATGGGACTACTGTTGACCTGTAGGGAGATGAAAAGAATGAATGACTGAATGACTATGTTGTGAATTTGCTTTCTGTCAACATGTTATTCATGTGAAACACTGCCATTTTGAAGCTTGTAGAATTTCTTTCTTGACACTGAGAGGGACTTAAAAGTTTCATTTCATCTTGTTGACTGGAGAGATTTTTTAGTGGCTTGTTTTAGCTGAATAGTTTCAGATTTATATGGACAGTCTAGAGACAGAGTGATACTGTTATGTCTGCTTAAAAAAGAATACTTAAATTTAATTCTAAGCATTCATAAAGAAAAAAGGTAAAAAGTTGGGTTAGTTTTCCAAATTTCATGGAAAGAGGTTTTAGATGGAAAGGTGATACCTAGACACTCAGGTATCATTTAAAAACATGAACTACAATATGAAACATTGCTAGTGATTGCTGTGATTGCATGTACAGTGTAATTTGCTGCAAATAAAAAAATATAAATCTCCTATGCCTGTCAATTCATTTTTTTTATAGATCAGGTGTACAGATCATATACATATTTGACATAAAAGTACCTACTCTAAAGAAAATCCTGAACTCAAGATATATATTGAGTCTTTCCAAATACACTTTATAGCCTTTGAAATTTCAAGAAAAAAAAAAAAAATCTGTTTTATGCCTAGTGCCATCTGTTTACACAATACAGAGTTAAGGAAGAGGAGAAAATTTTGAAAAGTTTGCAATAACAAAAATAATAATGAAAAGGCTATGAATTATACATGGCAAACCAGATATGGAGATAACCTAAAACCAGAATACAGTTCAACCAGAATATGACATTTCACTGGAAGGGAATTTTCAGAGAAAAAGTAAAGAAGACAGACAGATACGTCTTGGTTCCTATTTTTTTCTCTCTAAGACTAAAGTTGTCCTGACTCAAACATAAAAATTAAAGAGAGATGAAGAGAAGTGGAGGTACGAAGAAGGGCTAACAGTGAAATAAAAAAAAATAAAAGAGAGAGGAGAAAGCCACATGCAACAAGAGAAGTAATGCATTTTAATCTATTTATAACATGGAAATAGGTTGTCTGTGTATAGTTGGGAGCAGCTGCTGCCTCAAGGTTTGTGTCTAAACTTCAGCAACAAGTGTTCCTTCCACAGAATATTTTGCATTAGATTTGCATTGAAAAAAAGAGTTGGCCTTTGGCTAGGCTTTTTCCTGTGCCTTTTACTTTAAAAGTGCATACTAAAATATTAAATGAAAAGTATTCCACCTTTTTTCATTCATTTGTACCACAGTTGTTTATTAGCCCAATATGAACATGAATGCCTAACTTGTTGAGTTCAGATGTTTAAAAAATTCAGTTCGTGGAATCTTTTTCAAGATATTCCTGATAAGAGTATGTTTAATTTTTAGTCCCAAATCAGTAGTTTTTGCAAGGTTTCTGGATTTTTAAAGAAGAGTTTCACCCAGACTGGCGGTGTTTAAAAAAAATTATCATTACTATTCAGACTATGATACAGGAGATGTGGCCCTTTACCTGTTGTGGCATATGTGGTTGCCTCATTCATGTTATAATTCTGAGTAGTACAGAGTGTTCATTTTTTGTGCAAAAGATGTTGACTACAGAAATACGAATGACAGAAAAGGATTTTCATTTTTATACTAATTTTGTGAGCTGCAGGTGATGGGAAATAGAATAGAATGTCAGTTAAGGAGTCCCCCCAAGATCTTGACTTTTACTGTAATGTTTGAAATCCTTTTGCCAGTATGCCCTTTTATTTTGGCATGGGCAGAGAACTCTCATCTGTCTCAATTCAATGCAAAATATTTGAGCCAAATGTTGTGAGTAATTAGCAGTTAATCTGCAACTGTTATTCTAATTTTTAATCACGAGCAGCTCTGCTACCCTCTCTTTAAGCTCATTTGCTGAATGCTGCAAGTGGAATTAATATTGACCTAGTCTACCTGGAGACTGCTGAACTTTTAACCTTCTTAAAATTGAATCTTGGGAGCTTCTTGTCTACTTGTCTTATTTCTTTATTTAACTTGTTACTAAGAGAAACAGAAGATAGTAATAGTGATAATGATTAAAAAATAGACTCAGATGTTTAAATCTATGCATAATTCAGTATCAATTACTCATTTCAATGTTCTTAAGACCTTCTTCAGTGAAAAAAAAAACATTTCTAGGTGTCAGAAATTGTTGCTGAATTTGAAACAAAGAGTAGACTGCAAATGAGCAAGAGGTGCAACAAAAAATGAAACCAGAATTTCTGAGCAGATTGTTAAGTTAGTGGAAGAACAGTATGAAAACACATATGTGTATCACCAGAAAGAAGTGTCAAAGTTGGGAAAATCACTTCAGTGTCAGAACAGAAAGTGACTCAAACTAATGTATGGACATTTTATATTATTTAAATATCAAATAATATAGACTGAAAATATATTAATGAGTACTTTTGGTAATGTTCTATAATACAAATATTAAATCTCTTTGGACTTTCCTATCTTTGTCACAACTTCGTGCTTCCACACTATTGAAAATTAAGGTACTAAGTTCCTTTGAACTATCATGTAAAGTTTGAGATGTCATTCTACTACATTTCCACTACATTGTTTACTGAATTATTTAGGTTATATCCCTCTGAAGAACTAATTTTTGTGTTAATTTCTCAAATCTTTAATTATATCTGGAATCTGTGTGTGCGTAGAAGAGTTGATGTAATTGAGTAAAAGTTGAAAAACTCAAGGAAAAAATATTTTAAGCTGAATGATATTTCTGAATGAAATACCAACTTCCTTTCCTGGATTTACTAAAAAAGAAAACGTTTTCTTCTGTCAGAAAACCCTGATAATGGTTCTTGATTTCTCCTGACACAGAGATAGGAATGCAGTAAAATCAGTATGACTGATTTAAAAAAAAAAANAAAAAAAAAAAAAAAAAAAAAAAAAAAAGTTAATTTGACCTTTTAAGATGAAAAAAAAAAAAGCATATTTATGTTGTGTGCACAAAGTATTCCTGTGAATTTCTTTACTATCTTGCTCCTGATTGTTTAAATGACAGTTATGGAAGAAAAACAGGGAAAACAAGACAAAAAACCAACAGCAATAACAACAGCAACAACAACAAAAAACAGGCAAAGGGAAATTGAGCATCACAGATGGGAATATAGGCTAAGATTCTGTGTCCATCTGGGCCCAAGTGACCCAGACGGACATGGAAGAAACACACCTTAAATCTAAGGTTTTACATAAACTTAAAGAAAATATCAAATGTTTTTGTGGGGATTTCTTAATATATTTTTCTATGTGTACCACATACAACCATCTTCCTCCTATCAAATGATATTAAATACATACTGGCATTGTTTGCCCATTCTTGACCTCCTGTTATTGGGAATTATTCTACAAATCCTTAACTGTTCTTCATTAACGCTGCTGGGCAAACAGAGTATGATTCTGAAGTAATTAGTAGTTTTATAGAGAATTAGAATACTGTCTGTGTTCATTAACATTTCAAATCTCATTTAAATGTAAATTTTAATATTCTTCTTCTGTGCAAGAGTGGGTAGTTAGTGTCATTCATGAGTAATAAGTAATTTGTTCCTCATTAGCCATAGGAATAGATAAAGATATAGATCAACTGTGGATAGCAGATATAGTTAAAAATGGTTACCTGTCTGGAAGGGGAATTTAAAACAAGCAGTCATTGTTTTTCTGTAATTTTGCATTTTTAATTTGGCCCTAATTCATAATTCAGAACATTTTCTATTAATTGGCTCTTTGCATTATTCATAATGAGGATGTGAAAGTACAAAAATATTTTCTCTGAGTGACTTACAAGATACAGTGTGAAATTTTAAAACATTATTTTCATATTGGTTCAAATGAAGTGCATTTATAATGTAGAGCTCTACTTCCAGATATTTTTCAAAGCACTAGAAGAAATTCCCAGAAATCATGAAGATTGGCTATGCAATATTCTTATTAAGAAAAAAAAATCTAATCACCCTATTTTGCCTGAAAGATGGCTTGAATTGATTTAGAAGAACAATTGTAACTTTTCTCTGAAACTATATTGAAGTGAATTTAATAATAATAATAGTAGTAATAATAATAATAGTAGTAGTAGCAGCAGTAGTAGTAGTAATATAGGAAATGATCACAAGTTTCCTTTCTATTGGTTAAGTTAGACATTAGTCTAGGGGTATGCCATTTGGGTAACAGAAAAAAAAAAAGGTGTCTTGTAATTCTTCCCATTTGTGAAACATGGAAAAGAAATAGGAATTTGCAAGCCATTGCTGTCACATTGAAGGTCACTAATTCAACTCTTCTCTGAATAATCTCCATTACTTCTATTTCCACTGAGGTTTTTTCACAAAAAGCAATTATTTTAAGACAGTTAATCAAAAATGAATTTGAAGTATGCTAGTGAGTGAAGAATGAATTAGATAGCAAACTGATGAAATTTGTATGTACTAAATGAGTGAGAAGACACCCAAACAGTGTTAGGAGACAAACAACAAGCAAAGAGAAGGAAAGGTGGAAAAGGTTAAGACTGCTTGGTTAACATCATTGCTTGATTAACAAAGCTGTCATCAAAGCTATAGGAATCAAATGAGACCCGTGAATAGCCATGGCAAGTTAAAACAGGAAAATGCGTATGCATATATAGGTATAATAAAATGATTTTATGCTTCCTTTATTGTAAAGAAGGTCTACTTATTTACATTTTTATACATGTAGATCCTTGAGTAGACAGGAAGTATGAATTACTCATGCCTATGTATGGCTGAAAAATATCTTATGATTCTAGTAAAATTATTATTCTGAACCACTGTCTGTCAGAAACACATCAAATTATATTGAGGGCATTTTTGCCTCTCTGATGAGCAGGGGAGTTTTTTGATTGCTTTTGCAAATTTATTTGAGAAAAACTTTTTTATAAAATTTCTAGCATAAGTTTGTTGAAGCTCTAACCTCTGTTTGTTCCTGAGTACTTTATAAACATTTTAACTCTTTCTTTGTTTACTTTGAGCAATCTTGTCTAGTGGAAGGCGTCCCTTGCCATGGCAATGGGATCTTCAAGGTCCCTTCCAATTCAAATCATTCTATGATCTTCAATCTACTTATTATTGGTCCCAGCTCTTAGTCTGGCAAATATTGTGCAGAATAACTGGTTTTGGACAATCTGGTAATAAAGCTTTTAATTTGTCTGTTTATCTTCACAGTTGCTCTATGCTTGGGTCAAAGTGAAAATTAAATATTCCTTATGTTAAGGATGATCAAGAGATACCACATACAGTTCTCTAGAAGAGGACCCTACCACAAGAGCCTTTCATAATTGCATTTATAGTACAGAAAACACCTTTTGGTATATATCAAAACATTTTTCTTCAAAGCAAAAAGTGATGATGGAACCCTTGTAGGATTACCAAACATACACTGGTTTTTTTAATCGTTTCATTTCCAGATAGTGAACTTCTAGGTTGTAACTGAAGGTTTTCCTGTCAGTCCCTAAATCCAAGAGTTTGTGAATGATTTCAAGTCTCATTTCTTTCTTACAGTTATCATAAGCAGCTCATTCTTTCTGCTTGATATTCCAGTATTTCTCTCAGTTGACGATGTTTCACAACCTTCATAAATATATTGAAAATAGGTCTAGAAGGAAAGAGCTGCTTGAAAGGAATTTGGGTTAATCCTCCATACGGTCACTTTTTTAAAACTTTCAAATATGGGGATCCACTAGATTCCTGTTTCCCAGGAAATCTGTCACACTTTTCTTCAAATTTTGCTTTAATATCTAACCTGATTATTTTCTATAGCTTCGGTTCATTAGGTTCTTTTCATCAAAGACACAAAGGAAAGATTGGTCCCTCTTTCTTCAGTGCAACAGTATTTGTGTCTGAAAGCTGTAGTAATAAACATTATGATCTTTCCGTTTTTTTGGCTAAACAAACTAATTCGTTTCTCTTTGTAAAGTTCATATTGATCTCCCTGAACTCTCCCCTGTCAGTCTCCATCATTCTTGACAATCAGGGCACCAACTAAACACTGAATTCTGACTGGTGCCTTATCAGCACTGGGGAAAGCAAGGAGAGTAATTCCATGTCTTTCAGGCAGGATTGTATGCTTATACATGATATGTACAGCCTTTAGGTACTATGGTTTGCCTTTAGAGTAGCATCGTGACATAATTAAGTAGCATTCAGTTTTATGATCCACTATAAACCCAAAGACCTTTTCTGAACAACTGTTATTGTCATCCTGTATTTGGTTAGAAAAATATTTCTACTTATGTGTAAAACCTTGCCTTGTCTTTATTGACTCATACTCTTTACTGTTGCAGTACCTCATTCTCCTCCCCCAGCCCTGTCAGTCAGGATGTTGTACCCTCCCCTTGTCAATCCAAGTCCTTGTTCTGGAAAGTTCCCCCGGTTCTGTCTCCCCACTGGTCGGTTCTTGCTTCTTCACCCCATTGGTTGTTCTCCCCCAATCCGGTTCTGCTCCCCTCCCTCTTGCCCTTCACCCATTGGTTGTATCCTGAGCCCCCCCTTAACCCTATAAGAGTCCCTGCTCTCCGCCCCTTGAGGTTCTTTTGTCCCTGGACCCCTTCGAGGCAATAAACCTCGGAGACCCATACAGAAGACCTCTCCCGCCTCTTAGTCTTCCGCGCCGTACTCTGCCTTGCGTTGGTGCTGAGCCACCGAGAGTTGCTGCCAGCGAGGATACCCTCGTGTCTTCTGCCGCGGCGGTTGCCTCCGTGTGCTGAGCAGCCTGACCTGAACTCACCACCGGACCGCGGCACTTTACCTTCCTTTAGGACTATTTTTTTTCAGGGGGAAAAAAGGTGTTAAGCGATTATGAATTCTGATCTTTATCTTCAGCATGCCTGCAAACACCATCACAACTTTTTTCATCGGCTGCGTATTTTGTGCATGTAGTGTTTATATCACCAGCCAAATCATTAACTGAAACACTACACACAACCAGAGTCAAGATAGATCCCTTGAGGAATTACATTACAAAAAAGGAGCTACAGGCCATAAAACATAAATGTTCTATCTATACTATATTTTCTTAATTTGTATATGAGAATGTCATGTGAAATGGTGTCAAAATCCCTACATAAAATCGTAAAATCTACAGTCTCCTAGTTATTATTTTTAAACATATCTTTTACCATGCCATGCAAAAGGTTGAATACCATTTGACTTCGATGCATCCAAATTTGGTTTTGTTTGCTCCTTATTTTCAAACATTTATTGATAATCTCATATTTCTCCTGTAAGCTTACCTAAATTTAAAAGAAGGATGTATCTTCTATAATTCTATATTTCTTCTTTTACCTTTTCAAATGCAGGCATTATAATTGTTCCTTTCCAATACTCTTTAATCCTATGTGTTCCCACTAAATAGGATAAACCTGAAAAATTTCTGAATATTTTAACTAGTATTTTAAGGTTGGGTCAGTGATTTCTTTTTAATAAATGCATTGATATAGTGTAGTTAACTCACATTCTTGCAATTTTAGTCTTGCACTGAATAGTACTCTTAAAGGAACTGGAAGTGACCTTCTTCAGTGTTTTTCTAAGTTGGTAGTATCAGCTCTCTGTAATAAATGAAGCTTCATCCTTCAAAACCCAATGTAGCCCGTACATGTTAACAAAGATTTCATTAGAGCTTCCTGAGCTGTACATTCACCATATTCTTGGTATTTGGAAGGTTTTTGCCAGATTTAGTCTTGATGGGATCTGTCTGTCACTTGGTCTTTATGTTAATCTTGTTCACCCTTGAGAGGCAATACTTTATTCCCTTATCTGTCACTTAGACTTTTCAGATTGGTTTAACTATTTGTAGCCAACTTTTATTGAGAGTTTCCATCTTGTTTTGTGCTTTTGAACCTCAGTAAAACCTCTTTTTAGTTGATTGTTCACTGTCCAACTAAAAAAATAAAAAATAGAAATTAGAACTTTGAGAGTTGTAATGAGCATCCATGCAGAAATAGAGGCATTTTTACTTAAGAAACTTTGAGAGAGTAATATTACCTTAAAAAAAATTTATTTATGAAAAACCACCTCATATTTTATTACTATGATGCATAGCTGTAAGAAATTATCTTTAACCAGACACTGATAGTATTTAAAGTCCCATGAGAATTTGATAGCTAATTCCTTTGCTTTTGTCTACTCTGTGTTGACAGAATGATTTCCTCTTACACGTTTTGTAAGAAATGTGATTTTCCTCATTGCTATGGATTAAACCTCAATATTTTTTAATACTGTAAGAAATATCAAGTGCCTATTGTCATTACGTCGTCTTTCTCTGCTCAACATTTCAGTGAAAGAATATGATTTAGTTGAGGAAGCATTTACTGTGACACACAAACTTTTCTACTTTCAGTTACCCATTGTATGGGTACAGTACTGGTGGCAGTAGTTGTCCTGGTTTCACTAGATCTTCACCTACTTCCATTGAAGAGAGGAAGAATCTTTCAGCAAATTGCTTTTCTGAGGCAGAAACTGATAAGCAAACATGATACCTAGACTTTTGAGTATAATTGGTGAGAATTTAGAGTGTCTAGAGATGCTTAATTCCTTAACAGGGAAGAAATCATTAACATTCAAACTTAATGAGTAAAAAAGATACTAATGATCTCTATTTTCAGCAGGTAAAAATGAGAGTAGTTGCTTTGTCTACAGTGGAGCTGTGTAAATAAATACCTGCTGAGAATTTGGGCCAAGAAGAGCAATTTATCAGATGCAGGCTCTGTTTTACAGAGAATAAATGCTTCATATTTGTATGTAATTCATCTCCATGCACTATAGCTGATGCACAAGTTTACTGTGTCTGCCTTAACTAGCAGTAACTATAACATGAATTTCATTTTAGGTTTTCTTTTTCCCTTTTTCCAGTTTGCATTTGCTATGTTAGGAGGTAGTAATTTATAATCGAGAAATAGCGTCAGGAGGCCTACATGGATGCTTCTGACAAAACACAAACTTCAGATGAAAACATAGAAGAGGTGGAAGAAGGATCTGGACACAAAAGAGGAATTGTACAGACACTATCTGAATGTGCAGAGATGAGGTTAGGAAAGCCAAAGCCCATCTGCCAGTAAATATGTCAAGCGACATGAAGGAAAACAAAAAGAGATTTTACATGTGGCAGAAAAAGAAGACAAGGGAAAATATGGGCACGTTGTTAAATGAGTCAGGGGAGTTGAAGACGAATGATGTGGAAATAACCAAGGTACTCTAAACATATCAAGAGGGTGATTGAGAGTTGTCAGCTTGAATTTAAAAAGTAGAAATTGTGTCTGACCAACCTAATGACCTTCTACCACAAAATTACTTGCTTGGTGGACAAGAAGAGAATAGTGGATGTCATTTATCTTGAGTTTAGTAAAGTGTCTCTTTTAAAATATGCTCACTGACAAACTGAGGGAGTACAAATTAGATAAACAGACAGTGAGGTAAAATGAAAACTGACTGAAGGTTGTGATCAGTGTTGTGAAGTTCAGTTCAGAGGCCAGTCATGAACTAGAGGTATTTCCCAGGAATCAATAATAAGGACACTACTATTTAACATCTTCATTAAGAATATAGATAAAGTAAAGACCACACTCTTATGAGATTTTATCTATTTGTTTATCTATGTGGTGGGGAGACTAACAAAGATAGAGATGGCATCTTCTTAGTGGTGCACAGTTGAAGGACGAGAGGCAATGGAGCACAAACTGAAACATGGAAAATTCATTTTAGGCAAAAGAAAAAACTTTTTTACTATCAGGTTGTCCAATCACTGGGCCAGGTTGCCCAGAGATTTTGTTGAGTCTCCATCCTTGGAGATATGTGAAGACATTTTAACATGTTCTTAAGCAACCTGTTCTGACTACCCCTGCCTTGAGCTGGGGGGCTGGACTAGGCAATTTCCAGAGGTATCCTCCTACCTCAATGACTCTGTGATGTTATGAGTTTACTGATAAATTCAGCAGGATACATTACAGTAGAGGGTTTGGTCCTTGTTCTGTGAGATAGATTTTTTTATTTCCTCTGAAATTACTTCTTTTGCATTATAAAGGTAAGTTTTTGTTAGGCTCTTGCCCTGAAAGATCATAAACCTTTTAAAATGCACCTAGCAATAATCACTGTAAGTAATATTTAAAATAATTTTTAAATAAAGGTTTGGAAAATATATATATGTGAATCAGCTTTCCCTGCAGACTAGTTTTTAATACCTTATTGGATGATTTACTGTGGCTTAGCAAGTGCTTCTGAAACAAGTATATCATCAGCAATTCTTCTTTAGTAATATGATGTCTTTAGATGAATATGATGTCTGATTCTCTTTTTGTTGTTTTTTTTTTTCTCACCCAAATAAGGTAAACATCCACATTACAAAAATGTAGATGTAATTGTTTGTTCGTGGTTGGTTATTTTCTTTTCCCAAATAAAAATTTGACTTATGATAAACATTTTGTTTGATGTGTTCAAATAGGGTTAGGAAGAACTTCAGAATACCCTTCACAAGAGGCAGTTATACCCTAAAGGCCAATCTGAAATAAGTCATATTTTTTTTTATGGTTCTTCTAGACAGTGCTGAAATGTAGCTTGGCATTTTTAAAAATCAGTAACAAGAAAAAGAGAAGAGAATACTGGACATAATGTTCAAAACTATCTCGCCTTTTGTTTCCCTTCTGTTCTCTGAAGAATGGAGCATTCTTCAGATGATTCTGCCTGAATCTTATGAGAGAATTATTCCAAATCTTCAGCCTATGACTGTAGCTACCCAGCTGATCTTATCCACTTTGGAAGATGTCTGTGGAAAATATACTGCCCTGAATCTCACAGACCAAGAGAGGCAAAACTGCTACACTGTTCCAGGTCCCAGGCCCAACCAGCAGTGACACTGAAACTGTATTCCCAGCAGGCAAACACAGGCAGAATACGTGTGTAGACCACACGTATGCATACATACAGGGCTGTGGCTAACTTCATGGACTGGACATGCTCCTAACTTGAAAGACATGTGTCCCTCCTTGGCCCCCAGGCTGCATCACGTACCTGCCAGATGCTCCATTTTTTTCTTTTCACTAGAACTTGCACTTGCTGCAGTTGCTGACAACATGGGCTCGTGGGGCTCTGACGCCTGGTCCCATCCCCATGGCTGGCACTCTATCTCGCTTGACCTTCAGCTGGCATGTAGGCCGCTAGACCTGTGCTCCCAGTCCAGATGGTGGCACCCAGTCCTTCTGTTGTTCCAGTTGCTGGTGCTGTGGACACACAGGGGCCTATGCCCCAGGAACCTCCAGTTTTAAACATTAAAACTTTCTCATTCTAGTCTCTCCAGCTGCTGACATTACAGACACAGTTGCTGACATTACAGACCTCCAGCCTGTGGTCTGACTCCAATTACTTCACTCAAACCCTCCAGTACACGCATTCACATGGGAAGAAAATTAGAAAAAAAAAATCAATAAGAAGTTTGACCAGATTCAACTGTTCAAGTCCGGGATGTGGCTAGAAAAGTGCAGTGATCATACATTATTTATTTTCAAGCAACCAGTCTTTTTATTCATTATCTCTCTATTTTCCACACAATTTTTCCTTCCCAAATTGCCTAAATCCATCCCATTTCCTGCCTTTTGTTCCATCTCCTGTCAACCCGTACTGTGTCCTATGCAATCTTTATATATGTCCCATTCACCTAGGAAGCATCACCCCTTCAGCTGGCAGGACCCTTCATGCTTGACTCATCACGATGGGTTTCATATCTGCAAAATGAGACTGAAGGTCTTCTGGGACAGCCATGAGAGGGGCCTGAACAGGATATCCCTTTGTCTGGATCCATATCGGCTTCCTGCCTCCCACTGTGAATCCATGTGCCTCTCATCTTCTGGAGGTAGGCCTGATATGGGCTGATGGTTCCTCTGACGAACTTGGGAGCAGCCAGGGTAAGGCTCCTATTTAGGTGTGCAGATGGGCTTTTATTACCTAATCTAACATAATAGGCTGCAATTTTTTGAGTATTGTACTTGGGCAAAAGCAGTTTATTTCTCCCTAGAAAGTCTGTAAAAATCCAGCAGTGATTTCTATAGGTATAGTCTGTATTTTTATGACTCTGCATTCAGAGTAATATAGGGGAGTTAAAGACTTATTTAATGATGCTAAATGTCTACCTGGGCTTCTTTTTATAATGGGCAAGACATGTCATTCTTGGATGATATACTTTAATGGTCTCTATGCTAATATCTTCAATTGCCTTCCAGCCATTTCTGGGTAGGTAGCCAGAAGAGAACTCTGACTTTTGGTACTGTCTCAGCCAAATGAGGTACTTGGACGTCTGTTGTGGACAGGTAGCACCTGGACCCTGTATCTAATCTTTTTATACTTTGTGACTGAACAACCGTGCAGTCTATTTGAACTGTTGAATTAATTATATTCCTTGTCCATTTGAGCTACCTTGACCTTATCTAACCAGTATTCTGAGTTAAATTAATTTTGACAGGTGTGCTACTCCTATCTATCTCTGTCAGACTGTCTTCTACCTAAACATCTGACAACTTTACAGTCTGCTTGCTTTTGCCTGTCAACTATTTCTCCCTGAGTAGATTAATGTTATTGTAACCTACTGGACTCTAGAGAGATTAAGAAATGCTTCCTTGTTTTTTTTTTAACAGTTCTTAGTGATGTCTGAAGTGATGGTTATACTACCAGGAATTTTGAAATTCATGAGTCTTTGAACTCATGTTACATGTGTGGACTGCACAGCTGCCAGGCCTAGCCTAGGAGATACTATTTGTCTTTGACTGTAAAATGTCTTAAAATCGTAGAATTATTAAGGTTGGAAAAGCCCTTCAAGACCAATGAGTCCAGCTTTCAACCAAATACCACCATGTCCACTAAAACCATATTACAAAGCGTCACATCTGCTTGTTTTTTGAACACTTCCAGGAATGGTGACTCCACCACTTTCTTGGGAAGCCTGTTATGTACAATAGGAAGATACCTTTGCACAACTTGAGGCCATTTCGCCTTGTCCTATCAAGTCCTACCAAGTACTTATGTAAGTCAGAGAAAACAACAGGAATATTTATGGAGATTTGACCTGTGAACCCTTCACACACTTGCATTAAGTAATATATTCCCTTTTTGGATACACTCAAAAGGACATTTAACTTCTGAGTTAAAGTCATGTTTCTGTATAAATTTCTTATGACATGAAAAAGCAAAATTGAATCACAGTTAACACTTTTCTTTAATTGCTCATATTGTGGGTGCTTTGAGAGTTTGACAAAGGTCTTACAGACAGGTAGGTATATTGTGTGTCAAAATAAACAGCAGAATATTATTTTTTATTCCCTTCATAATATAATGTGCATCTTCAGGAAAAGTTTAGTTCAATAGTGAGCAAGAGTGCTGTTTTCAGAGAAAATTACAGCTAAAGAGTAAACCCTGAATCTTTTATGCTAAGAGGATGAACGATCACATCTGCTAAGTGAGTTGTAAAATGGTGGTACAAATTTTTTGTCCAGTGGCTCTCTTCAGTGATCATATTCTTATGTTTGTTGACACACTAAACCATCTATTTTATCTGAAGTAACTATAGTTTAAAAACTCTGCTACTGATGAAGTTGTTTCATACCTTCACTACTAGGTATTTTCACTTACTTCTGTTCTCTTATTATATTTCTCTTTTTTTTTGTTTAGCAGTTTTCTTTAGAAAACCTTTTAGATGTTTAAAATATCCTTAAAAGCCTGTTAAGAGACCTTAATATCTTGGTTGGAAAGATTAACAAATTGCAGGAACTCTTTGTGCAGTGAAAATTTAAAATATCTAACATATTATAACTGTAACAGACTCTAACAGGCTCTGCAGATACTGGAAAAAAATCTACTTAGGGGCCTAGAGCAGAATAAACCTCAAGCATATTCAGTTAGGCTTATTAGCATGTGAAGGAAAAAACCACATTTCAACATTCAGTTACTTAGAGTTATTGCCTTTAAAAGGAATTGGAGAAAGTTTCCTTTTCCTTTATGATGTATAATAAGGCTTATTTTTTTTCTCCACAACACAAAATGTTTTTGCTGTCAAAAAAAAAAAAATTATTAGATCTTCATTTCCTCCTTTGCCTGAAGATACTGGCAAGGTCTTTGCAGGATAGAAACATTAACATCACATGAGGATACTGTCTGAGCCTCAGCCTCTAGAGAAAGTATGTAGATTCATATTTGCCATGCATTTAACTTTATAGTTTATGCAAATACAAAGGTTTCGTTTGAAATAATTTGTATGCTCCCTGCTGAGTTCCAAGATCTTTTGAATTCAGCAGAAAGGTATGTAGCTCATCTGAGTTCAATATGTATTAATTTTCCCCAGTGTTATTTGTAGGAAACATAGAATCTAATTGTGGTTTCTGTTTGTGAGGTAATTGCATTGAAGACCATGGTGGGAAACACAGCTATATTGAAGCATGAGTAAAAGCAAAGTTGAAAGGGAGAGTTTGGTGAAATAGTTTCATTCGTCAGCATCTCTGAACCTGGAACAACTGGCACAACTCTTGCCACAGAAATTCATGGTACTACTTTATGCACTGCAAGTCGTGGTGACATTTTAGTGATCTACAGGTTTGAGATGTATTAGCTTTGACATGCGTTGTTGAAATCAGTGGAAGCTTAAAAATTTATATCTGAAATAAAATATTTGTGAGCAGGGCTTCAAAGCCATTGCAGCTGTGAGGTAGTTGGAAAGATGTTTTCCAATAGATATTATCATATTGTAAAAATGATCTAACACTTGCTAAATAGTTACAGGAGCAGAAGTGTATGCTTTGAAGAGGAGTACTTTACAAATGCAATCAGTAGCAACTGTTTTAAGAGGAAAATAACTTTTGGAAATGCTTAATGAACCAGTACAATTTCTTAAAGTTATAAACACTCCATTTCTGGGTCCGATGGTATTTTTCTGTTGAGGATATAAACTTGATTATAAGACAAAATGCTTCAGACAACACAAGCCCTGAGGCACCAAGCATTTTAAGGCAACAATATCAAAGTAATTCTGAGTAGAAAGGCAGTCTGAGACATAAAATAGGCTTGCTTTTTTTGACTGCCTTTTGCTTCATTGAATTCATCTCCATTTTTGCAGAGTGATGGTGAAAAGAGCATAATGAACTACCACATCAAAAAAGCTAAATGTAAATTGTTACAAAAGATGAACAACAAAAGGAACCAACATCTCAAACATATCTGAAAGCTACTACAATCTGTCAGTCTTAAAACAGAGCCCTGACCTCCTTTAGAGATTGTACTGATGTGCAGAGGAAGGGGAAGAAAGGGAGCGCCCCACCACAAACGGTGAATGATCCATTTGTCACTGCATACTGATTTTCGTAAGCTGGCCTCTGTCGCTTCTAGGAGAAATGCTTTCATTTTTTCTTTAAATTCTGTCTAGTTTGTTTCTTTCGTGGCAGAGTCTAGCATTTTTTGGGACAACTTGTTTTGTTATATACCTATTGCTTTGCTGGACAGAGTGTGAATATATGTAGAACAAATTTTATTTAAATGAAAGTAAAAGGCCAGAAGGACTCATGTGTGAAATGAAAAAGTCCAAAATTCTGTATTTCCACAAATATTGCATTTGGGGGAATTCTTCAAATTGAACCAACCTGCCATAAGTTTGTGGTGCTCATATGATAAATTGAGTATTTGAGTAGCAATGAAGTGAATGCTGTGTTACATCTGAATAGAGGTATGTATCGCTTTGGGAATTAGAAAACTCTGGAATAAGAGCATTTGCAGACTGAAAAATCAGGCCAGTTTTAAGTTTTAAAACTGAATTTTACTAAATTCTCCCATGAACAGTATACTTCCTGCTCATGGCCATTCTTACACAATATTAATCATCATTGCTATATAAAAAACATGTAGTTTTTAAGATACATGTTCTAAATTATCTTTAGCTATACAAATCCATGTTTAATAATGATAACTGCAGTTTTTGTCTTACTTTCAGAGACTTGAATGATCAGGCTTAAGAGCTCTTTGATGAGACAAGGTGGAAGTGAAATAGGCTTGCCTCTTTCATCTGTCATATGCCAGATGTTTTTATGCTATTGCTCCTCCCGAGAAGGGGAGTCTGCTTACCTGCTTGTTTGGTTTGCTTCTGTCCTGCCAATCATTCTTCCAGAATCTTCAGCAGGACTTCTGCCACTTTTAACTCTCTCTGCTTATCTGGTTTTTTTTTAACAACTTTTGCAGCTTGAGTGCCTCCTACCTGCGACTGCATCTACCTACCTTTGCCCCTTTTGCTCACATACTTTACTAAAATTTTGTCTGGCTATGCAATCGCAGTATTGCAAACTGCATGCTTGTATTTAGGTTTAAGCCACATTTATATTAATTATGTCCTGATTGCTAAGTCCTAATTTATAGATGACAAAGTCTTCAGCAATGTATGAATTGAATACAGCTTTTTCATTAGCAGAAATAAAAGTTCTCTTTAATTCAAGAATATTTGAACACTTTGACATTTTGCAACTAGATTATATTTAAACTTTCTACCATCTTATCTGCAGGTTTTAAGGTGGTAGAAGAGTTCAGTATAGAAACCCCATGTACACTGTTTCAAAGTGTGAAGAGTATTTCCTTAAATTAAGGCAGAGGGATTATATTAGTTGTAAAATAGCTCAGTTTTTTTTCTAGTTTGCTTACATTTCTGAAGGTAATTTGCTAATATTAGAAATGTCTGTGTGGTTTTCCTAATGCAAGCAGTATGTCATAGTATTTTCCTAGTAGTGTTGAGAATTGCCATATATCCAGTTAATTGTGTTGCACTTCAGATGTTCACAGGTAATTAATAAATAAATAAATAAATAAATCCCTAATTCTATGCATTTGGAATGTCTTCAACAACATCCGCATGTGATATCAACCTTTCAATCATGTTAAAGTATTCCTGAAATTGTATGTTGGTGGGTTTGGTTATTTGTTTCTCCTAGCAGAAAAAAGGACCAAAGTTTCGGAGCACAGTTGCCTTTGTTTTATTTGTCTTTGTTCTGAGTGATATGTGTCTGTGGACATCCTCACATATTTGCGCTAGACAGTTTGGAGGCTGGAATTGTATGATGAATTGCAGAATTATCCAAGACAGTTGCTTCAATAGCTCCCAAGTAAACAGCTATTCCTTCTATATCATTGCTTTTCAGTTAGAAACTCTTTGTTGGCACAAAGAGCTCAAAGGAAAAATTAGATTTCTTATGACGGTGTTTATATGGATACAGAGCAGTCACTGTCTTTTTCTTTACGTTGAACTCTAAGCTTTGTTACTTTTTTATTGTAGGTTTATTTTAATACTCTGAAATGGTTTGTTTTTATTGTGATGAAGGACTGGTTTTGTTGTAGTACTGTGGCTGCTTGGCAGATTGCTTTAGTTGTTCTAGCATTTAGGAATATTAAGGAGTAATAGTAAGATAAAAGGTTAGAGAAAACTCTGTTTAAAACATTAGAGAAAACCCTGTTTGGCAAATTAAATGTTATTATTTCCTCAGCATAAATTGCCAGGTATGTAAAAATTACTTTTTGAGACTAAAATAAAAGATAAATATTCTTACCTTGTACTGTAGATACTTAGGCAAAAGAAAACTTTCATATTAAAGAAATTTGCCATTAGCTGATACTCTCCGAAAAATAGTGAGCTAGCTCCTCAATGCTGTCCTTGGGTGCAACTGCATCAGCTTCCATGGACCTCTGTCTGCAAGTGCTGTGTACGTTTTGCATCGTGGCACAGAAAGCAAGATATACCATGCAGCTGCTCCCTCACTTTTGCCTCAGGGCCTTCACTGCTTCTCATGAAGGTTTTACATGGAGATACAGAATTGAGGGCAATCGTTCGCTAGAGAATGAGTATTTCAAACAAGCTATTGCCCGGTGTTTGTGTCAGAAGAGCTTAAACTGATGTTTAATGGCAATTGAAAATCTAATATTTCAGTTTCTTAGAACAAAAGGCCAGTCTTAGCTTTTAAAAAGACCATACTTAAGATAAATTTAAGCTATTGGTATAGTTAATGTGATTATAGTGTTGTTTTTTCATCATAGCATTTTTTTTCTGGAAACTTCCATACATACACTTAACACCTGTCAATTTATTACCGCTAACACGCAGCAGAAAAACCATCTCCATGTTTCAAAATCTCAGCAGATTTTTCATAAAATTTAAGCGCTGGTTTTGGCTTTTGAAATCAAACATTTTTATGACTCGTTGGATCATGTTTTCTAAAAGCTTAGTTTCAAAACTAAAGTGAACTTGTGTAGTTCATGTTTAGTTCAATTCAAGGGCTAATAAAGTGAGGAAAACAGCTAAGTAGTGAATCTTAGATTCATTATTTTCTTTATATACTGTGTGATAATTACATTGTCAAATCTCTCAGACCAAAGATTTTTTTTGTTATCCTACAGCAAAGAACTGTTGCAAATGGATTGGATATTGGTGAATTGTATCAATTGATATTTTTAAAATTGCTGTCTCTTATGCCATAGCATACTGTATTGGCTTTTCATGGCCAAGCTTTGGTGGCAGGGAATACAGAGGTGGCTTCTGTGAGAAGCTGCCAGAATCTTCCTCCATGTCTGACAGAGCCTATGCCTGGCAGCTCCAAAGACAGATGTGCTGCTGGTCAAGTCTGGGCCAATTAGAAATGGTGGTAACACCTCTGTGACAACAGATTTAAGAAGAGAGAAAAAAATAAAAAAGTTATTGAGCAGTTGTACTTGTGGTCAGAGAAGAGTGAGGTGAGAACCTGTGAGAGGAAAAACTATGTAGACAGCACTATACACGGCACAGGGGTGTATCCTGACATTTCTTGAATATCTCAAGTTAGGGAGACTCCACAACCTCTCTGGACAAGCTGTTCCAGTCCTCAGTCACCTGCGCAGTAAACAAGCTCATCCTCTTATTCAGGTGGCACTTCTTGTGCATCAGTTTCTACCCATTGATTCTTGTCCTATGGCTTGGCACAACCAAAAAGAAAGAATTACAGGAAAAAAAAGAGAAGGTGATAAATGAAAAAGAGAGGCATTGCATTTTTTTTTTAAGTTGAACAGAGGTGCTGAATCACAGCATTAAGTTGATGAAGAAGTCTAAAAATATTCTTTTGTCTGGGATCAAATACAGTATATTAACAATACTGTCATGATATTAGCAGTGTATTACCATTAATAGCATAATCTATTATTGTATCTTTATTAGCATGTATATGTATTTATATGCATATAGCATTTATATGTAACATCTTTCCCCAATTTTTTTAAGACCTAGGAGGTATCTAAGTATTGAAAAACATGACTGTAGCCATCACTACCCTTTCCTTTATCAAGAATGTGTTTGACTGTGTCATTGATCAAATTTGATTTTCAAGGTCAAAACAGACATCCTTTTTCAAAAAAAATCTTGATTAAACTTAATTTATATATATATATATATATTTTCATTTTAAAATCTTCCTCTTTTTAATTTTTTTAAAAAAATATTTTGGTCTGAAACTGCATCTTCTTTATAGTATGATTGTAATACAGTGGGCCAGTTTGTTGGGGTTTTTTTTATTCTGCTAAGTTCATCAGTTGTCACATGAATATGGAAAAAAATATCTCATCGAGGTTTAGGACTATGAGATACCAAAACTGGAATTCTTAAAAAAAACCCCAAACCACACCAGAAACCCCACAATATTTTATGTTTTTCAACATTTCCTTAATTTTTCATGTTTCAGTTCATTTCATAGCAGAAGAAAAATGATAATCCTGTTATGTAGATGATATGATTTATTACTGCATGAGAATGTTTGTGTAGTTTTGTCTAAAAAATGATCAGATAAAAATGACAGATTGCTATCTCTAGTACACAGTGTAATGTTTTCACTCGAGTATCTGAGCAACCTGGTCTAGTGGGAAGTGTCCCTGCCCATGGCGGGGATTTGGAACTAGATAATCTTTCAGGTCCCTTCCAAACCAAACCATTCTATGGTTCTATGATCATTTCTTATGCATCCTTGAAAAAATGAATAGTGGTTTCATTCTCTGTACACATTTGACTCTTCCTCAGTTTCTACTATCATGAACCGAAGAGTATCATGATTGGTCTTGGCCTTCAGTAATTTCCTAAACATTGGCTGACCCTGCTTACAACAACATTCTTTCCCTTTCCATTTTTTGTTTCACCAGTGTGTCCTTTTTTAGGTTCTTGTACAGTAATAAAGCAGTTTGGAGTAGATATATCACTTCTAATTAATTGGTTGGAAATATGTCTTAATTTTGTAATCCCTTTCTAAGCAGAGGCTTCTGTTTGTTCAACATTATTAAATCATAGGAAAAAGCTTCCTCTTGAATTGTGGATTGCCTAAGAACTGCAAAACTACATTAATAAAGAGATGCAAACAGTGACTCAATCAAGATCATAGCAGCACTGAAAGAATAGAAAGTAAAAGACAGAGTAAAAAGATAGATTTATAATCTGAAACAATAAACCTCTCTGACTCTTGTTTGTCATGGGAGGATCCATTCTAGTACTCTCACCTCCAACATTATTTGTTTGACATAAATGCTGGAGAAGCAATTTAGTAAAGTGAAAGGAAAATGAAAATATATGTGAATTCTGCCATTTCCAGAGAACTTCCTCCCTGAATTGGCCACGATATTAAAAAAAAATTATAAAATAGAATTTCACTGTAAAAACTATTCTGTTTTTCTTGCACCCCTACCATTTTTAGAGTTCCTTTTTTTCTCATCTCTCTACTTGTATAAAAACCCCTGACTTTCTTAAAGATTGTTGTTTGTCTCCTTGCTTTTCAATGAAGCAAGTTTAATTAAAGAAAGATTAGCTGTTTTTATGGGTTCTTCTCTAGTAGATTTTGATTTCTTTTGATATTTTTCTCATATGACTTGATTCTCAAGCTGTGACATATGCCCGTGAATCTCATCAGGGCTAATTTGAATGGAAAAATAGAAAACAACTTCTAGCTTGAGGATTAAATTATTGTAAGCAGAATAACTTTGTTTTAATTGTATTCAACAGAATTTTTTACTTTTACAGCTTGACCAAGATTTGGTTAGAATAATGCCCATAATGCATTTGAAACAACATGGTTTTCTTGTTCAAAGTGTTAAAATATAAAAAGTCGCAGCATGATTAATACTAAACACTCTCTGTGGTAATGTTATTTTTCTCCAATCAAATGCATAAACAAGTTTCTAGTTAGCAGAACAAGTTATTTTTATTACAGTCAAGTATTTGCTATTTACCCCTCTGGTTTAATCTGGTAAGCTTCAGTGGATAACGAGAGTATTTCTGTATCTTTTTTTCATGCAAATGGAAAGAATATTTCAGACATTTCATAAATATCTAGCTGGACTTTTCTCCTGCCATAGAACAGGCAGTGTGGTCAGAAATGTGCGAACCTGTTTGCTCAAGTTTGGAAGCATAACAGGACTCATGCACTCAGCGTAGAGCAATAGGGCTTTTCCAGGTGCCCTTGGGGAAGCATTCACCTTAACAGTACATTCAGGCAGGTTCTCAGGCCTGTGTTTCTCCCGATAAGAGACTATTTTGCAGGTGCCAGAATCCACCACTTCTAATAAAGCGGTGCTTACAGCAGCGGTGGGCCTGCTTTCCCAAGAGAACTGCAAGGCTGGAATATGCTCCTAATCTGAGTCCAAGTTCTCTACAGCTATCTTGATGCAGCTCTCTACAGAGTGCCAGCGTGCTAGCCTCATAGTTCCAGAGAACCAGAGATTGTGGACTTAATTTTTAAGAGACTCTGAGAGCAAGGAAAACTGTTTCCATAGTTAAAATCTGTTGGCTTTTCTCTTAACACTTCAAGCAAATTTACAGACTATGACAATGCTAAAGGCTACTGGAAACTGGCAAAGTGTTTTCCCGTATAATTCTTTGCCTATTATATCTTAGGTATATAAAAGGAGGTATTCTACTTATTTGTTCTACTCTTTTCATTCCACTTTGCACTAGAACAGGTCAGTGAGCATTCAGAAGGTACATTCTTCATGCTCAGCTCCATTTTGAGCAAAAATTATTAGTATTTGAAGAGGCCTTAGAGATAGAACCATGGCTTTGGGATAGCACTGTCTGTTCTGGTATCATTCACTGATGTATAAGAAGAGCACAAGATGATATTCTGAACAGTTTCTTTAACTTTTATAAAAAGTATTCCTTTATAGAAAAGATAATAGATATTATTTCAAAGTCAGAGTATTATTTTCCTTTTCTTCTTTGTGTGGGGTAACAGCTGAAAATTATGTGACATTATTTTTTTTTTTTACTCACAGTTGGTATTTAATTCCCAATCTGTAGCAAATATGAATTAGAAATTATTTATACTGTGGAACAGAAAAAAATCCTTCCAAAACTTCTCTGAAATGAAAATACTGGAAACAACTTAGCAGCAATAAAAAAAAAATTAAATTAGCCTTATTTTTTCATTTTAATTCTTATTATAATTGTATACAAAATTATATATATATATATAAAATACATATACATATAGATAAAGACAATAATTAATTTTTTTCTTAAGAAAGCTTATTTCAGGGTTTCTTGAAGGAAAGGAGGTCACACCTTTTTTATATAGCTATATAATTTTAAGTACCCTGTAAAAAGACAGTAGACAGAGATAGCTAGTATATTTAGAAGCTAATGGTTTCTTGTGGGAAGTTTTGATTTCATTGCATTAGTGTATTTCATTGGAACATCACTGCATATGAAAAAAAGAAATTATTATTATGAATGTGTTTGATGCACTTATGTTTCAATAACACAATGCTAGAAGCAAGACATGATTTCTTATCACACTTAACAAGACTGTAAATCACTGAATTGTCTTATCTTCAAGATTAGCAATGTTGCATATGGAAAGAAAAAAGTCTCCTTCTCTACAAATTACACCAATTATATCAGTTTATTCTGTACTAACAATATACATGACCCATGGATAAGGCTGCAGGCTAGGATTTTAAGAAGAGCCTAAGGGAACATATTGCTCAAACCTGCTGTTTTTCAATGAGAGGTGGAATGCACTTCATATTTCTGTCTCAGTGTACAATTTTTTGTTCCTACATTTAATGTATTGAAGTTAAAATACAGTCTGAGATGCTTCTGTTATTAACTTGAAGGTAAATTTTTCCACAGAGACAAACTAAAATAAAAAAGGGTGGCCTATGCTTTTTGGAAGTGTGCTGACCCTTGTGTGTTGTTTCCTTATCCTATTTAGTTTACGGACTAACAAAACTAACAAAGGAATGGAGCCCATAAATAGTAATGCATTCCACTTTACACTAAAGAAATGACCCTTCCAGATGCACTACTGTCACTTACAAAATAAGTAGAGTGTGTGTACTTTCTATGGAACCAGCCGTTTGGCCTTACAGATTGCCACTGGCAGTGTTCATTAATCTACCTGCCTGACATCATCCTCTTCATCAAATAGGTCTCTCTAGTATTGTTGCTTTTGCTAATGCTTATTCTTGTGCTTTCGATTTTATGGTGATGATGGATGTTATATGTATGTGTGTATAGTGCTCTGTCTGATAGAGGGTTGCTACTTTGCCACACGAATGACAGGCTCTTGTCCTTTTTTGACTGGGAATCTGTTGCAGTCATCAGTGTGACAGCCTCTAAAAGCAACAGCGAATGAATCAGAAATTCAGTCTTCTCAGCTGGAAATAATATGATCTGGGAAAATTTCAGGTAGTATGCAAATACCTGCTTCATCTTGCAGGGTATATGATCTAATAAGCAGTTATGCACATGGATAACTTTACAGATGTGCCTAGTTTATTTTAATAGGACTGTCTATCTGAATAAATAACTCTTGTATGGAAGTATTTGCAGAATAAGGCTTTTGATTTACATATCATAAAATTTCCTGAGGTGGATAGAACCCACAGGGATCATCAAGTCCAACTCCTGGCCCTGCACAGGATACCCCAAATGTCACATCATGTGCCTGAGTGCATTGCCCAAACACTTACTGAGCTCTGTCAGGCTTGGTGCTGTGACCATTTCTTTGGGGAACCTGTTCCAGTACCCAATCACCCTCTGGGTGAAGAACTTTTTTCTAAAATCCAACCTAACCCTCCCCTGACACAACTCTAGGCCGTTCCTTTGGGTCCTGTCACTGGTCACTACAAAGAAGAGATCAGCGTCTCCCCATCCTCTTCTGCCCATGAGGAACCTGTAGACTGCAATGAGGTCTCCCCTCAGTCTTCTTCCAGCTGAACAGACCAAGTGATCTCGTACTCCTCACATGGCTTCCCCTCAGACCTTTCACCACTTTTGTAGCCCTCCTTTGGATGCTTTCTCTAGGCTTTATATTCTTCCAATATTGTGCTGCCCAAAAATGCACAAAGCACAGAGCAGAACAGAACAATCTCCTCCCTTGCCCAGCTGGCAATGCTGTGCCTGATTCCCCCCAGGACACAGCTGGCCCTCCTGGCTGCCAGGGCACTGCTAGCTCAGATTCAACTTTCCATTCACCAGGACTCCTAGATACCTTTCAGAGGGCTGCTTGCCAGCTTGTCTTGTATAGATACCTGGGTTTGCCCTGTCCCAGGTGCAGAATCCATCATTTTCCCTTGTTAAACTTCATATGGTTGGTGATTGCCCATCTGTAATTTGTCAAGGTCTCTCTGCAGCACCGCTCTGCCTTTGAGGGAGCCAACAGTTCCCCCCAGCTTAGTATCATTGGCATATTTACTTAGTATAACTTCTAATCCTTCATCCAAGTATTTTATGAAGATGTTGAAGTAACTGGGCATAAAACAGAGCCCTGCAGAACCCCACTAGTGAGTGGTCGCCAGCCGTGTTTATCCAGCTGTGTGCTGGACATTTTGTTCAGAAGGACACTGTGAGAGACGGTATCAAAAGCTTTACTGAAATCCAAAATGATCACATCAATTGGCTTTCCTTGACCAACTAGGTGGGTAGCTGTCATAAAATGAAATTAGGTTTATTGATCAGGACTTTCCCCTCATGAACCCATGCTAGCTGTGACCAACGACTGTATTGTCTTTCATTTGTTTTTCAATAACTCACAGCATAATCTTATCCATAATTTAACCAGGCATTGAAATGAGAACTGGCAGGCCTATAGTTTCCAGGGTCATCCCTCTTGCCCTTCTTGAAAATCAGGAAAACATTAGTCAGCTGGAACCTCTTCAGATTCCCAAGACTGTTCAAAAATTATTGAGAGAGGTCTTGGGATGACATCAACTATTATCTATTTGAGTATTCTTAGATGAATCCTGCAAGCCTTCATAGACTCATAGGGATCCAGCTGGACCAGGAAATCCTGCACAAGTTCAGAGTTGGCTAGGAGTTATCATTCTAAGATTTATGGTCCTACAGCTCTGGGTTCTGGAACCCTTGCAGGTAAAAAAAACAATAAATGTCTCTGCCTTGTCTATGTTCTTGTTTGAGAGGCAATATGGATTTTTCAATATGTTAGACTTTTTTCAATGTTTAACTGTTTAGATACCACCAGCATTGTATACACTTTGCCATTTAAGCCTCAGATTTAATTTTATTAGAAATGTAATCATTTAATAAGAATGTGATATTCTGTTAGCATTATTATTGATTTATCATCCTTTCTCACTCTTTCCTTCTATTACTTTGTGTAAACTTTGCAAAAGACAATATCATTGTTTTTCATTTGTCTCTGTAATAGCATAGGACAAATCATTAACTGTTTCAATAGAATGCTTGACAAGTTTTAATATACCCCGTAATTCTGTCCAAGTGGAATATTATTTGCTGTATGCATGTAAGGTGTTAACTCAGAGATAACAGCTCAGAAGTTATACTATACTATATTATAATATAAAATAAATATAGTATAGTTAAAAATACTTGAAAAGGGAAAAATGTGTGAGTTCATAAAAGAGGAATATAATGAAAAAAAATGCAGTCCTTACTGTTATCAGAAATGAAAGTACAAAAAGAAAAAGGAAAAAGGAATTTTATTATTTTCGTTTTAATGCAGGCTCAAATTAATCTATTTGGATTTAGTTTTTATGTGAGAGTTTGTGTTCATTTGGGGTTAGGCTTCTCCAGCATTTATTCATAGCATTTATTCAGGTCAAATACCAGTTGTAGCTATCTTGTACCTCTGAACCTACTGAGGCCCAGATGTAGGGCACAGTGTGTAATAAAAGTTTAGATTAGAGACACAAGTAAAAGCATTCATGCAAGGAGCAAGTTGCTGTGCAGTTCATTCCTTTAAATAAGTAATTGTGGGTTTATCCCTAGTTTGATCATCACTCCTTTGAAATACAGATGATTTTCAAAAGTAGGAAGTGTGAAGGCACCACATCCTGTACAGAGCAAGATAGTTTGAGTCTGAAACGCTGGCTACATAGGAAATGCAAGCATTGTGGTCTAAATCCTATTCAAGTTACATTACTTAATCTTTTCAAAGCAAAATCCTTCAGTTCTTGAGTGAGCCTAACACGGTTTATAAATAACCTAGGCTAGCTATTTTTTTCTGTGAAACAGACATGCACTGGACATATTATAAAGTTCTTACTAGAGCATAAAATGTTTACTTTACAGAGAAAAATACTCCAAAGAAAGCATTCTTAATTATGTTCAATACCATTATGATTAATACCGTTTCCAATTTTTATTCTTAAAACAATTTCCTCAGCCCTTAAACTCTTCTCCCAACCATCAGCAAAGCTTTGTTTGTCCTTTATTGATCCACGGAAGCTTATTCATAATTTGGTCTTCCTTTACTTGCCTTGTTTTCTCTGGCACTCGGACTGACACAATTTGCTCATGATCCTGATCTCTCTTTTAGAATCTAGTAAGTGTTTGTAGCATTTCCCACGGTATCCCTGCAAATACTGATGAATAAGGATTTTGCGATTTACAGGCAGCCAGAAAGGAATTGTATATATGTATGCATCTGACTAACACAGTAGCTCGTGTGATATCAGTTGTGATCTACAGAGGAGTAGGAAAACAATTCACGATTCATCATTTGTCTGTAGCGTGAGGAGCAGATTCTGCTGGTAAGGGTGACACCTTCACTCTTATAGCTGTCATCTTGGTTCCAGAATGGTATTTCAGCTCGTGCCTGTCCTCCAGCAGGTCATTTCCAATAAGTCACATGTTTAAAACCAGAACACAGAGTACATTGGATGCAAATTGGGTATGCAAATGGATCATTTCCTTACTGAAGTTCCTGTTTATTTAAATGAAGGCTTGATCTGAGGCATTATGCTCACAAAGTAATGCGTTGCATGAAGAGAATTCAGGATGTATCTTTAGTACATTCGACATGTATCATTAAAATATACTCTCACTGAAATTTAACACTCTAAAATATCTGTTGGCAAAAGAACACTGTATAAAGTTGTTTGTCCTTTCATAGAAATAAAAACGGCTTAAATATTTCCTGTCTTAAGTTACAACCTCTCCAGAATTCACATTGTAGAACATATAAATCTATATCTTTTTTGTGGTTTGAAAGTGTCAGTTGTTATGAACTTTATATGTCAAGAATATGCAGTATGAGCAGACTACTCAGTTCTCATGTAAAACTTTGCAACAGGAGTTGGCTTCTCAATTGATGTTTCCTGTGTTCACTTTGCAAGACAACTCGTGTTTGCTTTGATGAGTATAATAGCTGTTAGTTTTCCTCTTGAAGTTAGTTATTTTTAATGCAGGAACTACATCAAATGCAACTCCTTCAGTTTCACCATTCCTTTGGAAAACAGTGTAAGGCTTTGCATTCTTACAAATAGTAATCCTGTTTATTTAGTTGTCTGTTTTCTTAAGTGTTTTTTTCGGTATTCCCCAACCAGTAAGCACTGTAAATTCACGAAATCTTTGCTTCATACATTTTTTTTAATCTTTTCTGTATTACACAGTTGACATGTAACATTGTGCAATACATGATAATTATTAACTTCAAAAGAAGTCATCATAATATGGATAATTTCTTTTCTGTATCTGAAACTTGGAAAAAACGCGAGGAGAACAAAGCCAAGTTTCTCTCTCTGGCTTGAGGTAAGCAATCATCTAACTGACACTGTTAAACTGCTTTCATTACATGGGATTATTTGTTATTTTTAAAGATAAACACTTGAGGGTTTTCCTCAAACATGAGAAAAATGCTTCTATAGTGCAGTTCCTCATCATTTGTGATACTTTGGCTTGCATTGCATAGATTTATTATTTTTGTTTTCAATGGAATTTTCATCTCCAGGTATGGGTGGCTTCCAAACACAGAATAAAGACTATGACATATTATGCAGCACTAAATTGTTCATTTTAGTTAAATGTGCACTTAGGGCAGGAACAGACAGAATACTAAAAATGTATTTGGACTTAGAAATTTCTTCAGTGATTTTCAGTTGCATCCTTTAGGTCAGCCAGAATTCCAGAATTTTCTTGACTCTTGCCTGTGAATGCAAGTCATTATGAAATCTAATGTAGCTTGGATGTTCAAAAATGAGAGAATAAGAAACACTGAAAATGCCATTCTTCTAAAGGTTGTGGTGATATTTTGATGGTGTTGGTTGGTTGGTTATGGAAGGAGACAGAAAGATTTTGGAAGCATTTTGAAAAGGCCTTTTGGCTAGCATCTAGATGGCTGTCAGGAGACGTCAGAAAAATTTTCAACTGTAGTATTAGGCTAGAATTAATTTCACTTAGCCTAAAACACTAAGCTGAGCTTGAAAGATTCCCTGAGAATCTTCCACAGCTGATTCATAGAACTGGGTGGCTTCACCATCTGATTTACTGTACTTGCACTCCAGCTCACCAGGTGAGAAATATTTCTTATTCCTCAGATTATATGAGGTGGTCAGGATGACACACTGATCAACTTGGTTACCTCCACTCAAAGTTACAACTCGTCAAGACCTCTGTCATGTGACCCTTTCTGGATGCAATGAGGGTTGAAGCTTTTTTGTGTATCTCAGCCATTTCCACCCATAATGAATGATGGAAGCAGAACAGAGGAACTTTTTTTTTTTTTTTTTTTTTTACATTTGAGGAGGTCAGGACACAATGGATAAAATTCAGGCAATAACAGAGGTTTCTGAGTGCTTTTTGTAAAATTGGTTGCTTCTTGTTTTAATAAGTAATTACTGCTTGTTTTCCCTGGTGCCTGTTTTTCATTGATGTTATGTCATAATGATTTCAGTGCTTTCAATCTGCTCCTTAGTCAAACAACACTAAAAGATTAAAAAATCTGAGGGTTTTTTCAGAAGCAACACACAAACTACACTGGTATTGTTGGCATTGCAGTCATTGTGGTACAGATCCAGAAAAAAAAGAAGTAAATCTGTCCAGTCAGCAAAGCTAATATTGTTGTCTCATGTAAACAGTAAGACATGTGTCTGGCAAAATGTCTTTTGAAGTCTAAAGAAATCTCATGTGCGAGAATCTGCTTTCAAATAATTTTTCTTACTCATAGTATTTGTATGTTTATTTTGAACAGTCACTCAGTTCATTGTTCTGAAATATATTTTTAGAGATGTGATTTTTTTGTTACTAAAAAAATAAGATTATTTTCAAGATAATTTTAGCTCTTATGTTATTTAGGCCTAGGTTTTTACATTCATATGGAAAATTCCTAATTCTATTAAGTTACTATGGCTTAAATGCCCTCCTAAACGATTAAATCACTTTGGAAAGTTCTGTCTATAAAGATAATAAAACTCCAAATGTTGCATTACTCCATTGCCAATCTGTAACAGATGCAATGTTTTTCCCACAAGTCTTTTTTTTTTTTTTCCCTTTTGCCAACTAACAAAATAAGCAAATGAGAAAGTGTTAGGAGACTTAATTCTGAAGTTTAAATATTTTGTGGTGCTTCTAGTTGAAATACAATTGATGGTTCGTCCCACTAGCCTGAGACATTAGCTATTTCGTCATGAAGAGTGTGTGTACAGCAGCACTGACTTTATCCTCTTGGTGTGATTAACTCAGTTGATATTAATAGCCTTCTCAAATACACCAAAACATATTTATTTTCTGTAAAATAATGATGGAAGACAGCAAATTTACCTGTATAAAGGTAAACATTTATTTTCCTGTGCTTTTGACTATTCTGAGTAATGGTATAAACACTAGGTTATGGATGTTGCTTTTTCTGATTTTGGGAGCTGTGTTAGTGCCTGAGCCCCTTTTTTTACCAAGATCCTTTCATCTCCCATCGACGGAGATGTATCTGAAGCTTCCAGATGCAGTGATGGCCTCCATTGGGAACTCCTCCATGGTGTAACAGGCTGTGGTAGCTTTGATTCAATTCCTTTCAGTTATTTCTTATTGTATTTTCCTTATTAGAGCGTTTCCAATTTAATAACCGGTCAAGAGCAATTGATTTCCTCACCTCTTTTGAAGCCCCACATTCATATAGGTCTTCAACTTAGTCACTGCTTTGTTTGCACTTCTTTTATGTGAATGGCCCACATTTAAAAACTAATAAAAGCAGATTATTTTTCCAAGGACTTTCACTTCTAAAATACATGTGTTCCTGGGAAACTAAGGCAGATGAAGAGCAAGCATCAGGTAGTGAAGATGAGATGAAACAGTAGGCATTGAGGACACTGTCACAAACAAAAAGGGTTTTTAGATCTCGAGATGCCAAGAAACACATTTCATAGCTTTTGATCTCCTACTGTTACAGAATTAGTGCACTGTACCCTCTTTTTGGGAAACCTTGGTGTGTGAACTTATGAATAGTCTAGTTAAAATTAGTAGAAGAAGACTGAGAGACATGTCTCTTTTATTTTGTGGAAACTCATAGCATCCAATGCCTGAAAACTCAGAAGCAGATTGAAAAATATTTAAGTGATTGCCTGGACAATGTTGTTGATATGTTGAATTTTCAGTTTTCATACTTTATTTTAAAATTGCATCCATAACTCTTCCATTTTTTGCATTTTCAGGAGTGGCACAGTATCCATGTGAGCAGTGCTGAGAAGTAAGTATTTCCAGTAAAAATACACTATATCGCAAAGGTCTCTGTGCTACCATGTAGAGAGTCTGTCAGTTAATTTTTTTTTTTTTAAAAAATATATTTTATATATATAAAATATATATGTATATATGTGTGTATATGTATTTTTTGGTTGATCTTTCCCTATGCGCATGTCTTAGGGTGCCTCAACATAAATGAATGGACAGATATATACCTAATTCAGTCAGTCAGAAACTTTACTCTATGCGCATTGTAACTGTTAGTATAGCTCTGACCTGGACTGTTGCATCTCTCTGGTGGACTCATTAGGTTGGGCTTAAGGCAGAGTTCATGTGTTTACTCAGCTTTTGAGCCAACAGTGGAGCTGTTCCAGATGTTGATGGTCTGGAGAGGTTTATTGTCTCTTGGACAGGCATCTGGCCTCGAGCTGCTTAGTGGTTTGGTTTGGCAAACTGTTGCTAGGGGTGAACCTACATTAGCAATTCAACTTTGCCAGGGAGTGTCCTGCTGAATATCTTTACTTACTGGGCTTTAGTTTTCATCACAGAATAATTTGGGAGGTCTTGAACTGTGCTTGTTTTTTTTGTGTGTGAATCTAAAGCAAAAGAGACATTACTGGAATAAAATTGGTGAATTTCAACTGATACAAAGACTTCTCTTATTGCATTCTGGAGCTACTCTGAAGTACCCTTCCCAGTCTTCTTCATCCTCTCACCCCCATATCTGTTCAGTACCGATTTTAAATCCTCAGCACTGATTGTTTCTCTGCCACCCATGGCTCTGTTGCACTGCACTGCTTTGTATGTAGACATGGTCAAAATAGTGATCTTCTGAGCTTTTTTATGGCTTAGTTGCCGAACATCATGGAGATGTTGACAAGGCTTGCTTAACATGGGGAAGAAGAGAACTTGGGGGAAGGCATTGTCAATTATTTAGTGGCAGATTCCAGTTTTGCACCTAGACTTCTTGGCAAGATCTGTGCTTGCTGTGATAGGAACCCAGAAGAACATTGGAAGCAGTACCCTAATTTTAGGATGGAAATTGTAAAGTTTGTCCTTTTCTTATCAGTGGTTCAGCTATTACTTTTACTTGGATTTGCATAATTCATGAAATACAGAGGATACCTGACAGTTAAGAGAGTAAGCAGAAAGGACTAGTGCCTGCATACATATGAACAGTGTTGCTGCTGTAAGTTTTCAAGGTAAATTTGGTCCTAGTTTTTTTTTTTTTTTTGGAGGAAATATCAGTGTAAGAAAGGACTGCATGGGCTTCTTCTGTATTTTCTCACAGTACAAAGACAATTAAAATTCCAAAGACAATGTAAGTTTTAGTTTTTATTGTCTAGAAAACGTGAAACTCTGTGAGGAGAGTAATGATAGACCTTCTGGCTGAAGTCAATGCCTGCAACAGACTTGCCTAACAGAAACAAAGCATTTTACTGGAAACTGAGATTGCCAAAAGATGATTATTTACCTGTGGGCTCTGTTCCAGAGCCAGGACATTTGGACAAATCAAGTTAGCCACAGAATTTATCTTGTTCTAGTATTCCTTAACTGTGAGTCCATCAAGCAAGGCACTAGGTAATTTTTTTTATTGTGCTGAATATTGCCTCTTTTAAAAATTATGGTTTCAATATAGTAATATTGGATCAAGCCTCAGCGTAGTGCATTGTTTATTCATTATGTATTTTTAATACTTTATTATTCAGAAGTTTGCCAGTCTTATAATCTGAAAAATGTCTTGAATGTTTATGCAATGTGCCAAAGTGAATGTTCAAAATACAGCATTAAAATTAAAACTCAGTTTTGATCTATTTATTTCTTCCATATTGACTTATTTTTCTCTTTTTTTATAACAGTAATGTAAAGTTAAGATTAAAATTTATCCTAAAGAATATCCTACACACTTCCTCACAGTTCATGTCAGTCTACATAAATAGATGTAAACCAAAGTGTAAACTGACCATAATGTTACATGTTCCATCTTCAGAAAAAAACATCCTCATGCATAGTAGACTGAGAACAGTTCTGTGGGGTTTTTTTAAATTAAATTTTATCTAAATTTGAATAAAATTTTGAATTAAATTTATCTGGGTATTTCCAACTTTTAATTATACACCAGGACCATTGCAGTGTTTGAAACTTACTTGTTTTCTTTCACTAAGAACAGAAAAACAAACCAAAATAAGAACTCTTCCACCTCCTATCTTTATTCTTCCATTCATTCAGAAACTCTCTCAAAATATTTTTTTTTCAGCAGCAAGAAATAAAATAAGATTTCTAATATTCTTGATTGCTTCTCATCTTACTTTTTTCTCCAACAAAATTAAGATCAATGTAGTGCACAATTTAATTCCACACCTAACTTCAAAGGGCCGTATAGCCATCCGTTTTTCCCATCAAGATCCTGGTATCATTATTTGAAATGTAACATATCTGTGGTGCCAATCAGGTTTGGTTTGCTTTACAAAACAGAAATAAGGAGTAACAATCTACAATTCCTTTTGGTTTGATGGTTCAAAGTTTGCAGTCCTCAAAGAAGAAATTTGGAAGTTGATAGTACCAGGAGGGGAATACCTTTAAACTAAAATGTGTAGGTTTAGATTAGATACCAGGAAGAAAGTTTCTACTGTAAGGATGATGAGCCACTGGAACAGGTTTCCCAGAGAAGCTGTGGATGCCCCATCACTGAGAGTGTTCAAGGCCAGGTTGGATTGTGTTTTAGGCCACTGGGTCTAATTTTCCTTTCCATGGCAGGGGTTGTGGAACTTGATCTTCGAGGCCTAAACTATTCACTAAATTTTCCACCCTAAACTTCTGGCATTTTGTAAGCTTACATTAAAACAAAAATTACCTTAATTACATATTGCAGTAATACAGTCTTGACAACTCAGAGTTTAGGCAGGGAGACTGTTGTTAGAGTAGAGTATGATCTCCATAGATCAAAGGCAAGAAAACTTTGCACAACATATTTGAGAACTTCTAAAGCGTGAGGCAGTATCTCAGCTGGCATGAATTGGCATGGCTCAGCTTGCAAACCAGCAAGGAACAGGATCGTCAGTGCATTTCTGTCACTAAATATGAATGGTTTATTTAAATGCAAGAAGGTACAGAAAAATTATAGGGAGCAAGCACCACATAGTAAAATCTGAGGTCCTTCACATTAGATTAGCCTTGTATGGGAACTCTGGCAATGCAACAAAGCCATCCTGGCTCAGACACCCACAGAGGAGTCACAAAGTCATAATGACTAGAGCTCTTCTAATGGCAGAGATGATGAATCGCTTGTTATCAGCTCTAAGACTGCAAAGCAGAAGTCAGGAGCAATGAACAGGAGGTATCTAAGCACTAGAGCCATTCATTTAAGTGAAAGAAGTAGGAGCACAATCCAACAGTTTAAACAACCTGTGAAGTGACTGCACACAGACCAAGGTGCATTTCTTAAAGAAACACATTACTGATCAAGATGCGCATCAGCTACTGATGTGTTATTAGTAAAATCAACTATGAAATATTGTGGGAAAGGATTTCACCAGCTTTGTCACTTAGCAAATGATTTTGCTTTTCTTCTATGATAAACATTTATTTCCTATGTAGGCTTTTCACACTTCATTCATACATCTCTCTGACTTAGCCAAAGACTGGCCTCCCCACTGGAGTATTACGTTTCAGAAGTACATCATTAGCTGAGACTCCTCATTCCTTTAGAGGTGAGCATTGGGATAGTGGCAAACGCTATGACAGGTAAAAACTGACAAACACAGGTTTTCAGTTGCCCTAGGATTTTGCATAGTAACAACCACAAGAGTCTGTTTTGCACTTAGGTAAATCACGAGGTGCTTTAGATAATGTGGTGTAAGAGTAGAAATTTGATCTTTGTGTATTGCTGCTTGCTCTCTGGCATTCTATAGTAGCCAGAGAACTGCAATGAAGTAACTGCTGGTTTTTTACTCCCTTCATGATAGGAAGATAATGTATCATTCATTCTGGCTCGCTCTGGTAATTATTCCCTCTTACTACCATAAATAAAAACCAGGAATTTTCAAGAAAGCTGGATACAGCATGTGTTAAAATGAATGCGACCATTTCTGCTGACATCTTCAATAGGCTTTGGATCATGTAAGCGTTCTCTTGCCTGAACATTGTCTTAATCTTACTCTTTTTAGTTTTTCTCACTGGTTCCCCTTTTCCCTTTAATACAAAAGTAAAGCAAGCAACTCAGATATATACATTAAAAAAAAAAGGAATAGGAAAATCATCAAAAGACTGGCAGTTCATTGTGAATGCTGTTTGATGGGTTAGGAATATATATTTTGCATACTGGATTAAACTTTCAGGAGGGCAGTTATCACTCGCTTGGGATGGATTTACTCACAATATCTGTGCTAAAATGCCCGGGTATTTGTGGCTGTGTTTATTTTTGCTACTTAGAACTCCAGTCCTTCTTTACCATAAACAGTTTCCAGATTTTACTTCAGTTTTGTTCAGTAAAGCAGCTTTACTGCAAGTTCAGCTTGGCTATTTTATATGATGAACATATTCTGGTTCAGTAGTGGACCAGATGAAGCTATTATGTTTTGTAAGAGATGCTGATGAAGTACAAGTTTATTTCAAATATATAAGTGTCAACTGTGGGTCTGATAAAAAAGATTTGAAGATCATCTTCCCAGTACAGAATTTATTTAACCCTGAATAAGAAGTGGAATCTTAAATGCAGATTAGAAGAGAACTTTGTGGATGTCTGTCTATGAGTGTGTGTTGCTGAATGCCCTCACATGTTGACTTAAATGTTGTCTTGTATTACACATTGCAGAATGTTCAGCAAGAATAAATTATAGATGGAACTTTTGCACACATTATATTGATTAAAGATGTTGATGATTAAACTGAGAGCATATTGATCTCATGAAAAAAAGTTCTAATTCTAATGTAGTTAGAGTATACATGTGGCAAAAAATGATGGAAGGTTAGTGTGATATATTAGGAAAAAAAAATTATTTCTCTTTCGAGGATGCTCACCTTCAAGTAGTTTTTTGGATTTCACAGGTTGGGAATTAAAAGTTTTTGGGCTTTTTCAGCCTTATATATTATATACGAATGCTTGGTGGCTGTTCAAAATCAAGAAGATAAACTGAGAATATTGTCTGTAATTCAAAATTGGGCTGGTGTTTTCCTAAAAAACCCTGTATTCTGAGAGTATTAGTTTTCCTGAGTAAGACATATGCACCAATATAGCTTGAAATTATATGTATAAAATATATACAATTGTACTGAATTTCTGGATTATCAATTAAAGTAAAAGTGCTAGCACTAGTAGCTACACAAAATTTATCAGGTTAATAAAGGAGTGGGATCATTCAACACTGTCAGAACATAATCTTCCCATTGGTATTTTTGGTATGCTAATTGTTTAAGCATAAATTAACAAATAAAAGTTTTTAAGTTAGTGGCTCTTTCTGAATCTCATCATTCACTTTCAACTGCACATAAAGAACTGCACTTTCAACTCCACATTAAGAATTCAGTGAGACTTAGGGAATGCTGAGGTAACCAGTATACAACTAATGTAGTAAGATTTGTGAGGAAAAAAATAAGAACAAGCAAAGGAAAATGACAGAAAACATAAATAAATTTATTCTTATGAACATGCATTTATAAAATATATTAGGTTTTATTATGTTTGTGAAATTAATACACAAACAAAATAATTTAGATAATAAGTGGTATGGACTCTTTACAATTACAAACCAGACAAAACTGCTTTCTTCTCAAAGAAAATAAAAAATGCAGAATAAGCACATGTTAAAATTGCGACTTATGGACGGCAATTACTACTTTTTGCCATTGGGTTTCTCATAGCAAAGCAGAGTATGTCGTTCATTCTGACCACACTGTTTAATATATGTTGCTTGGGTGTTTTTGTTGTTTCTATCTTGAGTATAAATAAATGTGGAAGATGTGATTTTTTTTTTTTTTTTTTTTTTTTTTTAAGACTAGGTGCAGTAGCTGATGTTAGAAAGTAGAAGAATAGGAACAGATTGAGGCAATAAGAAAAAAATTGATCTAATTTGAAAATATCTTCATCTCCAAACAAGAGAAACCTTGTTTCTCTCAGAGTAGGATAGATGTACTTCTACTATTGATTGTGATCAAAAAATTAATGAATGCATCTACCTCCACTACTTTGAGGATTATGGGAAATGATTGAAATAAATTAGTAATACTGTTTGTGTTTCAAGAAGCTGAAAATAACACCATGTCACTGACAGAAGTCTCTTATTTCAAAAGCGTACTCTGTGTTGATCAAAAAATAATATTAACCCAATCTGAGCAAGACATTCAAAATCCAGGTGGTTGAAAATCAACATAACCCAGAGTAATTATAACATAATATTAATTTTTTTAATTCTTTGAGTTCAAGCATTAATAATACTGTATTTTGATCACAGAAGATGAATAGGGCAAAATGACATAATTTCTCTGAAATTTTAAAAATGAAAAGTGTCACTGGTACTACTGAAACTCTGATGTAATGGTGAGCACTGTAGACATCTTATACCACAGCAGGATAATATCCCAGAGATAGTTTGCTTGGTTAATGTGTTACCAGCACTGTTGTCTCACCTTAAATGTGCTGATTCATCTCTATAAACATAACTGCCAGATTTTCCTCTTTATTTCTGTTGTATCAGTGGCATCAGCTCTGTTCTATTTACAGTCATTCCCAAATGTGTTAAAAGAAAAAAGAATGGGAGAATCCTTTTTTAGTTACTTTTTCTTCTATTGTCTTTTTAGCTAAAAAATGTAGGCTTTCTTTGCTTTCCTGGTAACAGAATCTTCAGCCTTGTTTTCCACATGCACTTTGAATTCTAATTCTATAACTATTTGCCAGTTAACTGTAATCAAATCTGGACCAGATAAGCATGATAATCATTGGCATATGGCTATTAGCAGTGCAAGTTACTGTGATAACTTTATCATCTTCTTGTTTGCTGTGAATTAGTGTTTACACTGCCGTCAGCACATTGGTTATGTTTCTCCAGTGATGTACAATTCTTCTGACACAACCATCCAAACTTCATTAATATTCTGTCCTAAACTATTTATTTACTAATGTTTCTGCAACAGTTCTGTTAACTATTTCTTTCTACTATCCCTGTCTTCTGGCTTTGACTTTGTGACTGTTGATTGTGCTCAGATCAATGATCAAAGGCCTGAACATCAATAGAATATTATGAAACACTGCATAACTGGGTTAAGTTAAAATGGAATTTTAAAAAGCAGTCTGTATTTTTTTCTCCAGCCTTCTTACTCAAAATTAGAGATACTGCAACAAGAAGTCAGGAAAAAATATGGCTGTAATGTGTTCAAATATGCCACATTCACACATGATGAACACATATTGAAAAGTATTTATTTTACAATATCTATAAGTCATTGGTCCTGTACGTGTGCACATATACAATTATACATCAGCTGTACTCCACTTGTCCACACTTGGTAGCAGAATTAATATGATATACATTGCTGGATGCACCTTTCAGCCTTGGAAATTTTAATGAATATATATCGCTACTTTTGTAGTTATCTGGATACTGGAAACAAGCGTTTTCCTAGCATTACTAGATGTTGGCAATTTGTAACTGAATTCATAACTGACCATCAGTATTTGATAGATAATGAGAGGTGAATTGTCTGCTAAGATGTGTGGAGAATATTTGACATTGACTTAAAAACACGGTATGATATGCCAACAAGTTGTGATAAGATATTTAACAGAAAAAGACAAAAAAATTCATAATTGACATCATTGTGTACTGCAGTATTAACTTAAGGAGTATGGTTGTCAGAATGGGTAGCTTGAGAGAGATTTGTAGTGAATGCCAGAAAATCCTGTTACTTTCTGCTTTTTTATTAGTGTAGCCAGCATTGTACAGGTGATTTGTACAGACTCCTGCAAGCTCGGAATGAAGGTGGAAGGCCAAAATCATTTGGTCTGGGGACCGTCACAAAATTTTTTTTCCCAAGCATTCTATATTCTCCAGAATAAAAACACCATTAATACTATCTTTTCAAGAAAGTTACAGAAGTTTATGATTACTGTCTCTTCTAGTTTCAGTTTAACATTATTAACTGCAAATAGTGTAATTTTATAGAAATGAGTTGAATGCTTCCAAGAATTAAAAACAAAAGGCAGCAAGTTAGAAATGCCTTACACCTCCATTCATGCTAAAGTGAAGAAAAAATTGAGAAAATTTTATTTGTGTACTAATCAGAAAATATATAAATAAGTAAAGAAACACAGAAACACCATCACAGCTGATAGCGCTGTTCTGTGGAATGCATGAGTTAGAAAATCCATCTTGCATAATTAAAATACTGGACCCTTGAGCAAGATACTGTCAAAATTCATACCTTGTTTTCTAGAGGAAGTTAAGGTAAATAATAAAACATATTACTGAGAAAGAAATGAACCAAGACAGTTGGTGATACTTCCTTACTCTAACGTATTTTTAGGAGAATCAATAGCATGTAAGGCTGTTCAGATATTCATATTATAAAACCCAAACCACATATTTAAGAAAATAAATATTTTTGTGTATGTATGTGTGAGTGGCTCTCTAGATATGTCTGTATGTAATTTCATCTGTACCTGTGTACTGTATTCTCAGGTTATAAAATCCAGTGGAGAACTTTTTCATGGAATACGTGGTCATAGTGGTGTTATCTATGCACAAAGCTTTAAATTAATTTATTTTAAAAATTTCAATTCACTTTTCCTTCTTCATTAAAAAATTGAAGAGACCTTTGGCTTTTCAAGACAAACATATTCAAAATTGTAGCTGCTATTTTTTAATTTTCTTTTTGGATTTAGTTTTTTTTTAAGTCAGCTTAATCATTAGATTACTGGGCCTGAATATGTTGCCGTTTAAGAATATTTATCATGCAGCAGCACACTGCATATAATCAAGGAAGTGGAAAATAAGCTGACCTATATCCTAGGAAATGTTAGCAAATAAATAAATAAATAAATAAATAAATAAATTGAAAGGTATATGACATCACCTGACAAGATAATAGAGAAAAAAAGTCAAGGATTGAATGGAAGCTATTAATACTGCATTAAAAAGAAAGAAAAGGAAAAAAAAAACTTGCCAGAGGAAAGAAATCTCCAGTATTTTTTTACTATTTAGTGAAGAGGAGGAAAATGACACGTTCCTGAAATTGAAATTGTCTGCTCATTTGTTCATCCTTTTTTTATCATTTTTTCTCAGTTTAATGAAGGAAAACACCTTAATTTTAACACAGTTGGATCCTATCCCTTGTGCTTCACTCTAATTACTTTCTGTGTAGAAGCCAGTCAGGAGACTTAAATGGTCTCACAGAGATATTTGTGAAGGCAGCCAGATGGTGACATCTGCTCCAAACTGATACTGGAATTTCAGCACTGAAGTTGTTTTTAAACAATCTATATATTTCATTTGGTAGGAAAGTTACATGTAGTTTTATATTTATATAGTAAGAACATTTTTATTATGCAATCTAAGATCTGGAGTTTGGATATTGATGCTACGTGACATTTCATGTATGAAGAGTATAGAAATAAGCCAATCCTAATAGTAATCTTGAATATGTGGTTGGCAGATTGTTTTTAGTGAGAAGTAATGCTTAATTTGCAGAGTAAAGACAGAGAATGGCATGGAAAATCTCTCTTTTCACATGAGGTTTCATTGACTTTTTAGCCCCCTAACATTACTCAAGAAAGTTAGTTTGAGTCCAGAAACATCTGCACTCACGTACTGATTCGAAACTGCGGGACAAGGAGCAGGTTTTCAAAGGCAATGTGTTTTCTTGCCTTAGATACCCCTTCTGCTCAAATAATTCTGAGTTGAGAAAAAATTACATTCCTGAGGATTTGTACACTGTAGTGATTTACAGTTCTTATTTTTTGTCCTGTAAAGAATACTTTTTCAATGCTCTTACATTTCATTCTCTGCGTGGTATCTGAGTGCCTCAGAGTCTTTCAGGTATTCATTCTTACAACACTGAGGTGAAAGGGGAAGGTTGAGAAAGCCAGACCACCTCTGAGGTTTCTACAAAAGACAGTGGAAAATATTGAGACTGAACCTTGATTCCTTTACATTCAAGTCACTGTTAAATGAAATTTCTTTCCATATTTTATGGAGGCTTACTTTAATGATAAATTATTCTCTAGTACAGCTCTTATGTTGTTTAATTTTTTTTTTTTCCTGTTTCTTTTTCCCATTGGCAGAAACAATGTAATTACTTAGAAACAGCCCTTCTAAAATCATGCATTGATGGATTATGTATAAGGTGTCCAGACGGTAATAGCTTTATATATTGTTTCCAGCTCCTCTGAAAAATTTTGAAAGAATCCAGAAAAAAGTTTGAAAAATTTCTCATCGAAGTAAGGAACATTCATAACACTTGCTTCACTGGATATTCTACAAAATACATAATGCATTATGAGTTGTTTTGAGGAAAAAATTTTGAGGTCTAAACCAGGCCATTTGTCATTGGCTGTGATATAGTGGATATACAAAATGAAGTCATACATAAAAGCGAAACTGTGAATATTTTATACATTTATCTGGCTGCAGAATGCTAACTTTTCCTGGGAGATAGGGAAGAGTGTGGAAAATTATCTGTCAAGAAAAGATGGGGGGGGTGTTACCAAAGGCTATAGTATTTTTTTATTATTTTTTATAACACATTTGGTAATTTATTTGAGAAAATGCAATCGATGTTGAATTTTATCCCTTAAGTGAGAATTCTTAACTGAGAATTATGTTCAAATTGGCATGAGAAAGTATGCTGTTCTTTGGATTGAAAACTCTCTGAAAGACCATAGCCGTAAAAAGCACTGTCTCTAGTAGTCTGAATGCCTGGATTAGCCTGGCACTCCTACATGAATCCCTAACATGCGCCAGTCACACCTTAAAGAGGAGACTACACACAGGTGAAAATTCGTGATATTATCATGGACTGTTCTCCACATCTTGAGTGCACAAGAAAGCTGAAGGGAATAGCATTTGAGAACATACAGAATAGATTTCTTCCTTACCTTGGCACAGTGTTACACAATGTAAGAATGAAATAACAGGTAGAAGAAAGAAGCCAAAACCATACAGAAAGCCAGCAGTTCCCATTTCTCTAAGAAAGTTTTCAGAAACAAAGGTAAAGATTTTGTTATGAAATTTAATGTAATTTTACAGTTTAAAAGACTTTGATATAAAACAAGAGAGGATTGAGTTTGAAGGACTCGGATATGAGAATCAATAAGTTAACTATAATGAAGTTATGCCTAATCTGAGAGTGGACTTCCATGGAGCTTGGGAGGAATGGGCAGGGAGGGATGTAGAGCACAGCTTTCTCAGTGCATGATCCCAGAATGTGCTTAAACTGAATTAGTCCTATATTTTTTCTTTTTAAAAAATGCTGATCTAACAGCTCTTTGTAAAAGATTAGAAGAAAGCAGTTCAAGTATCTCTAAATTACACTAAAAATGACCTTTGTCTTTCAAGCAGGGTGGACATTTGCTGCAGACCCTCTTAAAAATACAGAGTATATGGGAAGTAGAGTGAAGGTGTAACAAAGTAATTCTTTTTATCCGGAATTTTGTGCACAGGAGAAAGCTTCTGCTTATTCCTTCTTACTGCAAAAGACTGATGTGAGTATAGTCTCCATCTGATAACTCTTATATTCATAGGAAAAGGTATTGCAATTTTCACCTGTTCCTCCCATTTCAATCACACACTCGTTCTTCCAGTAAATTAAAAAAAAAAAAAATAAAAAAGCCTGCTGGATATACGCTCAGGGGGGAAACTGGTTTTATCTTTATAAGAAAGCCTTGCTTTTGCTATGTTTGCCAAAGTTTCCAAGTTGTTTGAATAGGAGAAAAAAAAAAAAAAAGAGAATACGCTGTCTTATTTGGAAGATTTCAGTGCTACAGATGTCAAAAGAACTGCTTCTCTAATTTTGCTTTCATTATGAAATGAGTGAAGTCACAAGCTGTGCAGTATATTCACTGTTGTCTCACCCACAGACATTGCTTCACTGCTGTGGAACTCTAAGGACAAGGTTGTGATGACCTGTAAACAATAGATACAGTTTAGTGCTGAACTGAGAAGTGTTCCTGAATATTGAAAGCATTCATTTACTTTGCTTTCTATGGTATGCAATTTTCAAAAATTTAAGAGCTGCCTTATTAACCTGTTGCATGTTAGATCTTGCAAAGCTTTGCATGTGCCTTTCTCAGAAAACAGAAAACATGGCATAATTAGGTTTCTCTGGGAAAAAAAAAAAATTGGTATGCTAAATTAGTGTTCATCTGAACAGGCTTTGGGGTCTATAGCAGTCTTCCAAGGCTCCTCACAGTGGAAGGAGTAAATTGACAAAGAGATGGGATAGTAACAAAGGGGCAAGCAGAGGATTTATTCTTGCACAACTTGAAAATGGGGTACTGGCACAATAGAAGTGTGAAAGAAATGGTATGGAAGTGAATGAACTCTCTATAAAAAGCTCCATAGCTTTGGCACAACAGGCTGCAAGTACCAGGTCATGGTATTCCCAGTCTGACCAATGTCTCCTCTGCCCCCAGGCCCTACCCTCAAAGACAAGCAAGGGAAGGAGAGAATTAATGAAGAAACTAGAGAGTCAACAGTGTGAGCCCAAAAAAAAGGCGATAGTAGAGAGGGAAGATGTAGAAACAGTAGCTATGGTATGATTGCGTCAGCATAGTAGGCATTTCATCTTATTTTTGAGAGTTTTTGTACGTTACAAGACTTTTGTACTAAGAAAAAAACCCAAAAACCCAAATATTGGCATTGAATAACAAGCTAAATTATACATTTTTTCTCCCTGATCAGGAGAAAAGGTAGTGTTCCTCTTGTTAGTCTTTGGGCCTCTTTCATTTGAAGGACACAATTGCTATCAAATAAGATATGCAATCTATATATATTGCTTCTGGTTAAGGAAAGTGACACAAGACTTCAGGAAGTGAGGAAAGTATCTGTAAAAATTCAAAGAATTAAATTATTTGTTGTTTTCTTTTTATTTTTAATCCTCATACCAGTTTCTAACGTTGGATATAACAAATCAATATTAACATCTATTTATGGAATTTATATATTCTATTAACACATATAACATAATAAATCTCCAAAAAGATACTCTATTTGTTCTGACACATTCTTTTTCTTTAATGTGTAGCCTTTCCAGTGGAGGACAGAAGAGATATAGATCTTTATAGAAGATGATGTTCATATTACTCACGTAAACAGGGCCCTTAAATGAGAGTATCATACTGCTCTTTTCAAGATCATATTTTCAAGCCAAAATAGTCATTTCCAAGATGAGTAATAATTACTACTGATATGCTGGGAACAAATGAGTGCTTGAAATAAAGAATATGAAAGAAACAGTATGTAAAATGGGAACTGGTGTCTTTTAGTAGCTTGGTGATATGCAGGGTAAGGTAGAGATCTTCACAGAAATAAATAAATTCATGGGGCCAGGGGCCAAGGCCGTGCTAGGAGGGGGTTTGAAGGGTGCTGTGACAGTTTGCCAGACTGTCATTTTTGTTGCTACTGAAGCCATGCTGCTTTCAGTGGCCTGGCAGGTGTCTGCTAGAAGATGTGCAAAGAGGCAGTGCAGAGTCACACAGGAATTCTCTCTACCTAATAGAGAAATTTGTTTAATCTCCAAAGGAGGACTACCCATGACAGAAGGATTTCTCACTAAAGCTCTTTCTCCTGTCTCTCGTGCCTCATACTACCCTTCATGAGGCAGGAGAGCATGAACAGAGACACACTGGTACTGAAGCACCATCACACCAGGGTCCATCCCATGCTGAAACATCATGGACTCTTTAGCTCTTTAGAAGGGTTGTTTGCCAAAGCACTCTGGCTGAATGCCAGTTATAAATTGCAGCCTTTCATCTTGATGCCCCCAAAAGTTTTACAGAAGGAGAAAGTGAAATGAAAGGAGAGTTTATTTTGAAGGCTTAATTTGGGAACAGGAGAAGAGAAACAGCATGAATTTCCAGAATACAGAGACAGGATAAACCATTTGGGCACAATCAATACCATATACACTTTGATATAAATTGACTGGAAAGCTCAGCTCTCAATACGGCAGATGAATTTTAACCCTGAGCTGCAGTAGGAATCTCACTGTTAGTAAAGCAAACTCCTCGTGTTAGACAATCCACATTCCTGAATAAACCTTCCTTATTGACAGGTCCAGAGAACCTGGTTATGTTCCATAGCTTTTGAAGAAGGTAGAAACTAACCTATGGGGAAAAGATGGTAGGCTCACACATGAAGCAATGATCTCATCTGCAAAGAAGCAAACTATCAGCTGAGGTGGAAAATACAGTAGGAAGGACCTGCACAAATGTATGCGCCTTTTCCAGGAACTGTAAAATGCATTCCTATTGCCTAATAAATAGGATAGAGCTCTTTAAGTTGAGGGAAGCTTCAAAGTTTCCCAAACCTAATCTTTCAGTTCCAGACAAATTGAAGCCTGTAGAAGTGATGTCTGTCACATTAAGATACTGGTGTACAGCACTGCAATCCTTGCTGAGTTGTGTGATTTGCATTGTTGTGTTTGTGTTTTGATCAAAACTTCTGTGTTTGAGCGAGGCTGCATTGTAGCCTGATCCTGGCCGGCTGCTTAAGCCTTGGCATGAGCGCAGTGCCTGGCTGCACGTGCACGTACTTCTGCTCACTGCAGTTTTTCACCTTCATTTCCTGCTGCTAACACCAACGATTTTCAAAAAATAAGTGGTCCCAGGTGATCATAAGCAATCCTTTTAAAAGAGAGAGACAGCTCTAGTTTCTTTGCTTGTCAGGAAAAACCTGCAAAACTCTTGGCAAATCTCAATTATGAGTTCCATCTTCTGATGCTTTTAGCTTCAAAGGGGACCTGTTTACAGCATATCATCACAACAGGCCATGAAATTATGACAAAATGTTTACCTAGATAATTACCATTTTGATCACCAGTTCCTTGTGTCACAGACCCTTTCTGTCCTTAGTGGGGTTGCAGAGTTTCCTTCTTGAAGGATTTGTGTTGCTGTCAATTCAAGGGTTAATTGAGTCTTCATAACTGTTACAGCATAAATAGATACATGTACTGACCCTCATCCAGCTGCTGATCTCATCTGTTAGTTTTTAAAGTCAGAGATAATGTAGTTATGTTGAGTTACCTTTTCCAAGGAAAGTTAAAGAAATATCAAAAGGTTATTTATAAAATTACAGTAAACTCAGGAGAAGGAGAAAAAGGCCACCCTGCAGTGAAATTGCAGCCAAGGAAACAGCTTTATGACTCATAACTAAATTAAACCTCTTCTTCAGTTGTGTAAGTTATCATGAACCAAAAAGAGCAACCAAAGAAAAAAGGCAATAGGTAAAAAATACTTAGATGGACAAATTAAAGTGCAATTAATGTGCTTAAGTTGAAACAGAATAAATTATTCTGCAAAGGGAGAAATAGCACATGAAAACACATATAGTGTAAAGAATTAAAATCTTAAAACCTCAAACAAGCCAGGGATAATACTCTCAGACTGAAAATAAGGTAGATGTGTGCTAAAAAATTTGCTCATGGCAGAACCTGAAAACCATTGCAAACGTAAAGGTAGACCTCGAATATTGCAATGAGGTGTACAAGTTTGAGAAATGAAGTAATAAAAATGGGAAAAAATGTAATCATTCAAAGTACAGTCATCCATTTAGAGACTAATGAGAAGAACATCTGTTATACCACAGCACTTTACAGGGTCGAAATGAAGGAGAGTGGAAACTGCAATGCTTGGTAGTCAATTTTTGAATGTTTTCTAGTTATCCTTGTGATACGACATCCTAATGGTGAATACAGTTTTTAGGCATTTTGGAGAGGCATTTCTGCAGAGAAAGGAGAGTTTTGAATCTTTTGTACAAAGCACTGATCAGATCTCTGGAAGATTGTTTAAAATTCTATCCACCTCCCTTCAAGAGATAACAATTTCAGACTAGAATTGATGAAGAAAGTGTCCACCAAAATGAGAAGAGAATGGAAAGCCCATCCCTTGGGACAGATTTAAAAGAACCTTTCTTGTTTATCATAGAAAACAAAAAAACTGAGGGTGGATATGATTTATTTCTGTGCACAGAGGGAAAAGCACTAGAAAGAAAAGAGCTTTTGAAGTTTAAAGGGCAGCACAGACTTAAAAGCAAATATATATAAACAGGTCATGACTAAAGTTACTCAGTGAATGTAGAGACCCCTCAGAAGACTGGAAGGGTGCAAATACACCTGGAAAATCATATCTGAAGAGAAAATGCCAGTGACTCACCCATACATTGAAAGGAGGTACTGCAGTTTAGGTTAAGAATATATGATTTAATCGTCTGTGATTACACAGGACTATAGACAGCGATCAAAGAAGTTTTTTATTCCTGTGTTTTTCATTACCCATGTGATATAAATTGGTGTGAAGACCCTTGAGCTTTTCTGTGCTAATTAACTGTGCTCCAATACAACACATCTTTCAGCAAACCAGCACTGAATTTTAGGTAATTAAGTTCAGCAAATCTTGCTGCAATCAGTACTGGCATCTGGTAATGTTTCCTTGTGACATTTCTCCTTTACTCTAAACTTTAAAAGTATTTTTGAAAAGCCATTTCTCTGCAATATATATGAGCATCTAAAGAAGAATGTAAGGACATATTCTGACCTTTCTTTGTGTATAATGTAGAACTAATAGTATTATAATATCAATGTAAGTGGTAAATGCTAAAAATATTGTTCTAAAATGTTTCACTGTGTATCTAATGTAATTACTTTTGGTCTCATAATTATTATGAACAGCAGAAATGTCTTTTGGGAGCATTTGTTACTTTTTTTTTTTTTTTTGCAGTGATACTTCTAATATTGTTAAAGGGTTATTTTTATTCCAGTTATACTGGCCAAGAAAAACATTTTAAAATAATGTCACTTTTTATTTTCAAAAATACCACATTTCCTTTCAAGCAGAGAGAAAGCTGGGTGCAATCATATAAAATACAAAAGGCAGCTAACACTAAAACCAAGAAAAAGATGTTTTAATTTTGCTTCTTTTGGAAATCCTGCTATAGGGCACATGGGTGCACCTGATCATTGCATTTCACAAGAAGCAGCTTGTCACAAGAGGCTCTAATTCTGCCTCAGAGCACAGTGATCAATATTGCCATTTGATACACACTTATGGGTTCAAGGTTTTAGAACTCAGAGCTGAAGCTGCTGTTTCATTGTGGCATTAGAAACTGGAAGCATAACAAATAATTTTTACACACACAGTTTGCGTCACAACATCCTCTTTTTATCCCCGTATCAGGCAAATATAGGAAAGGAGGAGACAGGGCTGAGTCTCTGGTTTCTGCAATGGACAACACATTCTGATCCACAGACATACTAAGCAGACAATTCTTCCTTCATCCCATTAATTTTTTTCCTGGTTTGGAACAGTGACAGCTCTCTTCTATTTCAGGCTCTCACAGAGCAGTTAGTTCTGCATGCTGCTGTGGAGTAAAGGGTGAACATTAAATTAAACCCCAAGTTGTGTATGTATGTATTTCACTGTATAGCACCAGGAAGGATGAACACAGCAAGCCTGCAAGACAAGTTACCAAATGGAGAGCACTGTGTGATTTCCTGGCATGTATACCTGACAGTGGTCTGCTGTGTAACTGTTGATAAAATGACTAATTTGACATATGCAAAAGTAAAATCGGATTAAAAGCACACGACTCTTGAAATGTGAGCTTACTCAGAGAAGAAAAATGCCTGCTGTTTTTCTAGAATACTCTGATTAAACTGCTAGCACTGAAAATGTGCATATTAAGAAACTTATGATTGTCTCAAACTGCCTGGCTCAGTGAAAGAAGGACATGAGCTAAACATTGCGACTGCAGTTTATAAAATCTCTGCTTTTATAAACAGGGAAGAATTACAAGACTTTTATTTGGAAAGGCATGCTGACAGCAGTAAGAAACCAGATCTTGCTAGCTGTACTAATGTTAACAGTGCCATTAAAATCAGTGTAACTGATTGTGTGACTAGGGCAATCAAGATTTGGCCCCATATCCCTACTTTGTAAACATTAGCATTAGAGAGTTTAATATAATACTGACTAGCCAATGACATGTTTAAGCCTTGGTAAAGTTAATTTGTTTGGAAGACTTTTCTTTTAAAATCTAAAACAAATGGTTCAAGTGAAATGTGAGATGTACAGGTTGTAGAGAAAATCAATAAACCAGCAGACTGTAAATGATGTGGAAATAACTTCTTTATGTTTTCCTGTTTTTGTAGTTTATAGTTAGCACCAGTACATAAACATAACAGTTATGTGCAAGGGAAGAAAAGTAAATCCAAATCTGAGGAGTGTTGTAATGAACTACTATTTCCTCAATGAATTATCTTTATTTTGTGAAACATTGAGTTTCTTTTTAGATACTACTAATTAAAAATACTACTATGCGATGGTTGGTTAGCAAGGGCTTGGGGATTCTATTGCTCGTTGATTCTATGTTTATCTATACATTTCTTCAATACCCTTACTAACAATTTTCCAAAAATAGACTTCACTGATTCTCCTGAATTTCCATCCAATATTGCTGCTTGCAGGGATGAGAGACATTTTTAAAATAAGTACTGAAAATCATTCAAATATATCAGATTGTTTATGTTTCTTATAAGGACTTTATGGTCCCTCAAATTTTTATGTTCTATAACATGCTTTAAATGGTCATTCTGCACTCTTCATAATACTGATGTATAGTAGGGAAATTCGTGTCTATCATAAAAGTATTAACAGATAAGGGATGCACTTTTACTTGTGATTTCATAAACCTATAGAAACCTATGCTAGGTGTCTGTACAACTAAATGCCACGGACAAGTGGTACGTAAGAGAACTTCAAAGACCATTCCAGTATATAGCTGCTGATAAATGACTGTGTAAACCTGTGTTATGACTACTCAGATTGGACCTTTCCTCAAAATTTTAGAATAGAAAACAGCAGTTGGGAAATTTGCAAGCAAGATAAGTGTATATAATGTGGTGCAGGTCTCCTGTCACCCAGAGCTTTTTTTTTTCTTTTTTATTTTAATCTGGAAACAAAGAGACTTTCTCTGTATATTTTATGTGTGCACTGAGCTTTGAGAAATAACTGAAGAGATAGGAAAGAGTTTGATTGAAGTGAGTGGAGATTGGATGAAAAGCAAATCCATCATACAGCCTCCTCAACTGTAAATTCAGGTGGAATGGTCTAGATCTCTCTCAGCTTTCTTCAAGCCTCTGACAGGAAGAAATCTGAGTCTGAGGGCAGGTCTATAGGAAGCCTTTGGAAGCTGGCATGCAAGTGCAGTGCAAAACTATTGTCGTCAATGTACTGATGCAGAAAAGTTGTTGATGAAAATATTGGTAGTAATTTCAGGCCTGTTTACTTAACTGCAATTAACAGAGAAGATGCTGGAGAGTGGTGGCATGGCTATCTGTAAAAATAAAATATGTGCGTGATATTAAAATGTAGTCAAGAGTTTGGTCACAGGGAGAACATTCTTCAGTCTGGCATTAGCTTATCCTGATTTGCTTCTTTTTAGTCACATGGGAAAGTGTTCCAGCCACAGCTACAGCACAGATCTTTGCAGTCTCCAGTTCTCAAAGTTTCTGTGTGAAATCTCCAGAGTGAGGCTTTTTTTGATGGGGACTGCAAGGGTCATAACTTGGTACAGGAAGATTAGGCAGTCAGTGAACCTGAGAAGGGACTCTACTTTTAAGTTTTGAACCAGTTAATGGAGACTTAGGAATAAGGTAACTGGATGAAAAAAAAAAAATTATGTCAAATGGCGTGTCTGGGTAAGCTAGTTAACTAGACATGACAGAGATTTTATTCTAAACATGAGCAGGTAGGGCACTTAAGTGTAAACAATGTGCTAAGTATAGCTCAGAAGTGAGAATATCTGCAGTAAATTTAGCTTACTTCACTAAACACAAAGCGTCAAAATCTTTTCCTATGTATTCAGTTTGACGGTTATTGATTTTTATTTTTCTCCATGTTTTAATTCCATACAGAGCCCATAAATAATTGTATAAGAACAGGTAGAAATAGATCCTTGTTTGATGAGCTGACTAAAATCACTGAAGCCATGTCTCCAGACACCATCTGAAGACTTGGCCCACAGGATTCTTCATCTGGAATTGTATAAGACATTAGCTATAACTCACAAAGTGTATTTTCCTGATCTCTGATTAAAGAAATATTCACATGCTTGTGATATAAATATTCACATTATATTAAAAATCTGTGGTTTGAAATTCTGGAGCTCAAATTATGAATACATAATTCAGTTGCATGAATAGTAGTGCAACTTAAAAAGAGATGCAAACTTAAGGGAAGAGCACATAATTGCAAATATGGACACACATTTATATTGAGTGTTGTTCCTTAAGAAGAGGCAAAAGTAACTAAAATTAAAAAGAAAGAGGAAATCGTTTTATACAACAGCAGTTGTAGAAGCATTGGGATTAGTGGAAAAAGGATGACTAATTTTGAAAATAAGCTTCACTTTTTTTAGATGTATTAAGCTGGGAAGTAACTGGAATCAATGGAGTATAGATAACTGAAAAAATTTTACAGTTGCAGTCCTGACCCTACAGAGTGGGAATATTGCCATAGCTTAATTGGGGCTGACATTTTATACAGTGCTTCATCGCTAACAATTCAGGGATCTGATCCACAAGTGATTGCACCACTTGGAGTGTTTCCATTGCTTTCACAGATCTTTGGATCAGACCCATGCTGCAGATGCATCGTTCTTCCATCTGAGGGGTAATTTTACATGTAATTGTCAGAGCTACTAGAAGAGCCCCAGGGAAATTTGGGAAAGAACATCTACACCTGGACAGAGACTTTGAGATGTAAGCAGGACAACTATTTTAAGAACACTACAATGTTTTTTCTTGGTCTAAAAATCTAAATAAAGTTATTCCTTTAATTTTAACTCTTAACAGCCAGCTTGGCTAGAAAAAGTAAAACTTTTTCCTATGAATTGCTTCAGCTGGAGAACAGCTGCCTCAGTTACCTTACCTAAGTTTTATTAGGTTAAATGTGGAGTATTCATGCTTTCCTTTCATATAGGAAGCATATGTAATCTACATGCAAACATCATTTTTGTAAGAGTCACTGATCTAAGCTCAGCTGTTTATTCAGCAGTGTTGAACATGAAGTATCAGAATGATCCCTTGACTCCTGAGAGGCTTTTCGTCTGTGAACAGTTATGTACAGCTCAAACTTTTGGTGGTGTTAGGGCAAGGGTGTTCATTAACTCTCAAGACAAAGGCCAGATAATGAGACTAAATGAAGAGTATTGCTTGTAAATCTCAGACTTTACATGTTTGGTTATCCTATAAAAAAACAAACTACTTCTCTATAAGCCTGATAATTGGAGTAAGTAGTTTGATTTTTTTTTAGGACTAGAGAGCAAATGCTTTTACTAGCGAAGAAAAAGTAATGTAACAGCTATTATTGCATACCCAGACATTGTCGCTCTCCTAGAATGCTGTGAACATCTGCATTTTTCTGTTGTGACTTCAAACGGATAAAAGATGTCAAAATAATCTGGTTTTATACAGTAATGTGGTTTTCAAAATTTATTAACACCTTACAATATTTAGTATGAAAATATAATCCATCTATGTCCTCTAAATAAGTTAATTTGAAAAAAATAACATCTAAAAAAGTCTTTTAGTTGGTGTTGGGTGAAAAGAATGGTTTGGCTTCTGGTGTCTTCAAATGCTGCCCATCTTTCTGTAATTGTATAACACTATTGCTATTCACTATTCTGTCTATTCTTGCATAGAGAATTGAAACATCACTCGAGTTTCCTCTGAGGATGGATTAACAAGATTTGCTGTGACATGACTTGATTAATTAATGAGACTAGAGTATTCTTTGGTCCTGTTCTTGAACTTCTTAGATGGGAAAATTCTAACCTTCAATATTTGAGAAGCCAACTGGGTAAAGCAAAATTCTTGTATGACCTTCGCTAGTAATAAAACTGAAAATCCATTATAGAAGGTACCTGAATAGCTGTACATATTCAAGGTGATTTTTTTTCATATTTGAAGAATGAAAGTGCACACGGTTAAAGTAGAGTACAGAAAAATACGTCACTGACTGTTTAAAATATAATTAGATGCCTTTCTACTTTTCTTCCTGCAATCTTCTACAAAAAGAAATAGCTTTTGTAAGTGCTGCACTGTAGAAGTCGTTTCACCCCCTCTACATACCCCTAAGGAAATCGGAAAGGTTCTCAAAGGGCAAATACCAGATGAAAGCCAGCACATCATCCCCGTTGATCCTGCTCTAGAAATTTCTTGTCCACGATCGAGTATCAGGCTACGTAGGGAAGGGTTGAGAGCCATGTCTGTGATATACTTGTGAGATATACATTTTAAAGCCACCGGGTCTACCTATCTCACCAAGAGACTGAGATTAGTCTAAGACAGTAAAATTCCTTCCATTTTACAGATGACTTAAGACTATCTTCAAGCATAGCTGGCAGAAGTAATAGGAATTGGAATTTAGAGACCTGCCAATGCCGTAAATAGGATTGTTTGTGGAGCATAGCTGGTTTGGTCATCCAGTCAGCATTTCAGTGGAGGCTCTTGGGATCTATAGTTTGCATGTTGATGCTAACGGTGTCAGATAGTTTTTCACTTTCTGTTTCCTTCCTGCTCCCATCAAAGAAATCCTTTGTGAATCAAAGCTTGTGGACCTTACTTACTATTTGTACTCTTATCAATAAATTGATTCTCAGCATGTGAGTGTAAATGTTAAAAATTTCCAGTGCAATAAAAAGCAGAGTTGAAAATTAGAATTTTTTATCTAATCAGACAGGGATCAAAATGGTTTTGCTTTTGTATACAAAAAAAAAGGCAATAACTCTGCAATGTACATTTCCTTCTCAGATACCTTTTGAAAAAAATTAATAAGATTAACATCATGGATGTCAGCTGGATTTGCCTTCACAGATGCCAGACAGCATTAGCAAAAAGAACCAGATGTAAGTTTTTTAGCTAATATTATTAGACCTCTTTCCTCCTACATGCCAGAATGAGATACGCATTAATGAAATTAGACCTGAACACATCCAACAATCCTAAGTCAGTAGTAGAGATAGGAAATAATTTATTGTAGGTGACAGAGAACAGCTATAAAATACAAACTACATCTAGTGAGATGAGAAAAATGAATCACTAGTGACTGATGGCCACCAGTACTACTACCCTCAGAAAGATAATGTCACTGACAGAGCATAAGTGGATGAGTGCATGTTGCCTGGACCTGCTGAAATCAGCCAGGTCCTTTATAGTGTCATGGAAATCTGAAGTTGCCTTTACCCATCTTAATTTTGGTGTTTGAGAGTCATGCACTGCTATTACCTGGTCTTGTTATCTCTGCTTAGATAAATAATCCCATATCAGGGAAGAAATAACCCCATAGTAAATGGTGTTTCACATAGGCTAGCCAAGTATTGTTACAGTTATTAGATATTTATCTTTAAAACTTTCAGTTGAACAACTTGTAAGCATTTACCTGCAATTTTCCTTCCTAGATAGGGATTTGAGTGAATTCAGGTATATATTCATTACAATGTTTCAATCCTATAGAAAAGAGGCATGACAAGGCAGTAGCATTATAGGAAATGCTCTCTCATAATTTTTGTATTGTTCATTTAAAGAGCAAATTCTGTCTTTTTATTTGAACTATTTTAAGGATCAGATGTTCTGAGCTAGAGAAGTGTCAAATTTGGCATGACCATGTTGTTATCCTAAGAAAATCTACCCTTAAAAATAAAAATTAAAAAAAAAAAAATTAGGCATGATTAGAGGTTTATCTTTTAGCTATAAATTTGCTCTAAATTTGTGCCTAATCTGCGTGTGCTTACACCTTGTACTCAGAAAGATTTCCATTGAAACAGATCTGTGCCTTGTCTGTCTCATTCTAGTAGGAGGAGGCAAATAAGTTTTTTCCTTTTTGTAATGGATGAAAAATACTTTTTAGAGTGAGACTAGAAAAACTATGAATCCCACAATTTTCTTGCTCTCAGGGAACAAGTCTAAATTGTAAAGCCTTGTGGAAAATAAATATAAAAATTACCTATTCGCTCTTACATTCAGAGGCGATGTCTTCCTCTCAATCTCCAAAAATAGCATATAAAGCACAGTTTCCCATTATCTGCTTCTATTTCAGTTTGCGTGCATGGTAACATTACAATGGCTGTCTCATTTAGAGCATGGTATACAGTATGATCATAGAAGAGGAAGTGTTATCAGCTCTACTTCACAGGACAGAAGAAAAGTCACCAATTGGTTTATATAGAGTGCCCACTGGTCTCAAAACTGAGCCTTGGATTGAGTAAACAGAAGATAAAGACTATGCAGTTTCTCACAACTGTGAGAAGTCTAGTGTCAGGATTCTTGATGAATAAGATGAGCTGATTTTGTTGCTCACCTCAGGAGATGAGCAGTAAAATTTTAGTGCACCAAGTTGTCCACTCAAAATGTCCCTGCCTCAGAGAAGAGTCAGCAGAATAAAACATCTGCTACTGCCTCAATCATTGCCAATCACAGTGCAGTTATTTTGATTAAATTGCTGAGAAAGGTGGGCTTGTGTTACCAATGTCAGCTAGAGTGCCTGAGCTGCTGAGATATTAAGCAGACACTTAGTTCTGCTGAGTCTGTTTATGCTTGGAGATGGGAACCTACAGAAAAGGAAAACAGCAAGAAGCTTAGTAAGGTAGGTAGGAAGGCAGAAACTATAATGTTTTAGTCAGTGACTACAATTCAAGAAGCCTTGCATTTTACCTGTGTTTAGAGATGACCTCTGTACCACAGGAGGAGAAAGCCGATGGCTTTTCGGGTCATCCTTAATGTGATCCCGTCTTGCAGTCTTCTGCCTTCCCCACTGCATACATCATACCTTGAGTTCAGAACATAATCTCATTCTACCTGCTTGTGGGTCTGAATTCAGAGTCTGTGTCTTATGATGCAACCTGGTGTTATACAGTAGCATAAAATCATGGAGAAGGATGGGACTTTAGAAGGTTACCTAATCATCCTCCTGTTCTGAGGCCTGTTCTTCCAGGCATTCAAAGACAGAGAAACTACAAACTTTGCAGGAACCCATTCCAGTGTTTTATTTTTTAGAAGGGAAGAAGAAATCAGAACAGCTTTTCCTCTAATGTCTGATCTGGTACTTCCTGTAGTCTACTTAAATTCTTATTTGCCCACAACACCAACAATAAAATGTGGTCTGCTTCTTCAGAGCTGCTTTTATATATTTGAAAATATTATCATCTTCTCCATTAATCTTCTCCTCCTTCATTTACATAGCCTGTTTTTTTTTTTCAATCTTTTCTTAGAGGCCTGTCTTGTGTAGGTCTCTCATCAGTTTTTTTTTCTGTTTTGACCTTTTTTCACTTGCTCAAAGGGGAGAAATTATGCAAGACATCTTAATTTGGACTGTGCCGAATTGAAATGCTTGCCCTCACAACCATACAGAAGGATTTCACTAGTTATAGATAAACTAAAAAATAAGGTAGTTCATGCATGTATTATGGGAAAGCAGCTCTGCTCATGTAATGAAAGCCAAATTAGGACTGAAACAGTTTACCGATTTATTAACAAAATGTGATTAACTGGCAATAAGTGAACTACATGCAGGACTGGTATCAGTACCCCATCGGTTACCCTATGATACTAGATAATAACTTAATGCTAATATAGATTTAAAGACTTATGAGCATATTTCTGAACATTAAGATTAATTATAACTAATCTCAAAATATTCTACATGCCCATGCCCACAATTTAACTCATGTTCCCTGCCTGACTCCAGGCCCTATGTGTCACCAGCAGACTTTCTTTTTGTGTGGGGAGAGGAGATTCCCCAACTGCACAGTCCTGCCGTGAGGCATTTGGATGCCCCAGCTCTGAGTGTACTTCTGCTGCTTCCTATCATCTGGTGATGCACAGGCTGGCAAGGGATCACCTCAGGAACGCTGACGCACATGCCTCCACATGTTGGTTCCCTGCTTGCTGCACCCTATGCTCTCTATAGATATATATATATGTATAAAAGACACTGATTTGGGAGGGACTCACAAGGGATCATCACTCCTGGCCCTGCACAGGATGTCTGAAGAGTCACACCATGTTCCTGAGAGCATTGTCCAAACACTTATTGAACTCTGTCAGGCTTGGTGCTGTGACTACTTCCCTGCAGAGCCTGTTCCAGTGCCCAACCACCCTCTGGGTGAAGAACCTTTTTCTAAAATCCATCCTAACCCTCCCCTGACACAACTCTAGGCAGTTCCCTTGGGTCCTGTCATTGCTTACAAGAGAAGAGATTGTTGCCTGCTCCTCCTCTTCCCCTTCTGAGGAAGCTGTAGAAAGTGATAAGGTCTCCCCTCAGACTCCCTGCTGCCCTGGCTAGCGCAGGCTGCCCGTGGTGACCATGAGGAGGCTGCACCATCAATCCTAGGCAGAGATTGTGATGGGATGACTGCCACCAGTGCCAAACCAGGGGCTGACTGCTGCTATTTTTTTCAGTCCAGAGTCTCTTCCCTTCATTACAATTTCCATTCTGTTTATACACACGCACACCCACACCCACACCCACACCCTCTGTCTGTCCATCCATCCATCCATCCATCCATCCATCCATCCATCCATCCATCCATCTATCTTTCTTTTGAACATTATTTCATCTGTGTTTCAGAAGTCTCTTTGTAATTCAGAGGTTACTTTTTAATCTGTCAGGTGGTTGTATTCTTCTCACATGCTTAGGTAAAGGTAAATGCCTGCTCAGATGTTTTTGTGTTCAATTCACCCACACCATTTACACTCATATTCTCATTTTAAAAAATGTTGTTATCCAGGACATTTGCCAAGGGTGAACAAAATGAGTACTTCCACATGTGTTTTTGAATTTCAGACCTATTGGTCACTAAATATACATCAGTGAACTCAGGCTCATCTTATGGATTCAGAAAATTTTAAATTTTTAATTTTGATTTTACTTCCCCCTTCACTCCCTGCCTGAAGTGATGTAAATCAAAGAGTCTGTCCTTAATATCCAGCTAGGATGCTTCAAATATCTTTTTTGGGCCCAGCTACTAGGAAGAATCAAATAAAATAATTTAGGTTTGCCAAGTAATGAAGGAATGAATGAAGGAAACTTTTAAGGTTTTTTAATAAACAAGAAATAATCTGGGCAAGATAATTTTAAACCATATTCTAATACTGAAATGACTGTGTATACTACTGGCCACTGCATGGTTGCTTCAAATTTTAAGATGATCACCTTAAAGAAAGCCTGAGGTGAAACCCAGTGCTGATTGTTGAAGTAAAATATGTGATTCACAACCCATGTTAATACTAGTCACAGTTAAAGGAAGCTTGATTTATTTAGCTCTCAGATCTCTCTCTTTTCAGACTCAGAACATGTATCATCATCACTAGATAATTAGGACAGTCTTATCCAAAAGAAGAGGACAGCAAAAAGCTAAAAATGATGACAATGAAACATATAAAGACATTTGAATAGTTACCATTACCAAATCAGTAAGAAAAGAAGAAAGAGGAAGAGCAATAATCAGTCCTTTTATCATTTGTCAGAATTTGGAGTATTATCACGTGTAGGCTGCTTATTGTGATTGAAAGTGCATATGCTAGAGAGTGAGCTTGTCTCTTATTCTCATATTCTTGAAGGTCACAGTGTCCTGTAGGCTATAGAAGGCTAAAATACTTTGAATTTCCAGTTTAATAATCAAATTTGGTTTTTGACCTTAGTGTTGCAAATTATCTTAGGTGTTTTTAAGAAAATACATCTACAGTTAAAATGCAAATACAATAGAATAATCTATAAGACTTTTAAAAAAATCTGAAAAGAACAGTGATGTTTTGGCTGCCTCATTATGGGGTCCCACATCTTCAGAGCAGGAATGGTAAGGAGGAAGCTAAAAACCGCTCATTGCCATTACCCTACCTTGAATAGTTTAGAGTGTCAAGGTCATTGAAGATTAAAGGAATGGCATTTTCTTGGATGTCCTCAAAGGCTCTTGACATAAATGACTACAAGAATAAACCTTCTGGGAAGTTGCTCTTCAGAGAGTGTGCAGGAGATCTGAAGCCAGTCAGAAGCTGCAACATCAGTGGGTGGATGATGAAATTGGGAGTGCTGAGTGCTCCATGCACTGATATAGGCATTTAAATTCAGCTTGAAAGAACAAATTTAGAGAAACCTACCACTTGTTCAGCAGTGGATTTCACTGCGTCTTGTGTTTGCTCCAGGAGATTCAGCCAAATCTTTTCTAGCCAGATATTTTCCATTGAGAAGCTTTCTTCCATCAAAATTTCCTAAAGGAGAAAGGGACTTCTTGTCCTTCAGTTTGGAAGTTAATTAACCTACATAAATCACATGCTTACTTCAGGAGATGAGTGAGTTTCCTGACAAGTGTCTAAGTAAATACTAAGTAAAGGTCTTATGCTCTGTGTGATGAATTAATGTTTTCCTAAGCAAGATTATTTCATCAATGTAAATTAATATCAATTTTACTTAAGAAAATTTACCCAAGTGCCTAAATCTCAGGCATAGAGTAGTCTCATAAGATATTGGATATTTTTAGATCCAGTTGGAAATTCAGCTCAGTGCTGATGAAAATCAGGCTAGAAGTTGTAAATTTTAAAGATTATTTAAGTATTTCATTACTTAATTATGAGCTCAGTGTTTAGATAACTTGCAGCAGTAGGATCAGTATAGTTAAATTTTGACATCCAAAGTTAATATATTTAACATTAAAATCTTATATTCCAAGCAATAATAGATGTAAAATGCATATATTCATACAAAAATGTAAAAATTTTGTTGGATATGAATCAAAGGTCTATTAGCATTCAAAATTTACTTTTGGCCTGCTTTTTTCAATTATCTTTATTTAAACAATGAAATAGTCATAATACATAGACCTCCGAAGTTCAGAAAATGTACTAAAGCCCCTCAGAATGCTTTTGAATTGTCTGTGCAGTCCCTGTACAGAATCTGAGATTGTTGTTGCTTTGTTTCTTTGTTAAAAGAGTTCTTCGTCAAAATAGCTTCAGTGACACATGACTTCCAGTGATAGCTTCTCCTAGAGATGGCAACTCACTACTTGTACTGAGCATAGATATGTTAAAATACAGATGGATACACACACACACATTTACAGAAAGCAATGACCTCAATGTTCCCAGGGTGACAACTCTGATAATACAGGACAAAACTCAGGTACCTCTTGCAGTGCATGTTTGTATTTGTGTGTTTTACAGAGCTGGCAAGGGGACGGCTTTGAACAACAATTTTTAAGTGGTTGATTTTATTATTTCCCAGAGGAACAAGAGCTCTTGCCCCACTGCTGTGTGTCCTGAAAGTGTGCTGCAGCACCAGAAGTTATCACCTCCTGCAGGGATGGATCTGTGCCATTTTTTCCAGCTCTTCAATATGCCAGAGCCAGGAAGAAAGGTGGTGAAAATACACTGGAAGATGCTGAAAGTTGACCAGGACAGTTAAATGAAGACTAGCATTGCTTTTTCACTGTGGATTTGAATCACAGCAAAATATGAGACAGAGTGTTCTGAAGTGAGCTGAGTTTCTTCTGATGTCCTCCATGGCATTTGCCTCACATTCCTTAATATTTCGGCATTATGAGAAATTGTTCCTTTGATAGATTTCATGTAATTAGCATATAGAAATCTACCCCTTGAGCAGTTTTCTTTTATACTGCGGAATAAAGGTGGCTTTTGGCATGGTCATAGGGTGAATGACAACTTGAGTTTATTATACTATAAATAAATAATAGCTGAAGTCTTTAAGACAGAAAAATGGCAATTATTGCTTCGCCCTGTGGGGTTAGCATTCATTGTGTACAGCCTTTCAGAACTATTGAATTCTATGGTTAGTAAAGAAGGAAGGGTAAATTACTTCTCAGAAAAGTGTTGTATTTAAATGTATATCACTTTCATTTAAAATACTTTCTTTCAAGCTGTCTGCTCTTGGTAAGGGAAAACCCATGCAGGAGATAAATTGCTGGATAAATGTAATGCAGGTGACAGTAAAGAATTAGATTTCAACTGTGGTCTTTTGTGAATAGATCTTTAGTGATAGTGGAGGAATAGCTAACTTTTGCAGTGGTAACATAAAGTTTATCTTGGTGCTGTTCTTCATATCAAAAATTACCATGAGTAAACTTGTTCTATGATATATGTGAGAGCAGCCTGAAAAAAGATAGTAATATTTACTGTCTCCCACGCCAACTTCCAAATACTAGTTTCTATGCATGGCTGTAAATTTAATTAGCCAGAGAATCTTGAACAAATTATTTCACCTCTCTGCCCATTTTTCTTCCCACCATTTTTTGTTAAAGCATGTATTTATTTAACAATGGCATCTAAAGTGCCTGCAATAAGCACTTAGCCCTCAGCTCAGGTGCTGTCTTCAGGCAAAAAAGGAAAATTAAGACCCTGACTGCAAGCAATTGTATTTCACCAAGTTCATAACTGCTTGGTGAAATAAGATCCACTTTTCTCAAAGTGCTTGTTTGCCTGACACCAGAATAGGAGACTTAAGAAACTCAGTATTTTTTAAAGAAAAATTTTGGTCTTGCTTTTCTCAAATCAGTGACACTAAAACAGGGTTATATGCTCAGTGTCCCTGAAGGAAGATGAAATTATAATGTAAGAAGAAATAGTCAGTATCCAGTCAAGCAGGCACAACCTCACCTCCTTGGTCCAGGCTTGAAACAGATGCAAATGGAGAGACTAGAAAGGAAGAAGAAGGATGAAGTTAGACTGAGAGTCATCCAGTAGCAAGAAGAGTGTTTGAAAAAGGTAAATATCCAATTCTAGACACTATCATTCTAATCCTTCAACATATATTGTTGGCATGCACAGTCATCTATAAGCTTGCCTTGCCTTTAGGATTCCCAAGTTACACTCACTATGCTATAAAAAATTCCATGAGTCACATTAGCAGGATAGTCAAAAACAAACCAGGAGGAAATGGTGTTTCAAGATTTGTATTACACTTTACCTGAATATTATTAGCAATCTTTTAACATGAAATGAAACTAAAAAAAAACAAAAACAACAAAACAGATATCTAAAACATATATTTATAATATTGACAATCTTTGTTTTATCCCCAAAATTGCAAAGAAAATAGAGATTTTTACTTCCAAAAGATAGGGAGAAAAATCTTTCAGCAGAGGAATGGGCAGGTTTTTTATATGTTAGAAATGGATAACGATGCATTTTGTGTGTTCTTATCTGAACAACAACAGCATAATTAGCTTTTTGGGGGGGAGAGGTAAATCTCATTGCATTTTCTAATTGAAGTAGCCCGTGTACTTTTGCTCAGTAAGGAGCACCCATCACTAAGATACATGTAAGCCCTCATTTAGTCTTACTGGTACAAGCACAAATGTAGTATTTGACTCTGATTGGTGCCAGGGTTTTTTTCTTAGAATTTTGTTGCCTAGATATTTCTTGGTGAATAATCAACTGTAACATTTAATGGATAGAATAAAGTTTTGTCTCAATGGTATCATTATAGCAGAACAGTTGAAAATTCAGGTGTGAAGATTGTTTCCCATCTATTCTTTACCTTAAAAATAAGCAGCACCTATCTTTGTGGCATTGCAAATGTATCATCTTAAATCTTTGTCAAATACTGCTGCAGAAAGGCTGTCTTTGAGTCATATGGCATTATCTCCCTCTCTTGCCTTTGGAAAAGCCAGAAGGCAACTTCTGCTTAATTTGAGGTCTCTTGGGGAAACCATGATGTGGTCCATGTAAGGTATATTTTATCTGTGTCTTCTTTTTCCAGATTGGATTGCCCAATCCTTTAGTGTTCTTTGTAAAACTCATTGCAAAGGAGAAACATTTCAATTCTCTTCTTTTGTTGCTTCTATTATAAGAGTCCTTAGAAGAGTTCTGTTCTACTTTGGAAACATGAGAGTTTAGCCATGCCACTGCTGGCATGTAGATCATTAACTCAAAAAATCAATACATCAAACCTGAGATACATGCCAAACTCCACTGCTTAAGGCAGTAAACAGGAATTGCTGAGGGAAAGCATGTATCTCAGATTCAAGTGAACATGGAAGGTAAAGGAATTTGTAGCTCAGAGAAGTCTCCTTTTGAACAGACATAGTTTTCTACCATAAGTAGACTGCAGAGGTTGACTCCCTCTATTGCTTGCTAACTCCTACCTCATAAATTATTCTTTACACAATGGCCTGTGCACTGTAGATATATCAATTCCAGCTTTTTGGAGTATGTTGTCTGGAGAAAACTGGGTATCTAGTAGGTAAATGAGGGAAATTGTTCTCCTAGACTTAACCACTGAAATTCCAGCTCCTAGGTACCTCTTTGAATCAGAGGCATATGGAGTAAAGGGACTCAGTCTCCTGTCTCACAGTCTTCACTCAAGAAAAAGCTTACCAAATCTACTTGCTCAGCTAGGAACTTCATATCTGATAGAAGCAGAAAGTGAGAAAAAATAGTATGAATACTCATAGCTTCCCCCTTGTGCAACAGTATTTCCTAAAGCCATGTTTCCTTAACCACGTTCATGCACAACTTGACATAAAGGAAAAAAGCAACGAAAAAATTCACAGTACATAAAGCTGATTATGCATGAAGTCTGTGGAGATTGGAGGCCAGAGTGAATTGCTATGCTGAAGGTGCATCAATCTCTGTGGCTGGTATAAAACAAAACCAATAAAAAACCTTGACAATATTTCTCAAAGCATTTTATGTACCGTGTATCTTGTGGCTTATTTTACTTTTTCCTTTTTTTTCCCTGTCTTGCCTAATGTGAAAATCAAAATTTTATATAAAAATTTAAAACATTATCAAGATAGTTCCCAAGAGCACCAGTGCTAGAAAACATTTGTCTTGCAGTTCTTAGAGGATGTTGTCAGCTAATATTGAACAATTTTTGGCCAACATATCAGTTAATTCTAGTCTTCACTCAGGTTATGCAACTGAGGCTATAGAATCTTTAGTTTCAGTTTTGATAGCAAATTTAAGCATAAGCTTTACAATAACAAAAATAAGTTGCAAACTCACATACATTTTTCAGGGTTTATTTTTCATTTCAAAAACCAAACATTCTAGTTTAAATTTCTGCCGCAGAAGATCTGTCTTTCATCTTTCTTCATTCCTCTGTATTTCAAATGTGCTAACGTGTTTCTCACCTTTTCATTAAAAAAAATCTTATTCTGTGCTATTACAGAAACATCAGACGATTCTCAAATAGAAATAGTAGAATTCATTCTATAATTTTTAATAATGCATTCCAGACATGGACATTATTATCTATGAATAAAATAAAGGAAGTCTTGTATTCTGTAGACCAGTTCTTAATTCTATTTTTAAAATAAAATAATTTTGTGTGTGGTCACACTCACTTTAAACAAATACTGACTATTCTGTGAGAGAGATCAAATCATTATTAATGAGAAAACATAATGGTAACTGTACACTAAGAACGTTGTGAAGATGAATGTTTCAAAGCATTTTTAACGGACCATAGTTTTTTACCTATATAAATGGCAAGAACTTATAAAACTCTCAAATTCATACAGTCCTTCCAGGGATACAAAGGAACTATGTAAATGGTGATACATCTTCCGATAACGGTGGCAAACTCATTAGTGTACTGTGATATCCATTATAGGGAACATCATACAGATGAAAGTTATTAAATGAGAAAATGGTCTTGAGTTCTGTCTCAGTAAAGGAACTATGATTTATTACTCAAACTAATATAAGTAAAATGAAGGGAGAGTTGTACTTATGATGTATAGTGTAGAAGTTCTAAGCCTTGCATAAGTATAAGCCAGCACTTTCCCAGGTGCTTCAATGATAGAGTGACCGTGTGGTGCAAGAGGTAGTTTCAGCCCCAGCACATTTGCTGACTGACAGAATTCTATTGAGCAGGATAAAAATGCAAAGAATGGAATAAGGAAAGTGCTGGCAAATGGGCCTGCATGTGACATCAGCAACCTGACAGTGTAATATGCAAAGCTTCACCCTTTAAAGAGCCTTAAAAATGGTCAGTGCAGTATAAGAGCTTTACAATCAGAAACTTATGAAGTTCATTTAGTCTGACAACATTTTCTCCAACCAGGAAACAATGTTTTCTTCCTTATTTCTTTACCTATTATCCTAGTCTCTGGAGCCTGAAACGATTTCTAGTGATTAGATATCACCAGCTTGTTACTGTGTTTCTTTTATTTTGCTTATGACATCAGTATAAGAAGGCTTTTCTGCTGACTGCCCTTCCTGTTGTTGCCCTTCTGAGTGGCCAGTAGAAAACATCTGGTACTCAGATTCTCATCTTACACTGTCATGTACTATGTGCCTCTTTCCTCTCACATTAGATACTTGAAAAATATTTCTTTCATTTCCTGAGTATTTTCAAAATGTTCACCATCTCAGTAAATGAGGCATTAATCTACAGTAGCTATGCAATACTTGTCACTCATTATGATGTTGCCTTTTCTCATTATCAGATCTGGAATTTCAGTGGGTTGTAGGACCTAGTTCTTTAATCATTCACTTTCTATTTTCTACGCTAATTATAATCTCTATATATGGCAACTGAGCTATCAAACATCACCATTAGTTGCACACTCTGTGCTTAGGTTTCAGTCAATCTGTACCCAGATATACAGACTTTATCAAGGTCTTTATCCAGGTTGTTAAACTAGCTTTAAAATCTTCCGGGACTGCTGTTCAAAGCTTATTTAATCAAAATTCTCACACAAACCTATTTCTTCCTATTGTAATTTGATAGGGAAATGATCTTTAGTGTCACTTCCTTCTTGTGATCTGGTAAATCCTGAAAGGCAATTTTTAATTCTTTTTCCCAGTCCACTCTGTTACATTCCTGAATATAGCTGAGTTATCTGCAGGCCTCGAGGCACAGATGCAAAGACTATTATATGTATTGGTAAGCATCTGTGGATTACTTGAGAGGCTGTGTCTTGCTCAATCTATGTGGCATCCTTTATGACTGCTCAGTTGTCTTATTCTCACCTTGCAGTGCCATGAGTCATAGCAGAACTGTAAAGTCATCAGCAGCACTTTTCCAAAGTGTCATTAAAGGTTTTCTAATGGCTCATTATCAAAGTGCTTATCTGTCTCCTTTAACTGGGGATTCGTTCCATTCCAAAAAATCCACAGCAAGAAGCTCCTCCAGCAGCCAAGTGATTTCTCCTCTAGCTGTCAAGGGCCTAAGCAGTACAGGCTTCTAGCTGTGCTTCAGCATTTTCCTGAAGCATTCTCACATTCTTATTAAAAAAGCTTTTCTGTAGTACAGTCTTGGTTAACAGTTCTCGTCACTCTGTCAAATGCCTTCTTGTGGGTTTTTGGTCATTTTCCATGCTGCTTCAGTGTTCATACATTCTCTTTAAGACTTACAGACCTCAACAGGGTAGCAACAGCAAAATGAAACAGAGAAAACACTGTTCTTAAAAATTCTAGGGCAGTCTGTACATTCTTTGGCCTGGTCTCGCTCTTAGAGGCAGTTATATTAAATTTATCCCTAAATATGACAGAACTTTACCATGCACATGCAGATGGTATATGCATGTTGATATGCACTGATTTGATACCATGTCCTTCTGTTCCCCTCATCCAGGTTTCATGCTGATAAAAGCAGTATTCAAGACCAGTCTTCGCTATGAACAAAGTCTTCAAGATTTGCTTCTGTTCTGTAATACTTCTATTGTCATAGCTCAACTTTTATGTAAGTGTACATCACAGATTATTTTTTCTTCTGCCTTAATTATTTCTTCATATTTAATGCTTTTACTTTGCAATAATGATTCTGACTTTTTGTAATTGTGAACCTACCCATTTTCTTGGAATAAGTTTTTTACTTCTTTCCTTCACTTTCTTTAGCATGCAATGTGAAGGCAGCCCATTGTGATAGATCATGTATGGAATCAATACATCTAAGTGAAGCAGTATTTAAGGAGTATGACACAAAATGTTTATAGAGAAAACCAGACACTTCTGTGGACTTATCATCTCTAGGTTTAAATTTCATGAGATTTTTTTCTTTTTCTAGCTCTGCTCTGGTACCATGGTATTAACATCCACTAACAGTTTGCACTAAGGCATCTCCTGAACTTTGTTGTGTTGTTTAGTTTCATCTGGAAAGAGGAAAAAGTAATACGTTCAACAGGTGACATGGACTGATACTTCTCTATAAAATGGCTTAAAACACAGTACGTATTATTATGGGTTAATTTCAAAAGCACAATTCAAATCCTAACTGATATACTAATGTAGGTACACCCACTTAGCAAAAATAAACAAACAAACCAACAAACCTGAAAACAAAACAAAAAAAGGCCCTATTCATTATCCTCAAAGCTGCTGTTTTCAGTGTGGGATTTTGTCAAAAGCCACATAAGTATCCCATAAGTAATAGGACAAGGGGAAATGGCTTTAAACTGGAGGAGGATTTGGGTTAGATGTTATGAAGAAATTCTTTACTGTGAGGATGATGAGACACTGCAACAAGTTGCTCAAAAATGTTGTGGATGCCCCACCCCTGGAGGTGTTCAAGACCAGGTTTTGTGGGGCTGTGAGCAACCTGGTGAAGTGGAAGGTGTCCCTGCTCATGGCAGGGGACTTGGAAGTAGATGATCTTTAGGTCTCTTCCAACCCAAACCATTTTAGGATTTTATGTTTCTATAAAAGTGAATCCGTCCCCAAGGTGTATGCTATGACACACCACTCTAGGAGGGAACAAACAGTGGCAAAGCAACGTAGCAACCTTATTACTGGTTAATAATTTTTAACATGATTGTCTAGGTATGAAAATAGCACAAAACACAACCTTTCTTGTATAGAATTAATAGGACAAAAAAATTCTTGTACTAGTAGACTGAGTTATTACAGATAGAATTAAGTGTTCTCTGAATCTTATTTTGCCCAGATCACACTATGTATTTCTGCATGCTATTTTCTTTGTGTTTTTGAACAGCTCTGCATCCACCTGTGATTAACACGAAAGTATGAACATTTTCCCAAGTATTTTGTGGAGTTTATATAAGTATTGGTAAAAACAAAAGGAGGTGGGTTGGGGCTGAGTGGGTCAACAAAAATGAATGGTTCATGTGGAATTGAACTCTAAGATAGGTTAGAACTGGGTTGGCATTCTTGGGGCTAAATAGTTAAATAAACCACTAAAAGCCTTGCTTTTGACTTTTGATACTTAGTTTTGCATAAGGAATTTGAAATTTCCTTTTGATTACAAAAGTAAAATACAACTCAGGAGACAAAGAAGTACTCATAATAAAAGATGAATACTCTTCAGCTAAAAGAATTCCTCAAGAGTTCAGTCAGTCCAGATACAAGCTATGTCTCATTTTTTTGAAAATGATGAATTGATCTGCATATGATAAGTGATATGCTCTGCAGTGAAAGTAAACACGTTTTTTCCTAATCACAATCCACCTCTTGCGCCCCAAAAATTTGCATCATTTCAGTTTTATTTTAAGTTCTTTTTCAATATTTGGAGGAAGGGCAGGAAAAACCTCTTAGAATTTTATATTTTTAGCACAAAACCATCTCAGGTTTAATGCATATTTCTAACATACAATAAGGAAAGATAATATTCCTTGAGTTCTTAAATAATCCATGTACATTTCTTTTCAGACTGGAGACCTTTATTAACTGAAGTGAACACCATCATGTCTTCAGGCAACATGTATTATACATTCAATTACTGTAGTTTAAGCTAAAACATCAAGATTAAGCTTCCCAAAACAGCCTAAGGGATTTAATCTCATTATATTCAGGATGAAGAATTTCACTAGGATCTGGGTCCCTAACTCCCTTAGGTGTGTTTAAAATATTAGCCAAAATTCCCATTTTATGAATATGAGTTAAAAATTACCTTCATGGATCCAAGTTTATTGCTTATATGGTTTCTAGGTCAAATCTGATAAATTATAATTTGAATTACCTGCTTTAATGTCAGCTAACAATTCAATTGGCCTTTTTTACCACCGCTAGGATACTTTGTGAAAATTGGACACCCAACAGGATTAAATGAGATGAAGGTAAACTACAACTTCACCTCAGATACTTTTGCCATTTATTGACACTCAAATACATTAGAATATAGTTAGGAGAATTGTCTTATCTTGACTATAATAGAGGTGATATGTTTTAAATGAAATAGATATTTTAAATGTTAAATCTGTAAAAGTCCCTGGAAAGATGATCATGTCTAAAAATCAGGTATTCTAGTAAATGTGTGAATGTAGAATAAAGCACCAGTCCTTAGATTTTTGCTAATGGTGCTGAGCAATTTCATCAGAAAAGTTAATATATATTGTTAGTGGCTAGACATGATAATATGCCCGTATGTTAAAAAGGCTCCTATGCTGTCACTTTTTTACTGTTACTTATAAAAGTTGAATGGGAAGTGACTTCTAATGCAAGCAACAGAGAAGGACGAAACCAGTCTGCAGCCTCTATACCTGTGGAAGCACAGGGTGAACCCAGAAAGGGAAGATGTTGAGCACTGAACAAACCCATCCCATTTCTGACATCTGAGCCACCATTTAGGTCTCTTAGGGTAAAAGCATTTGATAAGTCTCCTAGTTTTCCAGTCTTTTAATACCTTTAATTTTTTACCCCCATGTCACTAAAAATACTTCTCTTGTAAACAGAAGCTCTTCTCTGGTGGTGTCGTGAGGTGATTCTATATTCCCCATCGCCTGCTGGATGGGGACAATTCCTAAACCCTACAGACAGAAAAGTTTGAAGACATTTGCTTTTATTAGAAGATAGATTCTAATCCAAGAAAGGCAACATTCACAAAAAAAGTAAAACACAGAGGAAAACAATTTAACTAAATTATTGATAAAATCTTAGTTGTGTAAGAACATCTAAGCAATGGTAAATGTTGACATTATTGCAGAATGGAAGACAGATATTAGCTAGTAGATATGGTTCAGGAATAATCACTTAGGGCTTATCTTATTGCAAAGATAAAATTTAGGTCACCAGTTAAACTGTCATTATATCTAATTTTTTTCCACTGCTGCAATCAGTCTTGAAGATGTTCATACATAAATAAGCATAGAAACCTGAAATTTCAGATTTATCAGAAAGTTCTCTTCTGACCTGACAGACTAAAACATATTAAAAGTAAATGTAATTTGTCATCAAAGGCTCAGATACTGAAGTATGGTGTACTGATAATGAAAATTTATGTAGCTTGTATTGCTAAAGGTAATTAACAGAAAGTCACACTTCATTTAGTCTGTATACTGAATAAAAGCTTAGGAGGCATTTCATATCACAGTATGTCCTTTTAGCAGCAAGAGAACTGAGTGCAACTAACCTAGCCTGTCCCAAATGGTAATAAGTTTTCCAATTTCTATGAATAAAAAATGTGATGAAGTTGTAATAAATGTAATTATCTCTCTGATTTACGAGCTGTTTAATGTTTGCTAAGGTCTAATTCAAATGTTTATATTCCTTTCACTTTTGTTTGTAAGTGAAGTAGTGGAATTTATTCCAAAAGGAAGACATTGGTAGTTATCAATAATAATAATAATAATAAGGAATCAAATTCAACTTGATCAGACATGCTAAACAAGATGGTCCACTTTTTTTTTTTTTTTATTTCTAAATTAGAGAGATCTGAAAGTGATGCTGTTGACATGTCACTTAGGGCTTGATCCTGGACAACATTTCCTCATATTTTCTTATCTCGAACAAAACTATTGTGGTGTTTTAAATGTAGACACATTTTTTATGAGAACAGTGATAGCTTTTAGCCTCATGAAATGGTGATCTTCACACGATTAAATTTTAGCTTTAATAGTCCATCACACTGTTATCACCAAGAACAATTAGAACACTTTATGGTATTCAATAGGGAGTATTATAATTCAGCACAGTGAGGTAACTAAAAGGCCAGTTACCCCGTGGAGTACTTTCTGCATTTCTGGGAAGACATTCACTGTGCTCACAGTTGAACACATTATATCAAAATTATAAGCCACATCATAGTTGAAGTCCACTGCTTTGTAGATTCTGAAGCATCAGAAGCTTTGTTCAGCTTTGCTTTTGTTATAGAGACTGAGGTATAGTGGTTTCCCTCCATTTTAGGTCATAGAAACAGTGACATGAACATGATTATCTTTAAGAACTTGTCGTACAACATCATGTAGAACATTTTTCATGTACTGCAGTCTTACAACTAACTCACTTTTTTTTTCTTTCTCAGTTTTATAATGGTAATTCTAACTGCTTCCAAGAAATATGCAGGTGAAAGAGATCCTTTCTATTCATTGCCTTCCTGAGTAGAGCTGGTAATCCTCATGCACAGATGTAATTTTTGTTATGATTCTATTCCAGTCACCTGCTACACTTCTGAAGATTCTTATCAGTTCCACAACTCTAAATATTTGCAGTTCTTCAACTTACCTCTTTTCTTCTTTCTTGCCATTTCTAGGTCTCTTTATTTAAATAGCTTTATTAGTAGTCACTGGAGGTTATTACAAATGCAAGTCAGAATCAGCTCTCTCCTCTGAATTTAGAAATTCTTCCGCAAGGACTGGGGCAATCAGGGGCACATCCAGGTAAGAGGAGGTCTCTGTGTGCACCTGGGATGCAGGGGCTTGAGGTACATTAAAAAGTCCACACCTTCTGTATAAGCTCAGCTACCAAGAAGTTGAATGAGGACCTAATGATGACAGTAAGTGTTCAATATTGCTATTGAACAAAATATCTTTTTTGCTGTTAGAAAGAGAACATGATGGCTAAAGTTAGGTTATGCAGCACTTTTCTGAAAAGTTTGGATCTTGTGGTGCTTTGAGGAAGCAATATCTTTTACCTTGTCCAGAGAAATTTTTAAAAAGGCAAAGAAAGACCTTGAACGGAATCACAAAATATGTGGTTGGCAAGAAGCCTCTAATGGAAATTGGTGACGACAAGAGCATATTTTTAGTTTTATCTCTTTTTCAATATTTACATATTTCCTAAAAAATAGCACACCCTTTTGGAAAGAGGCACGTTTCTCCATGGGAGTTATGTCAACTAAACTCTGCTGAGATATAGAATGTGTCTTACGAGAAATGTGAGACAAGACTGTGCAACACCACACTCTTTTATACTAAAGTTCAGTTGTTAAAATGCTTTTCCAAACAAGAAAGAGTGCAATACAACCCACATCTTTTATGGACAACTCTTATAGATATCTTTTCCTTCTATCTAACTGTTGAGTAGAATAGTCAAACACTTATGGTTGTGGAATACAATAAGGGTGGTCATATCCTAGTTGAAGTTTTCAGCTCTGCATGAAATAATTAAATATTCATTGAAGCAGAAAGAGAATAAGAATTACTTTATTGCCTTCTGGTTAGAGAAGAATAATAAGAATTGCACTCTAGTCCTTTGCTCCAATAATACCTTAATATGAAATTCTTTAATAAGAAACCCATAAACATTCATTGGAAAAGGAACTGTAACTCAGGTTACTTCTTCTACTAGAAGGCTAGAGTAATTCTCGTTACATCAGTCTATTTCCAATTCAATGCATATTTAATTATATGTACATACTTAAAATTTCAACAAATTGGAATTAGAAAGCCAGTTCCCCATCTTCAAAATACTTTGTAGATTTTTGGTGAGCACATATGCATTAGATATTCAGATGATTCATGCAGAAAAAAAACCCATCTGAGCTGGTTTCCCCACTTCCTGGGCACTGAAATCCTGCATTAAACTATAGCTTAACAAAACTCCTTGCTCAGGGTTTTTCTTTCTGATCCAGCAGCTGTTTCAGTGTATTTGCAAAGCAAGGTATCATGAAGCCCATCTGACTACAAGAACTAGTTTATAGTTGTCTGGCTATGAAATATGTAGCCACTCCAGATTTATACAACCAGTGTAAACAAGTAGCTGCCCCTTACAAACGTGAATGAAAATTGTACTCAAAAGCTCGAAAGCTAGCCAGGCTACCATCAAACAATAGAATAGAGAGTATAAACCTAGATTCTTCTTGGATTATCTTCCTTTTTCTTCCTCTCTTCCACTTTTCCTGCCCACCCCCCTCTTAAATTCTTGTGTCAAAATTATTCTCTGCTAGGTTTGAAATGATGCATGTTTGAATTAATAGGCACACCTAAAAGATTGAGGTCTATGTTTAGGTAGTGGTTAAATATTTATCTACATGGACTTCTAAAGTTCACTTATTGATAAGATACATAATTTAAAAGGAAGAATATGCATTCCTTCATTATATGGAGTACATTTCAGTGAGTTCCTTAAGCATTCATCTTTTTTAACACTACATGTCTTCATTTTCTTTAACCAGGCTATGCTTTTACTTGAAGTTAGACAAGAAATTAGGTACTTGGTTGTATCAGGATCTTAAATCTTAAAAGAAATTTAGTATTATTGCCATTGGTTAAGCAGTTGATTGTTACCAAAAGAACATTAACTGTATTTTTTATGCTGATGGTGATGCAGTTTATGCAGATAATTAAAGAAGAGGTTCAATTTTCATTTTCATTATACGCTTAAGCATCTTCTCAATCCAGATTAGATTTAATAGAGCTATTTGCATGCATGTTTGATTGATTTGAAGCTTTGGCATGCAAACAAATTGATATTGTTAAATTAATTGACTGACTTACCCTGTATTTCCTTATTTTATTGACCTATTGAAATATTGTCAGCACTATAAAAATCTTTTAGCTAAGTGCTAAACTTGAATCAATAAGTTTATTAATGCACTATTCACAGAATGACTAAACAATACTGATCTTAAGGGACTTAAATGAATTTAAGAATCAGTAGTATAACTTTTTAAATGACTAATCACTGAAGGTCAAATAAAACAACTAAATATTACCAAAATAGATGCAAGATCAAACCAAAATTTAAAAAAATGTATTTTATCTTTGAATTTAACAAATGGAATCATTTTATACTTTTTACAATTCCCTCAAAAATAATTGCACAAAGCTCAGCGAGAGTAGTTTAAAAACTACAAGTTCATGTGGAAAGTTCATGCTACAAAAAGTAATAGGGACACCTGTACATCTCAGCTGCACAAAAAAAGTTTTAGCACTTTATTTGTTATGATATATGATAGAGGATAATTTCAGGTCTATTTGTTTTAATAGGGTAAAATAGTGATGATAAAAAGAAAGGTTTAGGTGAACCCTGAGTTAGTGAGATTTACAAATTTGTCCTAGGAATTCAAATATTCAGTACTCACTAGTCTCTCTGACTAACAGATTATTGCTGATAGGAAAACATTGAAATAACTGAGTGCCATCAAGGTGACAAAAGTGAGATGGTTACTCCCTTCTTTCAGGAAACTGAAGTAAGGTAATATCGTGCAGAGGGTAATAGAGACATATATCTCACTGAGGCAGCTCTGAATACTTTCCAAACTGATATGTACAATTTCCTGAAAATGATCCATCTACTTCTCCTGCTGTAAAAGATCAGGAAGTTGTAAACTGGGGGGTGAAGTTTCTTTGAACTATTTTCCCTAACAGTCTCTCCAGTGAAATTAATTAAATAAATAATTCCTCTGAACAAATACTGTAAGATGTATTTGTGAAGGCATCTCTGTGGAACATCTCAAAGTTATAGCTCCTCATCAGTGTGTTAAAGCAGATTATCATCAAAATTTCATTGACAAATGGCAAGACTTTTACAGTTTCATTTAATTTGTTTCATTTCCCAAAATGTTTTAAAAGTAGGAGTTTAGGAAAGCAAGACATTTTTTGTCATTTGTTTCAATGAATGCAAAATTTCGTGTCTAAATCTAGAAAATAGTTCTGAGCATTAAAAAATGTCTTCCTTATATCTGTGGAAAATTGACCCTCTTTCAGGCCCTGCTAAAAGGTTTATCACCATCTTTCTTATAGGCCCCCTGTAAATATTGAAGGATTGCAATAATATTTCCCCAGAATCTTCTCTTTTCCAGACTGAACAACCCCAACTCTCTCAGCCTGTCTTTACAGGACAAGTGTTCCATCCTCTCTGATAATTTTTGATTCTCTCCTCTGTATCTGCTCCAATAGATTAATTTCTTCCCTGTGGAGTCTGGATGCAGTATTCTAGGTGGGGTCTCAGCAGAGTGGAGTAGAGGGGCAGAATTAACTCTCTCGACCCGTTGGCCACTCTTGATGCAGCCCAGGATACATCTGGTTTTCTGGGCTGCAAGCACACTTTCAGGTCATGCCCAGTTTTACATCCATCCATAGCCTCAAATACTTCTCAGTAGGGTTGCCCTCAATTCCTTCATTCCCCAGACTGTATTGATACTAGGGATGGCCCCCACAAAGATGCAGGACCTTGTACTTAGCCTTGTTGTACCTCCTGAATTTCACATGGACCCACTTCTCAAGCTTGTCTAGGTCTCTCTGGACAGCATCCCATTCCTTGGCTGTGTCAGCAGTACCACTCAGCTTGCTGTCATCTGCAAACTTGCTGGGTGTGCACTTGATCCCCCTCTGTGTTTACTGACGACATTAAACAGTACTGGTCCCAACAACAACTCCTGAGGGAAACCATTTGTCACTGATCTCCATCTTAGCCTTTGATCACTACTCTGGATGTGAATATCCAGCCAATTGCTCCCTTGTCCTCGAGGGCAGTTTCCCGGAAGGTCCTATTGACTGACTTCTTGAACAGCTGGAATTATGTTTTTGTACAATTTAGGGTCCTTACTTTATTCTTCACCTGATCCATAAGCCTCAGGACTGAAAATTCCAACAGCGCATGGATACTGCAACTCAGGCCACCTCCAGTCTTGACAGGACTGATTAACTCACTTGTGTTGGTGACCATCAGGTCCAGTATTGCATCTTCTCTGGTAGGGCTGTCTATTAGTCGGCTTAATAAGTTATCATCAATGCTTTTCAGGAATCTCCTGGATTGCCTACAGCTCACCATGCTACTTTTCCGGCAGATGTTGGAGTGGTTGAAGTACCTCCAGCAGATGCAAGCCAGTGAGTGCAATGCCTCCTGTAGCTGGAACAAGACCTCATCAGTAGGTTCCTCTAGATCAGGCAGCTTGCAGGAGACAGGAGCCACAGGGTTCCTTTCGTTGCCTCAGTCTCTGATTCCTACCCACAGGCTTTTGGCTTGCTCATGGCTGTTCTTCAGAGACAGCTCTTCACATTGCCCATGTCTTGATGCAGAGGGCAACCGCTCCACCTCTCCTTCCTCTCCCATCCCTTCCAAACAGCCTGTTTTTTTCCAATATCTCTCCCTGCAACTGGAAGGATAGAAGAAAAAATAACCTGTGCTCGAGATTCCCTTACCAACCCTCCCAAGCCTCTGAAGCATCTTTTGATTGTCCTCGGGCTAGGGAATGGATCTTAGACTATGGGTGGCATCTTCACCACCACACAAATGGAAGAGCAGTAACAGATAGTAGTCAAAGGACTGTACCAGGCTGGGAAGTTTGCTGGTCATGCCCATAACCTGGGCCCCAAAAAGTCATTAGACTTCCCTAAGGGGTTGGTCTGTCAGGAATAGTGAACCCTCTGTTCCATTCTGAAGAGGGTCATCTTCATGGAGGTGGTTGTGATACAGGGCGTATCCTGGCAACATCTCTGGTGTAGATGGACAGTTGTCCACATCATCCACTGATGGGCATTCCACATCCAAAGCATCATACTTGTTGTACAAAGGCACCTGGGAAGGTAAGGAGGTTTTACAAAAAGTCTGCCTGATGTGCCATTTACAACAAAGAGTGTAACTAGGCAGAAAACCTCACTTACCCCTCTAGGACCCACAGAGGTGGATGGACTGAGTGTATTCTTCATAAGAAAAAGCACAGTTTCTCTTGTAATAATCACTGGAGGAAAAGTAATATTGAATGCTTTTTCTTGTAGAAATAATAGATAAAATGAAGTAGGTTGAAGATATGCCTTCAAGTTTTAATAAAAACAACAGAACATTATCTTGTGTTTGATATGAATTTCATTCTGCATGGTTTTCCATACTTTTATATGGCTATATTGATCTTGATTAAAAAAAGAATATAAAGAAGAAAAGTTATTATAGGGTAAATTCATTATGTTTACTTGCAATTTCATCTGTCCCTCACAGCTCTTTTCCAGCATACAGAATGGCTGCTTTATACATAGTCCAGGACATGGGCCTGTGCTTTTAAGGTATGTTCAGTAGAAACAAATTGCACATCTAATGTCAGTCTTTAACGAGTCAAATAAATCAGGCCACAGATTCTATCAAGATAAGAGCAGTGAGTTACTGTGAATTCGGTAGTACATGAGAAGAATCTAATAAAATAAGTATTTGTATTGTATTTATTTGCATTATAGTAGATGCTTTTGTTTCTAAGGGTTACTAACCTGTTTATATGTAGTTTTTTGTTGTTTGACTAACATATCTCCAAGACATCATTTTCTAGAAGAAAATAGTATTTACTTATGAACATTCACATTTTGATTATAATTGTCTTTAAAACACTTTTCTCTGTGACGTAATGCAGAAATATACCGTAACTGAATTGTTTATCAAGTTGCAGGTTATCTGTGGCAGCTGGATAAAAAGCATATAGGTGTGATCCTCCCTTAAAACTTTTTGTCTTGTGTTTTTTCTATTCCATTGTGATAAATAAAAGGGAAGTCACACACTAAATGTGATGAGGTTTTTCTATTATTTTCTTCCTACTAATAATCAAGATAAAATCTTAAAGATGTTCTTGAAAAAGTGAGAAAATTTTGTAATACTCATTAAGAGGCAGAGAAAAAACTCTCAAATTCTAATTAAACAGTATAATGAAGTAATTTTTCTATACTTATATTTATTCTGGTGTTTAACTTGCAGGAACATATCAGAAAGCAAGTTTTCCAAAAGCATACACGTGCCTTTGAAAGTCGAAAGTCAGATGATCTGTACACACACACACATACATATATATATACATATATATATGTATATATACATATGTGTGTGTGTGTATATACGCACACACCCCATTCCAGTGTTATTCCTTTCAATGCAACTCTAAGAGCTTATATCTACCTGAAGATTTTCCCAGAATTTTCCTGTTTCAGAGAAAGTGTCTTCTGGGGATACTCAGGGAAAAATATCAATTTACTTTGACTTATTGGGTTAATCACAATCAACAGGTTCATCTTGAAGACGTACGATGTATAAAGCATAATTTTTAGAAAGACATTTGTTGAAGACATTTGAATTTACAATTCATTGGGGAAATATATGATCAGCTCACAAATTACATAGGAAGAAAAAAATTTAATTTTCTAGTACATAAAATCTTCCAGAAATTAGTCCTTATTCTATATTATCATCTTAGATTTTCTTTAGAATTGTTTTTTGTTTAATCATTTGCACATAATTACTAGTCCCATGATGGTACACACTGTATTGATTTTTTAAGCAGTTTTAAAATTCTAGAGATATACTTTGCTTGTTATATTTTATCATCAAAATATTTTTAATCTAAATAAAGAAGCTGATCCTCTTTATTACAGGTAGGTTCTACTCAAATACATGCATTTATCAATTAATCCTCGGTCTTAGTACCTACTGAATGCACTTTTTATTTTTTATCTGAAAACTGAGTCGTAGGTATACATTTTAAGTATGTCACTGGCTTATAAAACAAGTGTCAGTCTAAAAATTGAATATGTCACATAAAAAAAAAAAAAAAGTAAAGAATCGGGGAAATAACTTTGGTTGTAGTCATAGATCTGTCACAGCAAATGACAAATCAGAGTATGAAATTTGTGTTGGCCCCTTACTGACCAGATAGATGGTGCAAAACATTTATATAATGGTATCTTTGACCTCCTGTCATCAAATTTGACCAGGCCAAATAGGTTGGATGCTGAAACAATGATGCCCAAACTCATTTTGACAGATTAACACAAGCATTGTTTATAAAGTACAAAAGTATTTTAAAATTAATTTTTGTAATGAGCTAGTGACTTTTAGGCTGCCATTTTGACTTTCAGATCTACATTCGGATTTTTTTCATTTCCTCCAGGTTATGTCATCCAAATTCCATTTCTCATTATCTTTGTGACTTTTCTATTAATAGGAAGGATCCTTGAGGTCAGTTCATCATGGTGGAGAAGGGAATATATTCTAATATTAAGTGATAATAAGCTGGCTGCACAAATTTGTCTCCCTGTGTAATAGCTCCAGAAATATTTACTGACATAACTTACCTGTTGCAGAACATAATAGAGAAAAGTGTCCAAAAATATTTATATTATCTGAGTCACCTAGAAAGCTTAATTAAAGGAAATCCACCAAGCCCACGTTATTCTTCAAAAGGTGATTAAATATGCTTTAAACTCTGATAATTATGATATTTAGACATTTTAACTGTTTAAAGCCCTATCCAAAATAAATTATAACCAAAATTTGGTACACTTTAGGGAAAAAAAAGCCTTCTGAAAACTGTAAAAAAATAGATTTGCGTGTTTCTAAGTAAATGCAGATTTTTTTCTTCAGCATTTAGGAGGATGCAATCCACAATACTTATCTTTAGATGTAATTTTATGTCTAGTTTGTATCAGTGCACCCCAATCTACTTATTTTTATGCATTTATCTCATACTCACAAGCCTGTTCACAAAAGAGATGACACCGAACCTGAGATTATTTCAGATTCTAGCGAAGTCAATGAAAAGCATTTTAGTGACCACAGCACACTTTGAAATCAGTCCCTAATGCAGTTGTGATGTACTATCTAGGAAGCATAAAATTTTAAACTTAAAATTAAAATAAAAATGGCATGGAACATTAAACATCAGGGTGACTTATGTCTGCCAAAAAAAGCCAAGGTGCACTGTGAACAGTACCTTATTTGACATATTTGCCAACTTGTATTTAAACAGTCTGTGAGAGCCTCTGTAAGTCAATAAAGGAAGGAAAATAACTGAGCTCCTGAGAATGAGAATGAGACTTTAACTACCAGACAGTCAAGGTCTGATCCAATTCTCATCAAAATCAATATGAAATGTAACTGTTATCTTATAATTTCCTTTGTTGAATGATGAGGTCTGCAGAGCTACCACAATAAAGTTTTGCTAATGATGTTGGAGACGAGACTGTCAGTTAATGTCTGCGAAATTGGGCGCCACAGTCTGGAGCAACAGCTGACACACATTCAGCAATCTCTAGACAAGCTTACAGGATTCAAAAAATAATAGGTTAAATAGAACTTTTATACTTCATGGGAATCAATTCAATGAAAACGAAACTTTAAATGCCAATTATTTGTTCTTTTTTTTCTTATTAATCCCAGCTTGCCACAAGTATGATCTTTGGACCAACAGAGAAAATAGTTGTAGACAAGGACAGTTTTTTGCACTGAAATTTGTTTTGGGATCACAGATTACTGTTACTAGCTGAATGTCATCTGAAGAAGAAAGATGATACTGCAATATGCCCAGGCAAAAAGAAACAACTTTCACAAACACTGAGATCCTGAAGTGAAGAGATCGTGTCTACAAAATAATGATTTGTTGTAACTAGATATTAAATTATTAGAAATAAGAGAAAATAAGAATCTACATGGCTGTCTAACTCATAGATATCTCTGAATGTGTCTCAAGAGACTCCATGAAATCTCTACAAATCTAAATTTACAAACCCTTGAGCATGTAGATGAGAAAATATTTCTCTATATAAAAAAGTTTCTGAATCTCTTTTATGTTCTCTTACTTGTAGAACCGTCCTCTGACCTACTCAGGATCTCTCAGAGCATTTGATAAAACTAAAACGTTTCCTTATCTGAATGTAGTTTTTTGAGATATTGCATCTGAGACTCAGTTTTGGTTAACTTTTTACTTAGGCTAAAAAGCTAAGAATACAGATAGAGCAAAGAGTTACTCCCAGTCCTCTGCAAAATTCCATTAATTTTATTTTGAAGATAAAGTAATTTCTAGGTACCAACTTTTAGGACATTATGCAGGTACTTCACCAAATCAGACCCAGGCTAAAAATTGGAAGAATAATTTTGGTTACTTTTTTTGCAAGAAGCTAATTTTTTTAACAATAATTGAAATATTGAATGTAGTTTTCATTCTAGAAAATCTAGTTTTGTGTGGAAAAACAAGCTGATTTTCTTCCCACTGTATGAAAAACAATTTAATTTTATCTTCTTAATCATTAGGTAACTATATTCTTGTCCTTTTTTCTTTTAACTGGCATTTCTCTACTTAATTGCCTATGAAAATAGATAAATAATCAGAGCAACATAACAATCTTTATTAGGTCAGAGTTAACCAATTTGAGTTATTTGGTATATTTATGTTGAGATCTGATTCTCTTTATTGTTTCAAACCTATGTGGGCACCTCATCTTTTCAGGCTTGTATCAGTGATGACAGCCTCCCTGAGTGAAAAGCCTAATCTTGAATCGAGTATAATTCTTGCACTATTTCAATGATCTGACAATTTTTCTGCAGCAATGAAATTTAACTGAAGCTGAGAAAGAGGAAGAAGTATGTTTTAGAAAATCAGAAAACACTAGTTTCAGAACAAAAAGAAGCATGTAAACGGGTAAATACTAAAGCATACTTTGATAATTCTGAAGAGCTTTATTCTGTAGTCAGAAAACTCATAGAGGATTATGTTTCCACCCCAGGACTACTGATCTACCAATAAATTGTCATCTTTGTTATGAAAGACCTCTATTAAGTGGATCATGTATGCTATGGTTTTGACTTTGTATCACATTCAAGTAAAGAGACAGTGAAAAAAAATATGGGTCACATTTGGCAGATGCTGCCTGCATTTTTATGAATTTTAATGGCAATGTTGTAAAACAAAATGGCAAGGACCCATTAAGCATTCATAACAAAATAAAAAGAAACCAAAACAAACCATGACCAAAAAAGAGTCTTTTTGGACAAAAGTGAATTACAAACATTTTTCAAAGTCCTGAGTTCACACAGACCCCTTTCCAATGTCACTTCTTAACGGTTTTTTTTAAGTATTTATCCTGAATTTGATTTTCTTAATTGATCTTTGAAGTATTTGAGGTCAACTACTCATCTGTCTTTTATTTTTATAGGTTGAAGGGATCATATCTGCAATACTGTCACGTTTGAATTGCATATGTAAGCACGTGAAAGCTCTCAAGGTGCTATGAATATTTATTTGTCTTCAATAGTCCCTCTCCTTGCTTCAGTAGTCTTCATGCTTATAGGAAAGGCCTGAGAAAATACAGCTTGGATTGGGTCACCAGTTACGAGAGCGTGGGGTTTGTGTGCATGCGCACTTGTGTTTACACACCTGCTTAGGACAGTGCATACCCTCAGTGGGCGTGGTGGGTTGACCCTGGCTGGATGGCCCACCAAAGCCACTTTTTCACCCCCCTCCACAGCTGGACAGGGGAGAGAAAATGTAACAAAAAGTTCATGGGTTTGGATAAGAGCAGGGAGGGATCACTCATCTGCTACCATCATGGGCAAAAAAGACTTAGCTTAGGAAAATTAGTTAAATTTATTACCAGTAAGAATCAGATTAGCACAATGAGAAGTAAAACAAATCCTAACAACACCTTCACCCCACTTCTTCCTCTTATCTCACCTGAACTTTATTCCTGATTCTCTACCCTCTCCAACCTCGTGGTGCATGGAGACAGGGAGTGGGGGTTATGGTCAGTTCATCACAGGTTGTTTCTGTCTCTGCTTCATCCTCAGGAAGAGGAGTCCTTTACCTGCTTCACCATGGGGTCCATCTCATGGGAGACAGTCCTCCACAAACTTCTCCAATGTGAGTCTTTCCCATGGGCTACAGTTCTTCAAGAACCGCTCTCTTGTTGGTCTCTTTCCATGGGGTACAGTCCTTCAGGAACAGGCAGCTCTAGTGCTGGTCCTCAGAGGGGTCAAAATTCCTACTAGGAAACCTACTCTAGCGTGGTCTTCTCTCTTCATGGTTCTGCAAGTCCTACCAAGAGCCTGCTCCAGGTTTCTCACAGAGTCGTAGTTGCTTTTGAGGCATCTAAAGCCCTACTCCAGAGTGGGGCTCCTCCATGGACTGCACATGGATCTCCGCACTCCCATTGACCTCCACGGGCTGCAGAGGCACAGCTGCTGCACCATGGTCTGCACCATGGACTGCAGGGGAGTCTCAGCTCTGGCTCATGCAACACCTCCTCTCCCTCCTTCTACGCTGACCCTGGAGCTTGCAGACTTGCTCTGCTCGCATGTTCTCACTCCTCTCCTCTGACTGCAATTGTATGTGCGCAGTAACTTTTCTTCCTTCCTAAATATGTTATCCTAGAGACTTTACTATCATCAATATTTGGCTCTGCCTTGGACAGCAACAGGTCAATGTCTGCAGGCATTGGCTCTGTTGGAGATGGAGGAAACTTCTACCAGCTTCTCAAAGAAGCCATCTTTGTAGCCTCCCCGCCTCGCTATCAAAACCTGGCTGTGCAAACCCAATACAGTGGGAAATTTTAATTTTGCACTATAAAATCTTTCCTTCAGAGAAACAAAGGGTCCCTTAGCTAAGAGATGGGCATATTACTGTTATGTTAACTTACAGATACTAAAATAAGCATTTTCTGGTACACACTGTGTATCAAGGGGCACTTGCAGAATGAAAGCTGGACAAAAGGAGGAATGTAGGATAGACAGAAAAAAGGGATGAGGTATGAGGTTCCTTATTGTCTTTGCCTCTTCACATCTGGGCTACAGTCCCTCTGCTGCTCTCTTGTTCACTCTTAAGTGCTATGTGGATTAGTGAGGTATAGAAACCTGACACAGATATCGCCTACAATAATAGGGCTAGAGATTCATAATTGCAGTAGTAGTCTTCAGTGGAAGCTGGGAGCAGTAATGATGTTTTTCCAGGCTTGCTTTTGTCTGAATCATTGAGATTAGTATTGTTAACTAGCAGCAGCACAATTTCAATGTAGATGAGAGGGAAGTCTAGTGGTCTAGAAATATGGCCTAATGGTTATAACATACTTTTGAAAGTGCAGAGAGGAGAGTTTCAGTTTTCATAGGTAGTTGTCCCTGTTTTCTAAAAGGGCAGAAGATGCAAGGGGGAAGAGAGACATAAAATATACTTGAAAGCAATTACATATTTCATAAATGCTAGCAGCTAGGGGACATGGAATTTGGCTTTCTAGTGCTCTCAAGATTGGCAAGATGCTCTAGCTATCAGATCATATACTTAAGAAACTTAGAAATATTCCCCTCTGATTGAAAACATTGTCAAGAATTACAGACCTTAGTCATTCATCCCTGCCAAAACAACTCTTGCTGACAGAATTTTTTTGCCTTTGTACATATGACAACATCTTTCTTGAAATACAGGAAAATGTGTGATTTTTTTTAACCATATTCCTGAGTGTCAAGACTTTCATTAATATCTTGAAATGCCATTCTACAGAGAGAAAGTTAAACTTTTAGAAGAAACAAATCAAGAGTATAGCTGTTCTCAAATTAGTTTTTCTGCATTATGCCTGATGAAGCATATTGCTCAGCACTATATCTTGAAAAGTATTACACATTTGTCTTTAAGCTGTTTAAAAACATCAGTTTTCTTCCCTCTTCTCTTTCTGTCCTTTTCTGTACTTTTCCAAATATCTTTGCAATTTTCTTTGCTGTCTCAGTGCACACCAATGCAACATCAATTTGATGTTATTATCAAAGTCTTGGAAATAAAAGCTGTGGCAAGCTGTTCACTGGAGATTTGATCTTTGACAAATAAGCTTGTGTCAGTGCATCTAAAAAAACCCTGAGTCCATACCTCTGTTTTCCTGCCAATAGGGTCTTGGCAGGAATGCAATTAAAAAAAGAAAATCAATCTGTTCTTTGCTGTCTTATTTCTGAAGAATGGCATTGAGCTGCCAGAGTGTGAAGATGTGGGATTGTAAATACAGAGACGTCCTCATGAATTCCACTTTCCTCACTGGTCTCTAAATGAGTCTGATTTATCAAAGCATTAGAATGAGAGGGAGGAAAGGCTGAGATAAAGGGCAGTGGATTCTTTTAGCTGACTTCTGATAATTCAAAGGATGCTGTGCATTGTTTCAAAATTAAACCATAAAAAAGGTTTACACCCACCAGGGATTACATTTTTTTTTGATTTTCAGAAGGACTGAACATCTATCACTAGGTAGAAATCCTTAGGAGTTACAAAATCTGTGACAATCAAATCTTTTAAATTATTTTTTCCTTCTAAATGTGAGTTTTGGAACACGAGTGCGAAAAAATGTTGGTTTCAAATTGATTTTGAGGTTCATGGATTATGTCAGTTGTGAGATTCCCAAATCTATGAAGTACCCTTGTTCCCAGACTAGCAAACATTCTCATATCCACATTGCATAACTTTTATCTTTTTGGTATTATTTCTGATGTCATTGATACTCCTCCTTTGGAAACCTCAACAACCGTTCAAGTTTCTGTAGAACTATGATTTTTGATTGCATAAGAGCCAGTTCCACATTCATCTACAAGTTTCAGTGCAGAAAACAGAACCATAAATAAGATGTACTAAATATGCATGTGAATTTCCCAGTGGACATATTTTGATTTAAAAATTGCCATTTTCCAGTTTCTTAAAAAATCCCAAACACTCACAATACTATTTTTAACATCAGCAGCTAACAATTCATAACCCATTCTGGGGGCTGTCTTTCTTCAACTCCCTTAACATCTTTGGGTTCAGAAACAAGACTTTGCAGGCTGGCCCATGTGAGAGACTGAAGTGTTAATGGTTAGTGATTCAAACAATTGGCCACTGACAGAAGCAGCAGGTGCTTTGCTGAGGCCATGCCTGCAACCTCCAACCAAAGAAGAGCATTTTGGGTGTGTAGTGGGCAAAAGCTCTGATCTCCATAAGAACAGCCCAGGTGCAGAGGCCATGCCCATCCACCACCGGAGGATGACCAGGACAAACCAATGTTTGTTTAGCAACAGACAGGTTTTTGAGCCACAGAATGGACAAGGCTGGCAAGAAACAGATCCTGTGAGGTGGGAAAATGTTTTTTATCATGTCAATGTCCTCCCTTCTGTTAAGGCCCACCCCTCTCCCTCTTCCCCCAAGAGGTATTGGGACATTCACATGTAGGCCTGAAGGTATTCATCTCTTCTAATAAGGCATAGCTGGCTTAATTACACAGCTGTCATATCTTAGAAAGGCTTACAAACCATCAAAGACCCTCAAAGTACCCCCAGACTCATATCTGTCACCTTCCAGCAAAAGACTCTGCATGATCAAGAGAGTATCGCATCAGACAGTGTAAAACTCCCCTCCCAGGGGAGATACCTGGACTTTCGCACCTGAACCTGAATATATATTAGTCTATCAAACCTTTCATTTGTGGCTTCCCTCACTCTTATTCTTTCTTTCTATTACTTGCTTTTCCTTATATATTTTCTTAAGTCTATGTATTAACAAGAACCTCCACTCTGCCTCAGTGGGGGTTTTAACAGCCCATCACTACAAGTTTGAAGCAAAGCACCATTCCTACTAAGCATACTTACTGCTTTTCAAGAGGATAATAATTTTGCTAGGTTTAGTGTTGAAAGAATCAAGAATCTGAAATAAAACTTACTATATTGTCCATGTGGTTTCTTTTCAATCCCATTTTGTTTAACTGCCCTTTTTGTTTTTCCTTTTATATTGCAGAGCATTTCCACAGTGCTGCCTAAGAGTTATTGAGTATCTTGGCACAGAGACTTCAGAATGAAATAACTGTAAAAGACTGAAGTTCTCCCTGAATGTTGCAGCTTGCCAAATGGGAAGTGCCATAGGTCTAAATAACTTTTGTGTCCTCCCAACCTTGAGCAAACTCATGAGCTCTTATAGCTAAGGAAGCTCTTCTGCAGTATGCCCTAGGAATGGTGTGGTGGCCCAGATTTTGCATGCTGGTCCCTCATACTGCACACCTCCTTTCTCACTGTGTTCCCCACAGCAGACTGTGGCAGAATACTTTTTGGCAGCGGCAGGCCCATCCCCTATGAGCCAGCACAATGCTTGATGCAAACGCTGTTGCCGCAGCGGTGGGTGCTAGTGGGGAAGTAGGAAGGGGAGCTGAAGGTCCTCTCAAACTCTGTACCCTTCTTCTCCCCTGTGAGAGGTGAGAAAAACTACTGGGGCGAAGGCATGACTGGTCTCACTGCTGTTTCCTGCATACCCTCACCTAGAAGCATAGATCTCACCTGCAGTGAGGATTTGAGACTCTTTCCTACTTCTCAAATACTCCGTCTGACATAAGAGGTCTCATAGGATATTTATCCTCTATATACACTGCAAACACCAGTCTTTTTTTTTTTTTTTTTTTAATTGTTTAGACTTTACCTAAGCTTTTTCACAATTGGAATACTTATGACAGAAAGTGTTTACCAGGCAGGCAGAATGATCAAAAATCTTGCTAAATTCAACAAAGGTTGAGTTCAAATTTATTCATTTTCACATTCATTTTCATGACTTAGCTAGAATTCAATAGCCAGACTAAATTAAAGAGAAAAACAAGTAGATTATGCTAGAACAAAGTTGCCTGATGTGTCTTATTTTTTCCACTAAAACTACAGTATCTCTGAAGCTTGTAATCTTGCCAGACATTGCTACTAATATCTGAATTATTATTCAGGGAGGCATTGGGATGTTTACTGGTCATTTTCCAAATGACATCTTCAAATATGAAATGTCCTCAGTGTATTTAGGATTGTTTATTTTTTGAAAGCATCATACATATATATATTATATACATATAAACTATATGTATAGATGGTTTATGCATATGTAAGTAAGCATATATACAAGTATATGTTTATATGTTTGTGTTTATATATCCAAATATACGTAATCACTTATTTAAGAGAGAGGGATAGCTCTGAGAGCTCAGTTTTACTAATATTCATGCATTGCTGGCCAAAACATTAGACAATGCTCTAGCTCTGCCAGCTCCTGGTCTACTGCAGCAGTTTGTTTCCCGCAATTAAAATGATAAAGACAGTCATATGCTGAAAGTTATTCAAACCATGAATAAAATTACAAGGCCAATATCAGCAAATTATATACAATTTTTGTTCTTTGATATCAATTTTTTTTAAATGCTGTAATTAATACAGAATAACATAGCAGAACCTTCAAGGTAGTCTGAAAATTAGATCAAATAATTATGCTTACCTTTTGACACATACCAAGCAAAATTCTGCATAGTATAGAAAGCAAACTTGCATTATCCTTCTCCTCAGATAGGAAAATATATACAGACAAGGACTCTTCTGAATCACAGCCTTAGTCAGATCTTCTCATAACAGTTACAGAAACTCAGGATCCTATAGTACAGTCTTTGGGAAAATAATGACTTTCAAAAATGCAAGTGATCAAGAGACCTCTCAGAGCCTATGATGTTGGACCCTATAATCTGGACCAGTGAATGTCAGACTTCAGCTGGTTCATAGGTCCATGTGAGAAGACAATCACATCGTATCTCACAGATACCCAAAACTGCACAGGTGTAGCTGCACTGGGAAGCAAACCTGCCCTCAAGAGCTGGAAATGACCATGATAAACTTGAACCAGTTTGGTGGTCCCAATACACCATTGAGTATTTCTTCAGTGTTCTCCCCCCTAGCTGGGGCATCAGCACAGGGCAAAGAGTCATTTATTCCTGTATCTGTGACAGCTGTGCAATTGAGATTCTTTCATTCATGCTTTTGATGTGTAAGAGGGAGCTGGAAGCTATCTGAATAGAGGAAGTCTACAACAGTGTTTTATAGAGGCAGCTTCTACAGTGTATAATTAACCCCCCTAGTAATATGAACATTGGACAAATTTATTCAAGAAAGATTAGTCCATTGGCGAGATTTTAAATTAAATAATAATACTAAATAACTTGCTGTCATATTTTTTTCCTGCATCTGTAGTGTATATATCTATCTGGGTCAGGGACTGTTCTCTGTCCTTGTAGAACGTACACACAAGGAGATACCATTCCACCGAGATCTCTACACATATATCTTCCATTTCTTCAACAAACTGTGTGAGCTCAAAGTTGATTTTTTGTATTCACAGAGTTCTGAATTTCAATGAAAAAAATAGTAATCAGACTGGAGATGTCAATTAAAAGTTTCATGCGCTGTGCCATTAATCATTATTGCTCACTTTCCTCCATGGCAAAGTTATTGCAAAATTTGAAAATAAATATTTATTCTAAGTTCCTGTAAATAAAATTACAATGCATTTATAAATTAATGTTTGTTAAATTAGGCCCATAAAAATTGGCCTAATGGATCTGACCCACAGCCAATATTCTGTCTGACAGTAGCTGGTAGCAGGATAAAAAAATCCCTGAAATAAACAGCTGTGAAATAATATGTGCACATTAAATCAGTTCCTCATACCTACCAGTCAGTAACTGACTTAAATGCAGTAGCATGATGTGTAAAATTAGTTTTGTTATTTGGGATACAATCATGCACAATAAGATGTTCTAAGCCTAGTGGCAATTGTTTTATGGTTTAATGACAGCTTTCAATTGCTTTAATAGTTTAGTCTTCAACATTCTGATTTATTGAACTCCATATTGAGGTTTCTTTAGGACATGCTGTTTTTATAGTTTTGCTCACTGGCTCCAATTAGGTCTTGAATCAAAGTTACAGTTCAGGAAATGTAGGCAAATACCTATCTTCAAGTGAATTTTTGCTAAGTTGAACTTAGGCTCTGTGTCTTAAGCAGGGTTCCTTTTTCTTTCCTCTCATCATTTTCACCTTGATCTTGAACATGAAATGGATGAGTGAACCAATGACCCTTTTGGCCTGGCTAGCCCAGGTACAAGGAGATGGACTGCTTGCGAGTATGATGCAGAAATTATGTGGTGTAGCTTGATAACTCTATCTAGAAGAAATAGCAAGTAAACCAGAAACAGTTGCTCTGATTTTTCCAGCTTGCATAAGTTATTCAAGAGAATTACTGAAAAATTCACATAAATCAATACTGTTCTTAAATATTGTCCTTTGAGGGGTTCCTGTTGTAACATCCGGCCTTCTTGGATCATATCTGTATCACAAAAGATGTAATTCGATATGGAGGCATCCGAAAAACCTACAGTAAAATGAAACTCTGAAAGGAAGGTTAATCAGAAGTTTATAGGACTCAGCACAAGTCACTGCTCTAAGGAATCATTTGGAGAAGTAAAACTTTCTCCAGTACTATTTGAGCACAAGGAGGCTGCTAGGAAAACAGGGATTTCAGAAGACTCCTTCAGACCAGCAAATGAGAACTGGAATATCAAAGGCAAAATTATGATACTTTGACCCACTCAATCAGATAGGTAATATGAGAAGATCTCAGATCAAAAGAGGTGAGCTAGGAGAGAGTTAAGTTTGACTCAACACGTCACAGCAGCAAGAAGCCACTAATGAAGACACAGTTGAGAGTGACACTAGAATTAAGAGAGTCAGGAAATTAATGACTCTGCACCTGAAATTCAGAGAGCTACTGAGAACGTCTTTAACATTGAAATCAATAATACGATTTATATTATATATGTTTCAGAGATGAACTCAGCCATATTTTGAGTTGTAAAAAATCATCCTGTGTAATGTTGTATGAAGGCTGTACATCTTTTCAGCAGATTTTATCAGTTCAGATACGGTGTGAGAAGTGATATGGTCGTGCAGCTCTTTCTTTTGCTGTTCAGGACTGAATGCAACTTGAAATAGAAACACATTTTGGAAGGTATTTGAGCTCATGAGTTTGAGTGCTACAGATTGTTCTGAAGTGGTATGAAGTGAGCAAAGTGTTAGGAATATGTCAGCAATCTAACTTGAAGGAGAAAAGTAATTATATTCAATCAATGCTTGGCAGCAGTCAGCATGAAGCAATGGGTCGTGGTGCCTTCCCATGTACCATCTGAGCCCGATCCAGTTGAATAAACAGGCACTTGAGGGGAAAAATGAACAATAAGGAGATTCAGGGGAAAAAAAAATGTATATTGGCCTGTGCTTGAAAATTGTGGCTTTAAGCTATTTAGAAAAGAAAGAAAAAGCTCTTGGGATAGGTCAGGAACAAAACAGATTTAATATAAATTTTTTTTAAATGGTGGTATCATATTTCTTTTATTTGGATAATATTTCCTGAATGTCCTAACTGTGCATTTTGTCCCCTTAGATACCTGTCACTGAACTGATCCTGTAAACTGGATCAGTCCCTAAAGATAGATAGAAAGGTACCAAAACACAGTAAGACCCATTGCTTCAGGCTGACTTTTGCAAAGAATTGACTGGCTATAGGTACTATTATTTTTAATGTCAGTATTAATTCTACATAGTTCATAGAATCAGAGAATGTCAGGGGATTGGAATGGACTTTAAAGATGACCTATTCTTCCCCTGCCGTGGGTAGGGACACCTCTCACTAGACCAGGTTGCTCATGGCCTTGTCCAACGTGGCTTTGAACGCTGCCAGGACGGGACATGTACAACCACCCTGAGCAACCTAATCCAGCATCTCACCACCCTCACAGCAAAGAATTGTTTCCTAATACCTAACATAAATTTCCCCTTTTTCAATTTGTACCATTTCCTTTCCTTTTGATGGCTTGGCTGGAGCTGTCTTCTCAAATGCATAGGTGTTTAAAGGGAGAATTTTATTTATACAGTCTGGTCTGTAGGTTAGAGAATTCCACTTTCCAGAGGAAGATAAAAACAAACACCCTTTTGGTTTTGTAAGAAAAAAAAAAATGTAAGTGTACTTCCTGTTTTATTGATGATATTAATGTAGGTCCTCATACCCTTTAAGGAAATTTCTTTACTAATGAAAAAAATTTGTTTTAGCTGAGAGTCTCTGCTAAAATAAAACAAGATATATAGAGCAGGAGTAGAGGTTTGGTGTAAGAATCACATTTTCTAATACCAAAGCAAAAAAGTTTAACAATAGAGTACATCAAAGAACTAGCAGTTCTCCCCAATAAAAATGCTAAATATGGTGTTTATTCATCTGAACTTATTTCTTTGGTTACAGAGAGAATGAAGACTAATCACTGAAGGTTAAAAGTCAGACTAGGAAGAAAGGAGATTATTTTGCCTTTAGAAAATCAAGGATTTTCAAACTGTTTTAAAGTTACAGGATCTAATTAGTATCATTCATACTTCTTATAATCCTTTGTAGTTACTTCAAAAGGGGCCTCGCTTGTTGGTTTTCTATGCCTTTGAGAAAATTCTGGCTGTTACAGAAAACAGAAAAACTCCTGTTTATATGAAAAGGAGAATATAAAAAGCAGGGAAGAGTATCACAAACCAGCTTGAAATCTGATGATAGTGATAAAATCAGAAATAGACTTTAACTAATAAACTGAAATAAGAAGGCAGTTGGAGAAGCAATAAAAAGCAAATGAATATTAGCTGTTGGTAGCTCTATGTACAATGATTCCCTCAAAATAAGAAATGAATAAAAAATAAGAAATTTATAAAATTCTACATTAGGTCTATTTTCTTCCTGACTTATTACAAAAACATTTTATTTCTTTTCTAAAGAGTTTAAAACCACAATTTTCAAACACAGGATATGCTAACACATACAGTTCTGCTGACTTATGAAATCAATATAATTTTTTTGCCGCAGCACTGTTCGAGAAAAGATCCTCCTGCCCTGACACTGTAAAATCATTTGCTTTATCTCTTTTGGCTGGATAGCAGTCTGCTTTCATTTAGTTCAATGGCTGTTGCTGATAGCATCATGTTTAAAATATAGTGCTAAAGATAAAGTTCTTTATCACATGTATGGTTGTGCATAAAGCAATACTTTTTATGATATCTGATTCTGGAAAGAAGCAGAACTACAACAATAAGAATTCTACAGAATAAAACAGTTTATGTCCAAAAATTAATCTTCCTAGAGCATTTTAACTTGAGCATGCATCTCCCTGTTCAAAATGGTATCTTAAGAGAATTCAGAATTGCTCCAGGCTTCTCAGCCTGCATATGGAGATCCAAGTCTTCATAAAGAAATCTGTTAGATGATCTGCAACATATTCAGCAGATAAATATAAAGTGCTTGCTCTCATCATTGATCTTCCTGACTGGCAGATGATGTGTAAACAGAGTGATTCTAGTCTGATGGCTTATTACATATTTACATGAGGATGATCAAGAAGAAAGCTCCCTTTAATTAGATGGTGGGACCCTGTGGGGTCTCCTGCACACTTGATTTCCCTCAGAGCAAGTAATTTAAATCCTATGAATCATTGAAGCTCAGTATGCCTGTTGGGTTTTGACAAGTGTCTCAGTGTCCCACAGAGGCTAAAGCAAATGCAGGTTGAATGTATTTTTCCCCAAAACATGAGTGCTGTGCAGCTTTTTATCTACACTTTAATTCTCTTTTCTAAATATAAGGACCCATAGGTAAGAAATTCATAGTAAATAGCTAAAGTGAGGGAAATTAGGTGAAAAGCAGCACTTTGATATCAATTATAACTTTTTGACACACTTTTTTAACATGCATTCAAATAGTTGCATATAAAGAAATCTGACATTCTAGAGCTTCAGGCCACAGTATTTTCTCATTTGTACTTCTGTAAGTCACTGTGTCAGTTCCATCGCCTCACAACAAGAAGGACATTGAGGTGCCGGAGCAAGTCCAGAGAAGGGCAGTGGAGCTAGTGAAGGGTCTGGAGCACAAGTCTGATAACAAGTGGCTGAGGGATCTGGGATTGTTTAGCTTGGAGCAAAGGAGGCTCAGGAGAGACCTTGTAAGTTTCTGGATATACCTGAAAGGAGGTTGTGGTGAGGTGGGAATCAGTTTCTACTCTCAGGTAACAAGCGACAGGACAAGAGGACATGGTGTCAAGATGCAGAAGGGAGGTTTAGACTCGATGTTAGGAAAAATTTCTCCATGAAAGGGGTTGTAAATCCTTGGAAGAGACTGAGAAGGGAAGTGGTGGAGTCACCATTACTGGAGGTGTTCAAATAATGTGGGGATATGGCAATTGAGGACATGATTTAATGGTTAACATGGTGGTGGTGCTAGGTTGACAGTTGGACTCGACAATCTTCAGGTCTTCTATGATTGCAAACTTATAGTAGTTACTCAGGGCTTACAACAATATAAGAGATGTCCCATTATTATTAACTTTAAAGGATACTTTTTTTCCCCAGCAGACAGAATATATTCAGTGAAATCAGTAGCTCGGTTCTGATGAGCTAATAATTGAAAGAGAAATAGTAAGACTCTCCAGCATACACAGTGCTATGTGGATGTTAACTTTAGAAAGCATTTCAGAAGTTATTCAGCACAGTCAGTAGAAAGAGGAAGAGCAGGTTGTATAGTCTCTGCTGCTGAAGGTCTCTAAGAATAGATGAATTAAATTTCTCTGAGAATCAACACAGGGAAAGTTAGTGCAGCAAAATGAAGTAGATTCCCTCCTTTTATCTTTTTAAAATAGTTTTTCTGTGCTTTATGTGATTAAGCATTACATCACTCATAGACCTAGAATATGTATGGGGCTTTGAACAACTTGCTCTCATGGAAGGTGACCCTGCCCAGGATGATTGGAACTAGATGAACTTTAAAGATCTTTCCAATCCGAAAAATTCTGTGATTCTCTCCTATGAGAGAAAATCCATAAAGAATAATTTGTGGACCCAGGCAGAGGCCCAGACTGTGAGATTTGTTTGGAACAGCACAGGGACTATCAGTGCCATTCATCTTTAGGGCAAATCACGACTCAATCATTGTCACAGTTTCCCTTAAATTACCACAGGACTGTCTACACAAGAGCTTAGTTATTAGCTCTCTAAAATGCCATTTTCATAGAATCGCAAGGAATGTGTTGATTTGGAAATAATCCCAAACAGTATGAGAGACAGAAATGCCTGAAGGTGGTAAAAATTGAGAGAATGAAATGGGGAATGAAACATTAGAGAGTCTAAATCTACTTCTTTCAAGGATACTGGAACGAATAACCAATCTTTGGCTCTTTTTGAATATTTCAGTAGGCAGAAAGGCAAAAGAAGCCAAATTTTACATGAGTGTGTTTCTCAATGTTGGTCTCTTATGCAGATTCTCCATTTTCAGTGATGGGTAAATTTGCATAGGGATATTTCCATAAAAGGGTACACTTCTAGGTCCTACTTCTCTACTAATTTGTCTGTTTTCATTAAACTTGAAGGTATTTGCTTTTCACTCAGATACTTAATTTGGCTGAAATCTGTAGGATGTAACAGACAGACACACAGGCTGATCATTTGATTGCTCCCTGATGAATTAAGTATGAAAAAAAAAAGAAGAAACTGAGAATTATAGAGCGTATGACTGTATTATTAAATGAAATATGCCAGTGGCCATTTCCTGAGGTGGACTGATGCATAATGGCCCATGTTCACCCCAATAATCTATCCAAAAGGAGGTACTCATAGGCAAAAAATATCCACAAATAAAGTGTCTATAAGTATTTGATAATTCTCTAAACAGGCTTATGTATTGTTTGGGAGAGCTTAGGACAAAACAATGGCAGGAACTATTTTAGCAGTTTAGGTGACTGGGTTCCTGTGTAGAGAAAGAGACTTTTCAGAATTTAATTTGTTAATATAGGTACAGGCAGTATTTTATATACATGTCCAAATGTTTTTTAAGTCTAAAAATTTCTTTGAAAAGTTTTACTTACTACATGACTACCATGTCAGGCAACTTATTCCACTGTATGTCCACAGTTCTCCATTCCATTTCATCAGTTTTATCAACTTGCTGATGATGGAGCCAGAGGTACCTTCTGTATGAAGTTGTATAGCATAATCCATGATTGCCAGCATCTTCTCTGATTCATTTTGTTGATCTTCTGCCTTAGAAACATCTCCTTATATAAAAGCAAACATCAGCTCAGCTGAAATTTTTCTCATTCACTGGGATTGCCAGGACATGAAATGTGTCTTTGATAAGTGTCACATTTTAGCCCATTTTGTCAACATGATGATCATGACACAAGTATACCACCATTAAAAAAAAAAAAAATAAAAAAATAAAATGAGTGTTCAAGAAAAGTTGTTGTGATGATTAAGAAAATCAAGGAAAATTGAACTCAAAATTGCCCAAGCAAAAATGAGATAGAATAAATAATACAGCTTGATCAGCATTGCATTTAAAAAGTAATTTATAGAAGCCAAGAATATTTTCCTAAAAGATAGACTTGATGAAAAGTTTTTTTCTCTTTTAACATGAGGAAGCAATGGTTGTCACATTGCCATTCCATTAGTTTTACCTAAAACCATTTGTGAATGGTAGTAATTATCTGAAACCATTTCAGGAGCTCTTGATAGAAATGTTTTTTCACCAGTTAAAATATAGAAAGCAGTAACTTGAAACATACTGCACCAAGTTCCCAGCTAGTAGAAATTGCCACTTCTCCACTGACTTCCACAAGCACAGATTAAACAAGGTGTTATTAGTCCAGTAACACTAAGGCTCTCAAAAAATTGTTAAAATTCATTACTGTTGCTTTGGGACTAGTATGTATGAATTTGATGCACTTATTTTCTTAATTATGGTGACATTCTATGCTTTATCCTTTCTCTAATGGAAAATAACCTTAATTAAATAGAAACATAATCGCATGCTGTGTAGAGCTCTTGAAATAAGAAGTCAATTTTTATTGCTCAAAAATATATTAGAGAATTATTTTTCTTTGTAATAACTAGAGAGAAACAAAATTCAGTGAGAATCTATAAGAACTTTTTCCCTGAGGCTACACAATGCTGATGACTTTTGTTTTTTTAACATTTTCTTTTTCCTGAAGGAAACAGGATGGATGGCATCTGGAGAACACTTATTTTATGCAATCATGTAGCCCAGTCCAGGCTTTTCAATAAATGACCCTGTATCTCTTAAAATGAGGAGAAGTCAGATTTGAGGCTGGCTTGGGGATGCTTTGAGAAGCAGTGAAGATGAATGGTGGAGATAGCAGAGCAGGACTCTCTAACTGGCTGCTTCTCTGTAAGTAGCTTTCTGACATGTATAGGACCTGTAGGAATGGTGACACATCACAGAAGGGTCCATGCTTTCTCTGAAATGTGCTGTTGTTGGAATGTCACTGCCTTGTTGAAAAGCCTAGAGGGTTCCAGGGATGCTAAAGAGAGATTTCAATAAATGTTCTGGTGCTCTGTTTTCTCTCTGTTACCTTCTGGTACTCTCCAAAAAACAGGACCTGTTACAAAAAAAGAAAAGGTAGCCAAGGACATGACAGTGTGGTGATGACTTGCATAGGTTACTTTGAAAAGTGCCATGCTAAAGAGATTTGGTCACTCTTGAATGCTCTGGTTGGAGCCTGAACTCTTCTGGACCTAGCAGTTTCCCTGCATGTGTCAGTGGAGTCAGAATTACATTCTCTGTTTTATGTATCACCTATATTGTGCAGTGCTATTGCCCTAACTACTTTCTGGTACATTATAGTACGAAATGTGTTAACATACATGGGTTGTCTAAAGAATAAGGCACCAATGCCTCTTTTGGTTTGATATGATGCTTTTAATTTTTTTAAAATTGTCTTCTCTGTTACAGAATAATCACATAATTAAATGAAAATTTAAAAATTAGTTTGCATTGCTAAGCTACAGAAGACTGGATTTTCTCTGAGTCTTGATAGTGCAAATTATATATTAAATGCTTTGTCTTTGTACTTAGATATTCTAAAGCTTAATCAATGCAACAACCTTGTCCCTTGAGATAGGACACATAAGAAGCTTTGTAAATGATATTTCATTTGACTAGGACATTCATCCTCCTGAATTATATTCTGGTGGAAAGAAAATGATGAATTTAACGGAATATATGCATATTTGCTAACTCTGTTATTAACACATAGCTGGGATAGTCCATGATCTCCAGTTTTTCCAGGAGATAAGAATGGGTGGAGCTTAATTCTGAGTCACAAAGACAACTCAATAAGATTTTCTGACTCTTCTCCCTTATGAACCTGTTACCGAGTCAGTGCTTATACTAATATGTAATGCACAAGAGAAATATAGTCTAAAACATTTTGGCTGATTATTGGAGTGAACTAGCACATACATGCACAAGTGTGTTTCTGCATGAAATTCAATGTATTACACTGGTTTAAGGCAAGGAGTGTTTTCAGATACTTCCACAGTATTTCTGCATCTCCTATCAAGAGAGGATAGGTTTAGTTGTAAAAAAAAATAGCTTTGTTAAACAGTGCTTGGAAAGACAAGAACCACCATGAGTTCTGTAAAATGGTTATAGGATTATAAAGTATATGAGTCTGGGCTTGCCAAATTGTCATTATAGCAAAACCCTATATTTTTTAAGTTTAAAAAGTGTCTTTATGTGATTTACAGTTAATCCTGATACAGAAAGGAGCACAGAGGTACAGTGACGAGGGGCAGATCCCCAATAAGTGACATAAGCTGCTGTTAGGCTTGTCCTGGGAGAGCCTCAGCAATAGTGTCCAGTTGTCACATTAGGAAGAATGACAGGAAAGAAAGGTGAAAGTGTTTGGCAAGGAACAAGCATGGGGTGAAGGGATAAAATTATGCAAGGGGCTGGTCACACAAAGACAGGTAGCTGGGCAGTATCATAGGCATGTTCTATGCCTGATAAATATAGTCTATCTTGTTTTCTTATTAATTGCCATTTCTAGCTCTTTTCCTGGGTGAAGGACTCCCTATCGCTGTGCATAGGGTGTGTGTTTATGGGTGAATGAGTGCTGGCAACTAGCATGGGACCAGGAATCAGAACCTCGCGGCCAATCTGTCTATGGTGTCAGTGGCTGCAGAGACCAGAGCATGTGTACATTGTGTGTGTATGTATGACAGAGCATGACTGCCAGCCAAGATTAAGCTGGGATACTCAAAAAGAAGGATAAGAGGCTTGAGAGCCGGTTATTGGAGTGGCCATAAATCTGTGTTGAATAGCGGGGAGACAGACGTGGTCTGAGGGCTGCTGGTGGAAGCACTGCTAGGCAGGCTGAGTGGCTTGGGACAGCCACTATTCTTAGTAGGTAGGACATTCTTACATATATCATATGGATACTCTCATGTTACAGATGTATATGTTTCTCACTATTAGACCTTTACCATGAATTGCCATAGAAGGGGATAAGACTAGTCCATTTATGCCATCTCTATTTGTATGAGTGTTTTTGTCTGTCTTAATTTGTGTGGCCAACTGTGTATATTTGTGCATATTTGGTATGGTGTGACTGTGCCTATCCAGTTTTGTGCTCATCCTTCCTTTTGGCTTGACCTGGGGACACAAGGTTGCAGCAGCCTCACTTCTTGCTTCCAACACAATTCAGAAGCCTCTCAAACAAATACCTTGCTGTTGGCTGGATGTGTCACTTCCAAATGTTTGTGTTTGTTGGGTGAGCAAGTGGTTGATAGGTGAGGCTCAAAGAAATATACTAAATGGCATTGTATCAGGGTGGCAGCCAGGTATAAGTGCGGTTACCCTAAGCTCAGTTTTAGGGACAGTGTTCTTTAATGTTTTTATAAATTATCTGGATGCATGTACCTCAAGTAAATTTGGTGATGATATTAAACTAGGAGCTGTGGACTCCATTGAGGGTAGAGAGAGGTTACAGAGGGATCTGCATAGACTGTAGAGCTGGACAATCACTAACTATAAAATTTAACAAAAGCAAATTCTGTTTTTTCCACCTGGGATAGAAAAATCACAGTTACATATACAAGCTGGAGGACAAGAAGCTAGAGAGCAGCCCTGTAGCAAGAGATCTGGAGGGCCTGGTCAATGGCAAGTTCAATATGAGTCAATAGTGGGCCTCAGTAGCTGGAATGGCCAGCCACATCCTGGGGCACATCAAGTACAGCATTGGTAGCTGGTCGAGGGAGGCGATTACCTGCTCTACACTGCACAGGTCCAGCCTCACCTTGAGCACTGTGTACCGGTTTGGGCTCCAAAATATAAGAAGGACATCTCACTTTTAGACTGCAGCAAAACGAGAGGGGCCAAGATGGTGAAAACTTTCAAGGGTCAGCTGAAGACTCTTTGTTTGTTCAATTTGGAGAAGAAAAGTGTGAGAGGTGATGACCTCATCGCAGTCAACACCTTCCTCAGGACAGCAGTGAAAGGGGAGGTGTTGATCTCTCTCAACTGACCAGTGATAGGACACAAGGAAATAGAATTAAACTGTGTCAGAGAAGCTCAGATGGGATACCAGGAAAAGGTTCTTCATGAAGAGATGATTATTCACTGGAACAGGCTCTCCAGGGAAATGATCCCAAGCCTGTCAGAGTTCAAGGAGTGTATGGATGGTGCTCTTAATCATATGCTATAGCTTTAAGGTAGTCCTGTTAGGAGCAGGGAGGTGGACTCAGTGTTCCTTAAAGGTCCCTTCTGACTTTAAATATTCTATGATTCTGATAAAGAAACACACAAAGGTCAAAGAATCATTTCAAATCTCACAGATGGTGCTTTTTTTGGCACTTGATACTTTTTCCCCAGTCACCTTCTGCATCCTTAGTACACCTTTCCCACAAGATCTCCTAAAAGCAATCCACAACAGGGAATAAATGGGATTCTGTGAAGGAGATAAGAAAAGTGCAATGAAAAGCTAAATTTCATCAGAAATTTTCAGCTACAGGATGGACTGCCTGACATATAGGAAAGAAAGGGGAGCTCAGCTGGCATTTATCATTGCTGAAGAGGTATGTAGTTGCATAGCACAAGAACCTGACTCTCAGAGAAATGACAGTTTTGATTTTTTTTCTATTAAAGAGAAATAATCCACAGATGATGAAATTAAAGAACTACAAGAACACAAAAAGGATGAAGGAAACATTTCATTTCGACATATTTGCATGCCAGTAAATGAGACCAAGCAGCCTTCTGCGAGGATACTACAACAAGATTTGGCTAACCTCAGTTCAGTTCCATGTTCTTGCAGAAAATTCTCACAGTATCATCAGGGTGCTCACCATGGAGTGCTTTTAATCTTTCTTCTGGCCCGTAGAAATTTAAGCTTCAAAGTTTTGGGGAAAGGACAGCTCTCTCAGTGGTCAATGTAATTTCTTTTTCTGCTTGAGAAAAGACACAATTTCATATTAGCAGCTGCTTACTGAATGGGAAAGTAATCTTGACATGGTGTTGCTATTCATTATCATCTAAAGCAATGCCTATGCTAAGGCTAATTTTTGATCAGAGATGTTGCGGTTTAAACCCAGCCCGCGACTAAGCCGCGGACAGTCCTGCACTCATTGCCCCCACCAGCAGGATGGGGAAACAAAGCAGAAAAGTAAAAGTGAGAAAACCTGTGGGTTTAGACAAAGACAGTTAAATAAGTAAATCAAAAGCCACTCACATGAAGAAAGCAAAACAAGGGATTCATTCACTGCTACCCATGGGCAGGCAAGTGTCCAGCCATCTCTGGGAAAGCAGGGCTCCATCATGCGTAGCAGTGACCTGGGAAGAAAAACACTATCACTCTGAACATGTCCCCTCCTTCCTCCTTCTTTCTCCAGCTTTGTATGCTGAATATGATGCCATACAGTATGGAATATCTCTCTGGTCAGTTGGGGTCAGCTGTCCCAGCTGTGTCCCCTCCCAACTCCTTGAGCATCCCCAGCCTATTTGCTGGTACTATGGGGTGAGAAACAGAAAGGTCCTTCATACTGTGTAAATAATTAAAATATCCCTGTGTTACCAGCAATGTTTTGTTTACAAATCCAAAACACAGGCCCATCCCAGCTTCTAACTCTATCCCAGTCAAAATCAGCACAGCAGATTGCAACCATTCTCTATTCCAACAATGCTGTGCTTTGCACTCATCTTAATAATCTTCTTCCTTACTTTCATCAGGCATCTGTCTACCAGTCATGCTACAGTTTTGCCAGTGTACTTACTGTGTCTACATGTGAGCAGCATCTGCTCACCCAGACGTGTTGAACACGGATCGTATTACTGCATACTCCTGATTGCAGAAACAAGGCTGGCAGGAGGCTCTAGACCTGGCCTGAATCTCTTCAGCCATCTGGTGCTTGCTGGCTTTGTAATCCCAGATCATGCCAAGATTTATAACAAAAGCATTGGTTTTACAGATAAAAACAATTGACAATAGTGGCTTTTTGCACAGGAATGCAAAAATCAGAGAGCATAGTTTCTTTCTGCTGACAGCTTCCTTCAGTCCCATCTGGTATTCTGTGTGCTCTGATTGAACCCATATACCATTAGAGGCAGTGACACATGCTAACAGTTGCTATAGCTGTGATCCAAATACAACTAACAAAATCTTTCCTGAATTGTAACTTTGTGCAACTTGAATGTCTTCTATTTTTATGCCTGAATCTGGAAGTTTCTTTCCCTTCTGTATTTTAAATAGTTTCCTTTTTTTTCCCCCCCAAGATTGCATGATGAATTTAATTACAGCAGACAGATAAGTAGGAGTTCCAGTAGGATTTCAATTTGTAGACTTTGTATGTGAGTTACTTTGAATTTCATTTCACTATGGAAGGTTTTATTTCCAGGAACTACACAACTAAAATGATTGTCCTTTTGAGGTGAAAAAAAAAAAACCCTTACCTTCTATTTTCCTTTTTCATCCATTTAGAGTACCTTTCTACAGATTTTTAAGAAAATATTCTGAGACTTTCATATATGCTTCTTCAGCTTAATCATTGCTGAGTACATGACCTGGATAACATACCAGTTTAATTTCTGCAATATTTATTCAATCCTAGGTAAAAAAAAAAACAGATGTAATACAAATTCTTTGCAGGATAATCTATTATCCTGCAAACTTCCTGATATCAGTGAAAAAGGATTTTTATATTGCTACTTATATGCCACTTCCTGATGAGCCCCAGATACACTGAAGATCCTGATGTGTGACTCCTACTTAAGATTAGCCCATTTGTTTCATATGAGAAAGGGCTGAAATTGCCTGACCTATTTTTATTCACTTTCTTTCTCACTTAGCTGTAAGAAACTTTTCTCCTTTTCTTTTTTCTCCTTTCCCTTCCTATTCCTCCACATCTAGCTATCGATTTACAATTGCTGCAGGGCCAGCATTTCTCAGAATATGTAACAATGGGTGATGTTTAATCAAAAAGCAAATAATAAAGGGAACAAAGGCTTCAAAATCAAGCTTTTGTGATGAAAGCCAGGTGAAAAAATTCTGTCATGGCACACTATAAAATGCAGGTGTTCTACAGTGCGGACGTTCAATCAACATTACATGATGTCTCTTGCAGAGAGTATGGCTTCTCCTACAGCGGGATTGCTAACTCCAGGGCCTGGCAGACCTGCATTCACACGCCTGATTTACCTACCCTACTGTGACTGATGGGAAGTCATTTGTCCATTCTGTTCCCTTGTTCTCTATTAGTCTCCTTGAGGTTTTGTGGTCGGGTTTGGGGGATTTTGTTTTATTGTTTGTTTGTTTTAATGGACGGGGAGTAAGCTGGAAAGCTATACCTTGACCCCACAGTTACAGCTTTTGCTGTTGCTCTGCATTGCACTTATACTACTTTGCATTGTCCTCTGACATTTCATTTCTTTAGCTGTGATGGACTTGATAGAAACCCTGTGTTTTCCAAAATCTTTTAAAGACAGCAAATTACAGTAACTTAGAAAACTTAGTCAAATCAAAACATTTTTTAGCCAGTGAGGGCAAGATATCACAGGGAGGAAAAGGATTTCAACAAAAAATGGGTCTGTCTCACACTGCAATCTCTCCTGTCAGTCTTCTGTAAATTCACCTTTGCTCAATTGTCTTTGTTTCTGGGTTGGAGAAGAGATTTTACGTTACATTTCCTTTAACATGGCCTCCATGTGTGTCTCTCAGTGCCGCAAAAAAGGAGAGGGTAAATTTTAGAGTTTTGCAGGAAATCTATTTTAGAAGAAATACAGTGAAGCATCTATGTTAATATTGGCATGTAGGGGCTATACGTTCATGTTCACTACCAAGGAAAGAGAAAAGTATTAGCCTTTATTTCCAGAGGTAACATCTCAGATGAATTTAATTACTTCAGCAGCATTTGGGTTTTTTTCAGGTAAATGTCTGTAAGACCAGGTAGCACCGGAATGATGAAGGTAAGTCATGGTGACATTTTATAAGGTCTATGATAGGAAAACACAATGTACATGAGTGTTTTCAACTATACTTTCTTCAGCCTCTACATTTCTATTTGTATTTAATGCAATTATGTATTTCTCAGAATTAGTCACTGTATAACTGCCCAGAATAGAAGGATGTTCAAGAGAGATTGTTGATACTTTTTTGCTAAACTTGCATCAGTTTTGAACGTAGTTGTAAAAGTACAAGTGCTAGAAGAATTGCTAGCTTGATGTTCACTATTAATGCTCCAGGATACACAGGATGAATCATTTTACTTTGACTGAGGGCGCTGCAGTGATAACATTACCCCTCAGTAAAGTAAAAACATATTTTAACTTATTGTCGCTTGACAAAGCTGATATCACAGACTTTCTCCTGTGCAGTGTTTAGAAGAAAGTTATTTGATTTTTTTTTTCCCATGGATAATTTCTGTGGGAAAATGCATATGTAGAGGGATAGGTTACTTTATCCTTCAGGCACAGTGAATAGTTTTGTCCAGCTCTCAATGTATGTCCAATAATACTGCCTGTGAATGTGAAAAGGTAAAAATGCATAAACTTCACTGATTTCTATCTTAACATTATGAAAATGTGATATCTGATATCTACTGTCTATTTTTCCGTACATATATGTAGAAAGTGTGTGAATTAATGTATGTTGATACCATATACTGCATTTCTATAGAGAAAAACATAGCTGAGCCTTTTCCCATTATCCTCTCTGCTGGCTGTATTATTAGTAATACACATTACAAATAACTTCTTAGACATCCAGAAATGAGGAACACTTGGGGAGCAGAGAAATACCCACACGTGCCCCAAGAAGCCATTGAAGTTCATTCATTTAACATTTTTCTACTAGATATAGTAATTTGAGAAGTTAGTCATCTCTTTTAAAACCACGTCTTGTTATAGCCCTAACTGATTTGTTATAGCCCTATCAGCCCTATCCAGGCATTGGATCTTGAAATAAATTCAACTAAAACTAGTATTCTTCTGCATTTAAAACAGAAGGTTTTGCCTTCTCTTCAGGTTTCTATCATGTTTTACCAAATTGTGGTTACTCCAAGGGGAAGAAATGAAAACGTGGTATATAACCTGTTAATCTACCACACTCTACAGAATCAAAAATGAGCAGTTGGTAGGCAGCAGATAAAACACAAAAATCTGTTCAATTCTTTGCAGCATGTGTTATTTCAAAGGTGAAACACCATACCAAGTTTGAGAAACAAATTGGTAAGGTTAAGGTGAAATGACCATACAGGAATGTCCTTTGACTGAAAAACCATAAATTATCCTGCAGAGGATCCTAGATATTAATAGTAGCTGAGAGAGGGGAGCTGAAGGGTAAGATGCATCACTTGAAAGATGGTATTTCCAACAGTACAATTCACTATTTGATCTTAAATTCCGATATTTCCTACACAAAGTTTCATTTAGGATTTTGTTATTCAAAGCAGGAGTACTAGACAGCTCTGATAAAGTAAAATAAAATCGAACACCCCTTTGCAGTTTCAGAGACAATGATCATGTTCACCTAGGAAACTCCTACATTGAAACCTCACCTTTCCAACTAATTTGGTTTAAACCAATAGTGATATTTAGAACCAAAATGCTCAAATCATTTAAAATTTGTGAACCAAATTCCCTGCTCTGACAAAGATGTACTCAAGCAATCTTTAACACAGAAAATGAACAAGTTAGAAAACATCATTTTTTAATTTGATCTTTATGAATTTCTTATCTGTTTCAGAGAACTAACATGAGCTAAAGTATTATAAGACATCTTTGAATTTGGATTTTTTTTCTGAGGGAGAACCTAGAGGTGTAGAAAGCTGGATAGAATAGAAATACACAAGGCACAAGCATATAATCCAAGAATTTACTAATAGGGGATTTCAGTAAATCCACCAGCACGCAGGTTAGAGAGAAAGGGAATGATGATCTGAGGATATTTTTTGCTTTTTGACATTGATAATTCATATATGTAAAGTGATTTGGATTAAAATAAAACCAATATCAAATATTTGTGCTTAATTACCCAGCATAACAGAATGGACTTGAAGGTGGTTGCATGTCTTTAGTGAAGTTAGAAATAGTCTTACATGAGACATCTAAGGGTCTTTGACCAAAGACAAACTAAAATTAAAACTATTAGTGCTTATATTAAACACCTGCAGTAGGATAAAAAAATAACCACATACCAATACTGTCATAATCACAACAATATGATATTTCAAAAGCTGTCAAAAAAATGAAGCAGAAAGATTTTGAAAAATCATTATGTTTTGGCCAAACTTTAAAATGGTGTTTTACTATGATTTTGTGTGAGGCAACTCTCATTGTTCCCTGACCTACAGTTTTTTGAGAACTTCAGGAAAAAATTACTCTATTTTTACACTGAATAAGAATTTCAGCATCTAAGAGACTTTTGTTGTTTTGGCTGGGGTTTTTTGATAAGTTGCGTTTTGTTTTTCCTTACTCTATAATTTAAATACCAAATTTATGAGAGCCTGAACTTTAACTTAAATAATATAGGAATTCTCCATCTCTGTGTAAAAGGAAATTTTTGGAAAAACATAAGCAAGAGGCATTCTAAGCTGAAGACAGTACAAATGCATCAATAAGCTTTTAATTTTATTTAGGCTTTTGTGTAATGTTTTCTACCTTATGATTCAGAATAACACAATTAAAAATGAAAAGTTAACAATATTTTGAACGCAGGAGAAAACATGAGTAAGCATATCTCTAAAATACCTTCCATTTGATGTATTTTTGCTTTTCAAGAGTAAGTTTTTGCTATAGTGGAAAGAGACAGACAATGAGCTATTCACTCCTAATTTGGAACCCATACCTTTGTCACTGTATTCAGTTGTAGGATCACTGAATTCACAGCTCAAAAAGTATGTTTAATGAACACTGAGGAGATTTCAGGTGCAGAATGAGCATACTCACACAGAAAATAGGCAAATGTCTACCTTTCATATTGTATGAAAATTATAAACTAATTTAGGATATTATTTAATATATATTTTACATATATATTCACCTAATTCTCTGCATCTGATGCAACTGGGTTTCAATCCAGGACAAAGAAAATGAAGCAGAATGGCACTGCTGGATGATCCATCCAATAAACAGAAAAAGGCAAACATCTGTTCTCCTTTCCTGATCCTCTGATCCTCTTTACAGTGTTTGATCTGACTGATTTGCATATCCTAGTACCGTCCTTTAAAGGAAAGTATGTTGGAAATGGCTTCAGTCCCCCCGTAATGGCCCATCCTCTGTGTTGTAGCTGAAACCTGTAAATCCTGTTCCTAGGGTATTAACAAGGAAAAAATACTGACATAATTGTAAAAATTACGTGTAAGCTTCAGGAGACCGGGAATGTGTCATGCCAGCCAGCTTTCCTAATGCAATGTGCAGACACATAATTTACTTCAAGGTTGGCTCAGTGTTTGCATGATATATACTCATGGATAAAAGAAGTCAGTGCAAGGGAAGACAGGAGAGCAGAGATCTAGAAAGAAGTCCTTACTATGTAGTTTCTTTGGAATCAAATTTATGGTCTTGTTTTTATCACCACTAAAATGACATTCAGGATAGTTGAAACACTACCTCCAGGCCAGTGGTCACAATTGGCATGACCTTCTTTTATTCAAGGAAGAAATAGTCATCTTGTGAAGGACTTGAAACTTACTGGTAGCCCAAATGCCCTAGGAGCTAAGAATTGTTGCATATTTTAGCATTTTCTCCTCAGGTAAGAAGTATTGCTGTGGGGTTTTCCTAACATCTAACTAAACAACTGGATATCTACATATGAATTTGAATCAAGAATACAGAAGCGCCAATCAAAAAAAAAAAAAAAAAACAAACCCACAAAAAACAAACAACCAAACAAAAAAAACCACAAAAAACACACAAAAAACCCCCATCCACAAAATCAAAAATGTTTACCAAGAAACCACTTCAATAAAGACACTACATACCTTTCTTTGCCTAGGGAGTTAATTCACGTATGAAATGTATGTCTTAGCACATGCCTCCAGGAAACACAGTCACTGTGGATAGCAGATAAAAACCTAGAATAAGGGAGAGGGATTAGAATTTCCTTCATATTTTTAAATGTAGTATTTTTGATTTAATTGTACTTTTTAAGAAACAAATTAGCTTTCAATAAGCATATAACTTAATTTAATATCATGCACTCAGACAGGACTGTTATGACATTTCCAGCAAAAAGCTAATATATAAGAAGGTTTTAAGGCCAAAAGAGACCTTTAGTTAATCTAGTCTGACCTCCTCAGTATCATAGGCCATGAAAATTGTTATCATTTTATGTTAGGGCAAAAATATGGTCTGTTCAAAAGACAATTAAAAAGTTCTCCATTAATGAAATATGAAAAAGGTTGGTCACTTAAACAGGAGAAAAATGGTGTAAAGATTAAAAATTAAAAAATTAATATCCTGTGTAAAAATAAGAAGACTAAATATAGGCTAAGTCAGCTTCTACTTATAGTGACATATATTCTGGTTTTAAACACCTTCAAGGATGACTTTCAGTAGCACTTCTTTCTTCAGCCTTTTTATACATCCCATAAATTAATTCCATGAGATACTGAACCATGCAAGTTAATGTTAAATACTTTCTGTGTTTAGTGCTCCTGTTGTGTGAAAAAACATTAATCTTCCATGAACACTGATGTTCAAACTAAGGAATGATAATTTATATCTACAAAATAAAAAGTTTTATCATTAAATTAAATACTATTTTTTACTTACATTGCACTTGAAATTTCCTTAACAACGTGTATTAAGTCATAATAGAGTTTACTTTTTGCTTCATCTTCCATCTCCAATTTTTTTCAATTATATTAATAATGCTTGACTAATGATGTTAACATAACTGGTTTACACAGAAACATCAGTCTAACTGCTTCAGTTTGTAACTTCCTCAGTGACCTATTAATGGACAATGATCCAACTGAACTGCTGAAGTGACCAGAGAACAAGAAAAAAGAAGTATTTTAAATATATAACTAATTTGGTATATATGAAGGGAATTAGAGCATGTATATGGACATTCAGAAAACCCCCAAAATGCATGTGAATGAACAAACATTTTGTTATAGAAAAATCATGGCAGATTTGATAACTCAGAACATCTGTATATGTAATCTGTAAACTCATTAATATCAGGTCATATTTCAAAGATGCATAAAATAGTTCCTCCCTTTACCCCTCAGAAAAGAGAGTCACAGACAAGCTACCAAAATCATGAAGCTTGATATTATCTATGATGAATTTTGTCTTTTGTTCAAAAATTTGAAATTTATATTCAGTAGTTGTTTCATTGTTAAACAGAATACTGTGAAAATTGCTAAATCAGGACCAACTCATGAACAATTCCTGATTCTGATAGTCCCAGTACTGGTATTTTTCCTATTAGGACATATCTCACTTCTTCTGCAACAGCTTACCTCCCTGTGACTCTCAATCAGAAACTACATGGCCTCAGAGACCAGAAGGCTTTTATCATAATTGAGTACAATATGAATGAGCATGAGTGAAGCCACTCTTAGTTTAATCACTGTAAGTTTGTATTTTAGCTCCCAAGGAAAAAAAAAAAAACAAACTAAAAAATCCAACCTATCCTGAGTACATAGAATACAAACAACCTCCCTAATAGTCAGGGTTTTTGGAGGTTCTCTGTGCTTGAAACGGTATGTGGATATAAAGAAATGAAGCACATGTTTTTTGTATTAAACAGAACAAGTTATGTCCCTTATTGCTCACTGCTGTCAGAGCTCTGTGGCAGATATGTTCAAAGTGCTGTGCTGCTGAGATTGTGATTAATGGCAGTTATCAACTTGGACTCTCAAAGTGCCATAAAAATGATGGCAATCAGAGTGTTTATCTAACCAGTGATGTATGACATATAAAAAAATGGGGAAAATGTTAATGCATGCTGAGCGTCATTAGTAGATTAAACTTTAAAAATAATTTTTGGTGTATTGTATTTTGTGATGGGTTAATTATAGTGATTTAAGCTCCTTTAGCAAGGCCTTTGGATATTTGACTTCCATGTAAATAAGTGGCTGTTCATAGCTTAACCTGTTACTATGTCAGAGGCTGAAAGAGTACAGAGCTAACAGAAAAAAAAGCTGAAACTGCTAGATGTGGGAAGCACTGAAGACATCATCACAGAACTTCTTTTTCTTTACCGCCAGCTCTGTTATTTGTCTCACTGCAGCCACAAATCTTGAGGCATTTATTTCTGGTCCAATTTCACTTCTACTCAGGTGTCTGAGCTTGACTTTCCTCATGCTTGCAAGCAAACCTATCTAATTTCAAATTTAATCAAGGATAAGAAGGAATGACAAACAAGACTTAGCAAACAAGGCAAAGGGATTTTTCTCCTATTGATTTGCAAGATTAATTAAGAGCTTTGTAAAATAAAATGTGTCCCAACATAAATATAGTGAAAATATCATCTGTAACTTTTTGAATAACTGATTGGAAGATGAATCCACAAACCCAGATAAACAATTCTTTGCAATGTCTATCATCATTCAACTAAAATGATCAAATACGCTAAGTAGCAGATGTGCTCTTGCTTTCCTCTGTTGAACAAAATTTGCATTAATTTTTCTGGAAGCAGAAATGTCATAAGCTTCACAGCCAAAAATGTGGTTATACTAGTTCAAAGGCCAGCAAAATAGTTAACTTCTAATTCCACATAGAAATTAAAGCCCAACAAAACTATCAGCTAGTACAATTCATAGCCCAGGAAGCAGGCCAGATATCTCTATCCCTGACTACATACAATATGCATGATATACGTAAAGATAAAATTCCTGTATATTTAATTGCAAGATTCAGATCCAAGACAATCCTGCCAGGAAATGATTTTCAGAATAAAGGGAGATTTCCATATCTGAGGGATCAGTCTCATTGTTGCCATAGAAACAAAAAGAATAAATCCCATGCAAGCTTTTAAAATGCATGTTGGTGACAGCAGGGATAAAGGAAAAGTTAGAACAAACTGAAGTATTAAGTACAAAGGACTTGTGTTTTATATGAAAAATATCATTGAGCCTCTATTCTTCTCACTCTTCAATTTAGTACAACTTAATCAGTAAATTATTACAACAGTTCTAAGTTTAAACTCAACAAATACAATGCCCCAGCTTCTTTGCTTCATATATTTGGTGTTTCACAAGACCAAACACCAATGTTGAATAAGGATCAGATTTTCAGAGACATACCATGTAACATAAAAACCAGGAGTATCAGTTAACTGTTACAATTTAAGGCAGATAACTATATTATGTACCTACGAACTCCTGTCCCTAAGGAATCCGTTATTCCTTGTTTTTTAGCAAAGCTGCCTCTGGAGCACAGTAGACCCATGTCGCCAGTTGCATCAGCTAGATCCAGGTTCAGCACCACTTTACAGATTTCTCATCTAGCTACAGTCTGTCTCTTCCCATTTGAGAGCAATTCTCCTTTTTTCTGCACAAACAAGTACCCTTTTAAAATGTTACTTGCTTTCCTTCTCCCTCCTTTAAGTGACAGGCCAAATGGAGGACCTATTACCTATTGAAAACCATCTGCAGCAGACCTTGACTGCTCAGAGTCCTTGAAGGTCTGTGAGAAGCTCAGTGGGTACATTTTAGACACATGCAGCCCTATCCGTTGCCTTCAAGTAGTGTAATTGGGTCAGAAAGGAGCAAACTCAAAGTATCCTCCCTGTGGAAAAGTCATCACTTCTACAGCTGATTGAACCAATTCCCTGGCTCCTGAATAGGGAATATTTCAAAAGCAGGGCATGGGAGAGGGATGGGGTACTGCAGTCTGAACAGGCCGGTCATAAGTTCCTCGTGTACATTAGCACTTCTGTGGCATGTTACCTCCCCTAAGGTGAATATTAACTGATCAACAGAACTGGGAGATGATTCATAGCTCCCTGATAGCTAATCAGTGCTCCTTGTGTCAAGCAGATCATGGGAGCTGGAGAGAAACTCTTTAGTGCTTTTGAGTATTCCTAAAGCAACACATCATCAGAACAAATAGTAGAGGAAGTCAGGGCACTTCAAACACCTTAGTGTTTTTGAAGTCACATTTTCTTCCCTGACTGCTCTCTTGTTCACTGATGCAAAGAACCAGTGACTGCACCTAGTGATAGCAAATTATGACTTCCACTGTGGTAAAATGAAGATTCAGCCACAGCCAAACAAGTTGCTGCAGTGTGGTACATTTAAGTGTAGAAAAGTTTCCAAAAAGAGCAATTCCATCTTTAAACCTGTTGCAGCAAACTACAGAGGCCCACGTAACTCAATGCTGCTGAGCCACTTGATTTCCTTTATGTGCAGGTATGATTTATCTTAGAGTTATGATTTATCTTAGACTAGACTCTCTGGCTCAATAGTTCATTATATATTTCTACAATCAAAACTTTATTTTGTTGCATATCGCAAAATTGCCTTTATTTCTTGGTTCTATTTTATTCAGCTAAGCTATTTGGACTCTATTAATGTACCTTCTAGATCCATAATTGTGATACAATCATTTTGACAATGGTGGGATGTTGTTCAGTGAGATTTGTGAGTATTTTTTTCTGCTTTCTTATATGTTTTCAGATTTGATGTATATAGAAATTAGTTTGAATTCATTTGAATCCTCTGCAAATCCATAAAAAATGCAAAAATACAGATCTGAGCATAACTTCAATAGCAACATTGTTGATCTCCTGCACCAGCTAAAACTAAATATATCTGTGTCATTTCAGATATGTTCATCTAACATAGTCATGATATTTCCAGGAAATCCATAACGGTGGTTTACTTCTGTGAAGATTTTGTGGGATCTACCCTGAATGACCTGTGCTGTGGTTGAATCCCAGGTCTTCTCAATCACGGACATGGAACCACATGTTTATAGAGGACCACTCAGGAAGGTCACAGAGGATACCCTTGTTTGCAGGATCCTGTCATGTCTGAAAACTCTTATAATGGATTTTCCTCGTGGTCTTCAGTTTTCTGTTTCTAGATCTAATAGTTGTGGCTTTTCTTCTCTTTCTATCTATGTCACACTTTCTCATGTGTTTATTCTTATCTTCAGTTCTAGACTGATATTTTCATTATGAGAATTTTCAGGTGAAAGAAGTTTTTTCTTCTCTGAAAATTCTCATAATTACCTTTCTATGGAGCAAAGGAGAAAATTAAAGTCTTTACAACTTAAAAAAAAAATTAGAAAAAGTAAAACATACTGCAATAAATCAACTCATAGTATTCCATACCAAAAAATATCTGGTCTTCACACACCACTGGTAAAATATAAGTATTCTGCAGGATGTCTGTACTTCACAAGATGAAGTAGCACCATTTAATATCACTTACATTTGAAACTTTGGAAAACCTTGGCTTAATAAAACAAATTAAATTAAAATTAATTCTGTTACAAAATACCCCAGGGTTAAAAAAGTAATGGTCAAAGGGGGTAAAATGAATGAGCAGAATCAAAACGGATTCTTGTAAAATTAGTCTTGTTACATGTAATGAAATAAAATTAAATATAAGGGGCAGAAACACAGAAGAATTGCTGAAAGAGAATGACAGAATGTGACTTCAAGGGATTTTATTTTGTTTTGCTTTCCTTCTGCCCTTTTATTAGTGACTGAACCTTAAAACCTGGGCTTAATTTTTGTATTGAATGTAATTTTTCCTATAGGTCAGGTTATTACTTAATAGTTAGTGCTCTTATCAAAACAAATAGTAGAATCATGTGAACTTTAATGCTAATTAGTGAGTAATGTCTAAAATTGGCAAGTTTGGACAAATCAATTATTCCATGCATATATATTATTTGAACTGTAAGCTGTTCTGTAACAACATTTTTAGCAACCAGTTTCAAAGAAACAGCTAATTATGGATTGTGAACTTTCTAAATGAGACAATGCTATTAAAGAGATTTAATTGAATAAAGCTACAGTAGTGGGGTGAAATTCTTTTCAGATTTATCTAAATGAAAGTGTGTCAGTGTTAGCAAGAACAGAACTTGTTTCACTGCATTTTCAAATATATTTGGCCTCTCTGTTTATCAGTCTGACTAAGAAATAGTATCTAAACCTGGGCACTTTAAATATTATTTAAATTATATTATAAATATAATGGTCTTTGAATCTAATATTTTTACATATGTATCTAATAGTGTCCATATGAGTGCCTACTCAAACATATACAATTTGATAACCAAATAATATTTAGTCTTTTAAATAAATTGATTAGACTATACATAAATTTGTATTTCCTGTACTTGATATATGTAGATGATATGTACAATTGCATAAATAATAAGCATAAATGAACTCACATTTCTTTTTTTTATCATAATATGTATTTATTTTAATTTTTTTATCACATTACAGTTTCATAGAATCATAGAGTTGCTCTGGCTGAGAAAACACTTTCCTTAAAGCTTATTTTTGTCATGTCTGTTTATATTTTAATAAAATATCCTTTGCCATGAAGTACCTGATGCTTCTTGTTAAACCAGAAATTTACTTTAAAATTTGAATTGTTAGTGTTCCCACATGGTTATCTCCGGTTTTGAAAAAGAAGATTTCATATAAGGATGAGTGTGCTTGTCAATTAGAAAGCAGTGCTGCTGAGAGTCTGTGTTAGATATCTCCTGATGCTTCCAGAACTAATTCCACAATTAAGTAAAACGATGTTTTGCTTCCCTCTGTGCTCTGTTTCTGCTCATCTCTTATTTCTTTTCTTGCTACCACACTTACTTCCCTGTCTTTTCATCTTGGAATACTTTTTGTCCTTAACTTTTGAATATAAGATGTGAAATCTTAATATTTTTAAAATGCTGTTCCATGAATTTTGAAATGAAATGTAGGTCTCTCAAGTCTGAATCTTTTATGAGGTACATTTTTTGACTACTAGAGGCTGGAGGCATATAATTTTTAGGTAGGTGTGTTTGGTTTTATTTTTGTACACCTTGAGACAAGTGTTAAGTCAGCATTATTCCAAAGAGGAAAGATAAAGCAACGTAAATGTTAACAAGCCCTCTATATTTTCGTTGGGGTTCATTTTCTTCTGTTGCACATTTCATCAGAATAGCATCAAAAACTTTTGAATCTCATGTCTGTTCTTTTATTTGTTCTAGACTAAAACCAAACCTTGAATTGAACTCTGAAGTCTGAGAGGGAGAGAAAAGTTATAAACAACAAGCCATGCAGACCTCTAAATATTACTTAAGATTGCTTTCCAGTGTCAAGATTTTATGAACCAATATCTTCCAGCCTGCCAGATCTAGGAAGGATTGCCATCTCTCATAGCAGGGGAAGACTCTCCTCTTTCTAATGTGATAAAGCATCTATTTGAAGTCAGATGGCTCATGAAATACTAAAATCTGTCACTAATCCAGGATTAAATATTGATGGTCCTGTAGTTTCTCTTACTCATTCCTTCTCTTCTTGCTCTGAACCCCAGCAGTATGGAAGAGACAAAGAAAGGGATATTCATATGTGGAGAAAAAGAGAATGCTACCTTATACTGGGCTATCCTGTGTAACCAAATATGTTATTGGGGATCTATTAATAGTCACACCCACTCTGTTGGAAGAAAAAGAGGGAATGATTTTTCCTAGACTTTTATCTCCTTCTCCCTCTTCAGGTCTGCCACATCACCTTTTGAGAATGTTCACTTCCCTGTGAGTGTTCAAAACACCATATTTCTGTTGATAATTCTGCTATGTCTCCTCTATATGGCCTACAACACATTTAGAATCAGGGCTGAGATTTCCAGAGAGGTTGCCTGGAGAGCTGCCCCAGTGGCAGAAGATCCTGAGTGGCATGGAATGTGGGAGGACATAGGCCAGGTTCTGAAGTAATACTCTGCTCCAATAATTTGGAAGCTCCCCCCTCAACAAATACATAACCCAGCATGGACCAATGAACTAAATCCATATCCTGGGCAATAGTAAGTGGCTACTGAAATAATAATTGTATTTGTATATAGTTACATGTATATATATGCACAGTTGAAAGGTACTCGTTTGGGCATGATATGGAATAAGTGGTGGAAAATACCTTGAGTAACCCAAAATATTATGGTATTCCATATCTATCTGTGTAGCTGGAAATGGAACTGCTGAGGTTTGGAGTGCTGAGTCTTTTTAAGATCAGGGGACTCAAGAAGAAGCCCTTTCAGCTCTTGCTTTTCCCTAAAGTTCTCATGGGAAGAGCTGAAGCAGCACAGTGCAGGAGCCTTCTTTTGTTTCTCTCTGGGCTGCAGAGGGGATTGCTTAGAGTACATCCTCTAGTGGCAGCCACAGAAGCTGCATTTCACAAGTTCCTAACTGTTTCGTAGGGAATTCTGCAACACCTGTGTCCAGCAAAAAGCTGGAGCTGGTCAAGATCAGGCCACCATTCTTCAGTGCTCCAGGTGACATTTTCTTCCTCCCTTATTGGGACAGCAGCCAGAGACAGCAGCACCGACACCCGATGGACCAGAGGCTGACACTGTGGGGCCAGAGCTCCCCGAGCAACGCCATTAATTCCCATCTGCCACCAGAACTGCTTTGCAAGCTGCTAACGTCACAGTTTTTTCTTCCAGGGGAAAGGTTGAGCCAAGTAGGGTTTGTCTGCCATTTTCTCTTTGTCTCATTCCACAGGGTCATCGTGGAGGGAGTCATCAGGGGGAGGACTTTTCCATTATTTTTGTTTCTCTTTGTGCCCAGGAAGTCTTTGAGATTTAGCAAGTTTGTACCTACGCCTGAAATATGTTGCTTTTTTTTTTTTTTTTTTTTTTTTTTTTTTATTTTTTCACTTATATCTACTCTCATTGATCTCTCCTTGTTGGTGAAAAAGGGAGTTGTAAAAACTTAAAGGGGAGATGGTGCATGTTGGAGTGTCCCCCCCTTAACTTGGCTTAAACCAAGACACGGGCTCTGAAATTTCTTTTGAAAAATTTTGAAGTTCATTTTAGTCAGTGTCTCTGTATTCTTATTATCAGGGATGAATAGTGTATAGCCTCTTTTAAAATGATCTTCAAAAGCAATAGAAGAATTTTTTCCCTACAGAATACAGCTATCATTTAAAAAGGGAAGGATAAGAGAAGCTTAAAAGTCGGGAGTTCAGCTGAGAGACATTTTGTGTATTTAACAGGTTTATGCAAATCTCAAGAGCACCAGTTAGAGGCTTAATTTTTTTTTAATTGTTACATTTAAATTAGGAGTAAATTAAAATGTGCTGAGAGTAGCTCTGATAATTTATGCATTGCAGTCTTTAAAAGCTTTTCTGTAAAAAAAGAAAAAAAGGTTTTCCATTCATGTCAGAAAAATTATTTAACTGCATTCTACAGTGACATAGCTGATAGTAATCAAAAGGCTTAATCTCTCCAGTTGGCTCTTTAGTGACCTTTGTAGAATGTTTTATGTCCACTCTGTTAACACTGAACTCATGTCCCCACCATGAATTTAATCAAATAATCACTATTGACCAGTGGCAGTCATTCACTGGGTAAACACACCAGAGTTTAATAGATGCCAAATCTACACTACACTTTAAGATGTAGGTAGATGTGGCAACTACAGGGTAAAACTGAATCACTTAGAAAAAACAGGACAAGAGAATAAATCATTATCATCCAATTCTGAGGAACAACAGTCTATTTAACAAGGTACCCCTGTAATTGTACTACAGAATTCCTAAATTGCAAGGAAAGAAGAAAAAAATTGAGCCTCATCCTAAAGGTACTTTTGTACATGCAATTTGCGTATGCAAATTCTCTGCTTTAAAAGCATGTGACTCTTAACTGCTTGTATATAGACCTAAAGGTACAGATTTACCTTCTATTCAATCATAATTAACTTTTATTACAAGATCAGGAAGACATGGAGAAGAAGGGGCCATAGCCATAGGACTGGTAGAAAGAACTTTTGGAAGCCAAGCATAGAATATGCTTGGGAAAGGACAGCTTGGTCAGCATATGGGGATGCAGGAAGTTGTTGAGATGAAATGGGGAATGGCAAAAGGTTGAACACTGCAGGCAGCAGAAGAAAAGTGAACTTGTACTCTTCTCTGCAACATCCCAGACTTTGTTTACTCAGCTCAGGTAGGATGAGATTCCCCCAAAGACACTGACTATGGTCTGATTCTTTCAGCTGCTTTCAGCAGCTCTATAGCTCTTCTCCTTTCCCTCCATGGACAAAATCTTTTTCACTGTCACTTTAGCTAAAGCGGTGAAAATTTTATGTCAATCATATCGCTTTTTCACGTGCAAATCTTATGCTCCAACTCATCTCAGGTATACCTAATGCTGCTAGCATGGGAAGAAAAGTCATGGAAGTATTTGGTTTGCAAGTGATGACTCAGATTATTTGCATTGCTGTACCTTAGGTAGGTTTAGCTTTATTGAGGCTTTTTTGTTTGTTTGTTTGTCATGACATGGGAATTCGAGCATATCAGCCTGGTGGGTTTCTCAGCACACATATAGCTCTGGATGACTAAATAAATGTGCATAGGTGTTCCTTGGCCCACTAGGATTATCATTTAGAACAGAGGCCTGTTGTGTGGCAAAGGCACAAGAAAGATTTAGCATGCAGCAGGAGACTAGTTAAAAGAAGATATGATTGACAGGTTGTGCTCAAAGAAGTCATTGCTTAGTGTTTTTCTTTTTCCACTGAAGCAGAAACAGAATCAAACAAAAACCAATCCCGCCCAAATTAAAAGACTCCCAAATCCAAAACCAAACAATAGCCATTTTCCTCACAGTACTTTTAGTAAACCACACAGCTATTCTGTGAGGGTTGCATTGTGTTCGGGAATCCAGTCCTGTTAAAACTTCACAGGTTTAGGAGGTCGTGTACATACCAGATTGTGTTAATACAAAACAGGGTGTTTCTATTTGTGTGTATAGGGGGGCAATCCACAGTCTCCTTAGTTGTTGCTTTAGCAAATACATATATTTTTAATTCAATGTAGCCTTCTTTAGTTAAAACTCCAAGAAGTATCTGTCCACTAGGCATGTAAAAGGAGATGTCCTTTCACTGGCTAATAATGTTTAGCAAGTCTAATTGACTGGTGTGCTAATGTATTGATTCACATTAATATGGTTTTTTGTAGAATTAATTTCTTCTTCCTATGCAGTACTTCTGTCCTAGTTCAGAAGTGTTGGGACAACTTCTGCACTGTATTCCAGGGCTCCTCAACCCTGTGACTATGCACTTATACAATAAACCATGCCATGTCTCACCTTTAACCTGCTGAAAAGATTACATTCCCTTCTGTTTCCTTGCTTTTCATCACACTTATCACCCTTCTTCCCACTCATTTAACATTTAACTAGCACAAAGGTACACTGCTTAATTATGATCACAGTAGTGAGTGACCTGAGGCTTTTCTCTGTTTAACAGGACTGACCTTTACTTGATTTGCCTTCACCTCACTGTTTTTGACTAACAGCACTGGAAGGGAAGTGAAGCAACTTATTTTGCTAAAGCACAAAGAAATAATAAATATAGTAATAACAATGAAAAATATCTGCCTGGAAAAAGGGTTTCTGCCTGCTTTCCAAGCCTTTGTCAGTTGCATTCACCCTTAATTACTCCCTGCAGGTTGACTGAGTGAACAGCAGTAGTGTGAGAAACAGCCCACAGAGTGGAATGAGGTTGGTGTTCCATGTTTAGCAGCCATCCAACATGTTATGGCTTGGGAGCATTTTCAGCTTTGGCAAGGTGATGCTGCTTAGTAACATCCAATTTTCTCAGAATCTGGTGACTGCATTGACAAATACCATTTACAAAGATTAAGTAAAGAACTGTAAAAAGGAAAAAGGTATAGCAAATGGAAAGAAAAAAGCTGTGCAAGAATGGCTTTCCCAAGTAATTTGACTTTTGTACATAAACAAAACTCTAGTAAAAAGCAAGGGAAAAATAAAAAGAGGAGCTCTGTCAAATTGGAGTTTACTGTATCAGATTCCACAGTCTGAATATTGCATTTGAGAAAATGAAAGAGAGGAGCTAGCTTTTCAGTGCACCTGGGTTAGTTTCCTAATTTAGAAGTTTATTAGTATTTTGTCATGGTACATATAATCATCAATACCTAAGGTAATTATCTGAATTTCTGTGATTTGGATTATGTTTCCTGATCTTAGAATACTTTGCCTGATTTTTGACAGGAAACATTTGCATATACTTATGTAAAATGTTTAGCTGGCCTGTATCCCTATCTGAAGCCAGAGGCTCTCTGCAGAAAAAAAGAAAAAAAAAAAAAAAGAACCAAAACCAAACAGGTGTCTTAAAACCCCTCTGTAAACCTAAGTGCTGTCCACTGTACTTTCTTAGTTTGGAAAGCTTTATTGAAAAGGCAGTTGAATTAATATGAAAGTTTCTGCATAAAACCAGAGATACAGATGCAAAATTGTATGCAGCTTCAGAAGGCGTCTTTTGAAGCAGGTCTTTAAAAAATACGGAGTGCTATGAGGCTGTTTAGAAGGAAGAAGGAAGCCTGATTACCAAGGGATAGTGTTTTACATAAATGTTTTCTGCACCTGAACATATGGTATAATGGAGATTTTAGTGTGGTAGAAATAGAATTACCTAAATAGAGCCATGTCTCTGTGGTAATTGTATGTGGAGGTTCAGGTTAGAGGAACAACCTTCTGTTTAATGTATTTGTGGTCCCTCGGAAATCTGAACCAGAGAGAGGGACCTGCCAACAGAATTTCCGAGACACTGACACAAGATTGAATGATATCTAATCTTAACTCATAAATAGTAACTGCAGGAGTTATCTTTTTTTGAAAGCTATTTGCTCCTCTTGAAGTGGTTCGGATTCAAAATTTTTTGATTCATTTATCTCTGTCTCTTACAAATGCTGTTTAACTTAAGAGAATAGAAGTAGTGCCATTAACATCAATCACAGGTTAGCCAAAAGGGAAACCTAAAGTAGCATTGTGAGACTTGAAATGAGTCAAAAATAATGAAATTTTCTAATGTAATTACTTGCAGACCTTTTACTTTCTGCGGGTTTTGGTTTTGGTTTGTTCTGTCTTTTTCTTTTAAGGAAAACTTCTGAATCTAAATCCATATGAAATCTCTTAAAGGACAAGTACCATCTTAAACATAAATGTAAAAACATCTCAAAATTTCTTACATGAGGAATTCTATTGGCAATACTCACTATCCTTCATATTTTGGACATCATCTCTCCTACACCTTCACCTGCAGCATCAGCAGAGTTTCTGTCTAACTCTTAGAGAACTAGTGTTCTGGTCTGTATTCTCCTCTCCCTCCTGCCCTGCAAAGAGGAAGAGTCGTTTTGCATATGGTCATGTGTTAGTACAACTGAAAATAAAAGCATGTAGTAGCATTTTTATTAATTAAAGCCCGATGGCATCCATGGTGAATAAAATTTAACAGCTTGTATCACCCTTTAATAGAACTCCATAAAATACTCCATAATGCCTATATTTATGATAATAAGAGTAATAACAATTGGCAGCACTGGAGAAGCACAGACTTTGATAAATAGCAAAAGCATTCTGACAAGAATAAGGAAAAGGAAGGAACTGTAATACAACAGCTAGAAGGACTAACATAAAATAATTTTTAAAAAAAGCCCCAAAATCAAAACAACAAGCTGGAGGTCAGAAGAAACGTCAGATGTTAGGCTACGGAAACTCTTTCCAATACTTCTGACAGCATAAAAAAATTGGTTTCACTAAAGTCCTTGAGAAAATCAAAGACTGTCCAAGTGCTGCATGCAGAGTCAAGTTGTCCAGAATAATCTACATAGAAGGCAGGTTGGGAACAGAGGGAAAAAGAGAACAAGCTCTATTCATTTTTTAGCTATGCAGTTGTTAGAGCATGAATTAATATTGTTTACATTAGGCTGTTACTTTACCACATTTTTTTGCAAATGATAGACTTGTTTGGTCTAGCTGATACCCTAATGCTTGGAACAATTTGTAACACTCCTTAAATATGTGACTGCTGGGAAAAGAGGAGCCTCTAAATAATCTCAAAGCAATTCAATTTGATGTTATCGATCTACATTTTTTTAATTGATTTGAACAGCATTACAGGAGAAGCATTCTGCATTTTGCCATTTGAATTATTGTCTTGCTGCTGTGCTGAAGTCTAGACACTGTCTCGCTTTCCAAAGGGCATGAGTTTTTCTGATGATGTCTTCCCACAGAACAGTACCAACTGTTCAGGATAAGATATATTTCCCTGTATTTTTTGGCTCCTTTGATAACTTCATCTACACAGACACCAACTAAAATTTACCTACTTTTATAGTGTTGTAAATTTACTTCTGTTTTCATGCTGCTGTACTCTTGGAGATGGTTCAGATGCATGACACAAACAGGCTGCCAGGAGAAGTGGCTCTGGAGTGTGGGCAGCCCTGGTTTTTCTGGCTAGCCCAAATTCAGGGAAGCCTCTCTGCAGCAGCAGGGTGGTTGCCTGCCCCAAGGAGCTCCATCCCCATGTGTTTGTTCCAGAGCATGTTGTAACCCTGAGGCTGGCCTCAAAACCTGCCTCACCTGACCAGCCAAGAGTCAGCCCTTCAGATCAGTTCTGCCCACAGCTTGCAGCCAGGAGCACCCACAGAAGGAAAAAAATCCCCAAACACACAAGTGTTGTCTTTGCAAGCATGTGTACCATATGGAGTCATACCTTGGGACCAAACACCTGCTGTTATTTTGACAGTTTGATATTATCGACCTTCACTCCTTTTTTTTTGTAGATTCCCTGTGGACTATAGAGCTGTGTGATAGTTTTTGGTACTAGAAATATTGTCATTACCTCCTGCAGTGTTAATTCTTCCATAGCATATCACTATAGGGTAATAGGTAGAAATTATTCATATATAAATTTAAAGTTACATTGTCTGTGTATTTAAATTTAAGAAAATGGACTACTTGGTTCTAAAGGTGACTTTGTCATAAACAAAAGTTTAAAATCTGTGATTAATATTTTAAAAATGAGACTACAACAAAAAGATTTGTAATGCTTACACACCCATCTCCTGCTCCTTCTTCTTTTGAAAGTCCAAACTATTGTTCAGGATTCTAGAAGTAACTTAACAAGTCACCAAAAGTGTCATAAATCCCCTAGCTTGAACACAAGTTTTTCAGAATATCTCCCCATCATTATATTTTATATTTCTCTTTTTCATCTTTTTCTTTATAATTTCTCTTTCTAGATGTTAAAAAGATATTTCCTTTGATTTTGATGCTTAATGAATTAAAAAAGAAAAAAGGAAGGAGTTCCAGTCTATCTATGAGATCAGTAGCAATTTTCTAGCTTATAGAAGTGACCACATTGCTAAGATATGTTTAGATTACTAATCTATAATCATTATTGATGATACTGGTACAGATGAAATGATGGAATAAGCAGTAAGGATTTTAGAATGACTTTTTATAAGTGTTAGTGCGCATGTATTTCTTGAATTTTTTTTCCTATGGTTATAAAATGTTTTGTAATTTTCTGGTCAATATTTGATAATATAACTTTCCTTTTTTCCAGACATTGTATTTTATTTTAATTTTCTTTTTCTCCAGACACCATCCAAATTTCCTTTAAATGAATGGAAAGATTATACTCGCCTTCAGTGAGCTTTGTCACTGATCTAGTATCTGAATCACCTTGACCTGTCATTATCTTCCTACCATTCCTCATTGCCATCTTTTCATTTATCTTTTTTGTTTGTCCAAGTTCATATCTTCCTCATTTCCTCTGAGTAAGAAGGCTTTCACACTTGAGAAAGGTTTATGCATTATTATAAAGGACATATCTCAAACAAAAACCAAGGAATCTATATTTTTAGGAAGCCACCAAAACCTCTAAATTGAACTGAGTCACATGTCTTATAATACTCTTATTATCATTAAGCTTTCTAGTGGTACTGGGAAGAAAATAGGGGAATAAGGAATTAATTTTTGGTTTCCCTTTCTCATCATCTTTCCTGTTTACATTTACTCACCCTTTCCACTTTCCTTATCCATTTTGCCTTTCTCCTCTTTGCCATCCCTTTCTCTTATGTCTTCCTTATCCTATTTATATATTTAAAATCATGTTCTCATTAACAAAAAAAAAAAAAAAAAAGAAAAAAAAAAAAAAAAAAAAAACCCGCTTAAAAAAAAAAAAAGAAAAAAGAAACCTGCTTAAAGGCAAAGAAAGAAAATAAAAACACAACAAAACAAAAACTGAAGACAGCATGAGAAGGCATGGGAAGGGGAGTATCTGCCATAATACGATGAGCAGGAGGAGGTAGTGCCTCATTTATTGTCAAAATACAGCTTATAGATAGCATGGTGTGTTGTTATCCAAACGTGGTGTTAATTAAAGGAAACAGACTCTATTTTGTAAAATGATAATGTTTTAGGAATTGACAAATCTACAGTTTGGTAATTTTTTTTTTTCCTTTTTCATGTTGAGAATCAGTGAGAAATTTAAAGCTCTGTGCAGTCTTTAGTAACGTTTGCTAATTAATGGCTTTGTATTTTCCATGAATGAACTTTTTCAGTTCTTTATTTTCCACATTTATCTGAAAAATATTTCATACATCTTTGGCCACACCCTGTAAGTTTCCCATTAGATAAGTACTTAGTAAAAGAGTGATTCTTAAAAACACAAATAGTTGCATATACTTTTTCTCATGCAGTTCATCAGGATCTCACCCCAGTGAATGACATCAATAAATAAGACACAAACAATATTTCTGGGAAGATCTTGCCAACAGTAAGAAACAATAAATTAGTGCTACTACTGTAAAATTTATAAAGCACATATATATCTTTATTATATTCATGTGAAGCTTATTTGGCCTAGCAGAAGGAAATTCAAGACTCATTCTTGTTCATTTGAAACACCACCAATATAACTTCCAGCAAACCTTCAACCCCAATAATCTCTGAGGTAGTGTTTGAAATAATGAGGAAGAGAATTACAGGTATAATTCAATAAATGTAATAAGAAATTCATTAAATTCAATAGGAATACTAGATGTTGATATAAGATGGTTAATTTCTACTGGGGAGAAATGGCAGAAAGACTTTATTAGTACATTATAGCTTGTGACCCACGAAGATTTTTATGGAATATTAAAGAACAAGCAGTTCCTGTGGGTCCTCACTGTCCATAACCTTATTTTAAGAACTGCTGAGCTCAACACAAAACTGAGTCTAGCAATCAACTTTTTATTATCCCAAGTTTTCAAGATTCCCCTCACTTTCCTCTCATAGCAGTTTTTTTTATACGTTATTGTAGCTTTTCCAGTATGCCTACTGTACCATCATATTTAGCTGAACAAACTCTTGTCATCATTGTTATCACATTCAGGATATGTATTTCTGGCATATGTGTAGAATGTCCAGCTGGTGTTTTTGTGGCTCTGACATTCTGTGTTACTAGGTTCTACAAAGAGTTTTGCATTCAGCTGACACTATTGTTTCAGGAAATGGATCACCCACCCCCTTTTTTATTTCCAGAATATTTTTTGCTTTATTCTTTTGCCTTTAAGAAGGAAACCGAGTACTATTTCAGAAATAGATTACTGTGTATCTTTGTATAAACCTTAAATCTTCTTTCCTGAGAACTCTGATATGTTCTGTAAAAGGGATATTTTGTGCCTTATTTACGCTTGTAACTTTAGCTCATACTGTATAAATTAGAAGACAGACTGTAAAAGACTGAGTGCAAACTTCAGAATGTTTTCTCCTCTTTTTTTTTCTTTTTTTTCCCTCCCCCCGCAAAGCTGAGCTCATCTTTAAAGTGTCTTTTTTTCATCTTTATCTTCGGGCAGTAGTGCTTATTAGAATATTAGGTCAATCTTCTTATAAAGATGCCATGTCATTTAAATCTTTCTTTATTCTTTTCCTTGCTGGAAATCTCACTGTTATCATTTTCTGTTGAGTAATTATTATAGATGGATTAGTAAAGACCAGTCCTGAATTTTCCATTTAATAAGGTGCCTGGTCAAACCAAAAGGAATGGTATTTGTGTTTTCCTTCCCCATCCCCCATTATGGGACATAATCTCATGGAAGTAGTGTATGAAAAAAAGACTAGAAAGCAGTTTTTATAGTTTATCACATAAAATTGATTTAATAAACCATTTATAGTCTTATTGAGATTTTAATATTTTAGGTAATAACTTGGTTCTAAGACAAGTAATTTCTTTTAGCAACCATGTCTCATTTTTTCATGTAGTTTTCCTTTATCTTTTTTTTTTTTTCCAAATATTGTCTAGCCTAAGACCATATTCTTTAAACAATTGCTAAATTTTCTGACATGGATCAGAGAAACACAGCACTTTGTTCTTGCCCCTGCAGTCTCCCAGCACCCTGTGTGGTTGAGATTTATTTCTCAGTGATGGGCAGGTCTTTGTTTCTCTTGGCTTTTTCAGTGATCTTTACTCTGAGATATGGAAACTTTTGTTCAATCCTTTAATCTGAAATGCCATCAAAAATATCTCAGAAAAAAGCAGACATCTTCATCGGATTGCACTATCTGTATACGTCTGTTATTTACTAAGCATTTGTATATTTTAGGAAAAAGAGAGCCCTAGCCTTGATTTGACTGTGTTTCCATAAAAGATTTAAACAAAGATAGTATGAAGTTGCTTTTCTCAGGAAAATTATGTTCATCTAACACTCTTATTTATCACCTCCAAGCTTGCATGGCATAAGGGAATGTAATGACAGACAAATGATCTAAATAAATAACAAATATACCTCCTACATTAGATGACTCAACATCTGGTACATTTACATGAAGAAAACATCAGAATTTTTATAAGAATCTCTGCTTAGTCACTGTAACTAATGTTTAGGATCTAAACAGACTGACACCTTTAAGTTCAGCTGTTCTCCTACATCCTTCAATGAACAGCGCTGCAAAGAGAGCATGACAGCATGCTTGGTTTACCACTGCAAAGGAAACTTGATCTCATGTCTTTATCTTCATACTTTAGACATGCAAGTTCTCATTGATATATACCATATGTAAATTTATGTATGGTTTAGGACCCAATACTGTCAAATCAGTCTCACTATGAAATAAAATCTTATTCTCTACATTAAATAAATGATTAAGAGAAAATATAATGGGAGATGATCTGAAAATACCTTCAAATTCATTCTGCACAGATTATGACTTCTTGAAAGTGCTGTGATATATGGTTAAACAATATAATCCCACAAAATGAACAGATTTAAAATACTTAATCAGGTGCAGATGGAAATATTTGTAATCTTTTAAAAAAATACAAAAATCTGCCTATGGAGGGAAGATTGAAGCAAGGCCTAAAGGTAAAAATTAAAAATAAGTCACCAGCAAAAAACAAAATTATTTTATGAAGAACCATACATTCTAGCATATTGTTTATTAGGGATTTGCTCTAAATCATACAGTATGTGGGCTATTATATACTGCTAACTGAATTTGCTTCTGCCTTGCTCTTCTGTGAGTTGTATTCTCAAGATAATATTAAAATACATATAGCACACATCTATAGGTAACCCTAGATTTAAAAAACAAAAAAAACCCCTCCAGATTTATTAAAGACACAGTGCTGTTTTATTCTTAAACACAAACACAAAAAAGAGGCAAGCTGACACGAATGAATACCCAAGTAGAAATCAGAGGGACAGAGTATAGCTAAGCTTTATCAGATGGCTGTCTGCCCCTGACAAAATGCTGGCATTCACAACTACTGCTTTCCAAGCACCTTTTCCCTGTCTTGCATCCAAGATCCTTCCAGATCCAAGGCGTGTTTTTGTTTTGATGGGAGCTTAATGCAGGGGGGAATGGATGATGATGACAAGAAGCAACACCCCTTCCAAAATGTATAAATGCATTTATAAACTATAGAAAAGAACTGTTTCTTTTAGAGCACAGCTTTTTCTTCACATTTCTCTGATGCTCATGCTAGTAATCACATACTCCTCCTTAACAAGATATCTCTTGTAGTCCATGTACATTACTAAATGTATCAGAGTCACTTAGAGAATTACTGAGCTCTTAAGGTCATCATTCACAAATGTATTTGATATAGATTAATCGAAGCTTAAATCATAAATACTCGCCTGTGTATCTTAAAAGCATAGGCAAGTTTCTCTTGACAAAACTACTGATTTTAAAAGCTACCTTAAAACAAGTTTCTATACATTATGCAGAATTTATGAACAATGCTTCCTGCTTTTATTTTACTCTAATAAAACATAGTTTAATGATATGAATGTGTTTCTCTGTTAACCCTGGGATATTGCAAGTCTTATAATTCTGTAATGATATTAAGCTTTTCCTCATCATTTAGTATTTATCCATGTAATTTTTATAATTCCACTAATGTGATTACTGTTTTCTCAATCAATTACAAAAAGAGACTAAAATGCTAAAATTAATATGTGAATTTTTAAAAACTGTTGAGAAAGGAAAATTCTATGTATATCACCCAAAAAAAAAAAAAAAACAAAACAAAAAACCTAGACCCCAAACTATTTGCAGCATTTAGAATCTAGCCATTTATCTGGTATTACCACCAAGTTAAACAGATTTTTATCAATTTACATTCTATTAAAGAAATTCCAAAGCATAAAATTCTAAATGCATTCTTAAAGAAAAATCTTATGTTTTCCCCAGAATCTGGAAAAATCAAAGATGACTAATAGGAAAACTTGTATAGCAAGTTCTCCAGTTCTCTACATGGGTGAAATCTTGACATGGACTGATAAAGAAGTAACATATTTTTTTCTGCAGTTTCCCTTTACTCAAATATAATTTTATAAGTCAGTGAAGAGAAAAATACCCATTTTTTCATGGAAAATACAGTACATCCTTTCTTTGTCTTCCTTCCCTATTGGCACTTAACTGAGAACCTGTAATAAACGTGGTCAGCATTCTTAATCTGTGGCAGAGGAATTGTAGGAAATTATACTACTGCATAATACTATTCAGGAAATCTAAGGTTTTGTGGTTTTAATTTTTTTTCCCCTGACCTTGTAGAAACACTTGTGTTACAAGCTTGTTATTTTGTTAAGGGGGAGTATTTACAATTCATCTACATTTCTACTTTGCTTTGTCAAGCTGCAGTGGGTTGCTATTCTGACAGGAAGTAATCATAAAATTAAAGAGTTGTTTCTTTGATTTCTGTGACCAGCAGTGGGCCAAGTCATTTCATTTATGTGATAACATACAAGACCTATAAGCTTTCATAAAAGAGGAAATTACAGAGTACTGTCATTTTTTCTGTGCAAGAGTTGCTCTTATTTAAATAGTTTCAAATTTATAGAATAATGTAATTTTTTCTCTCTCAACTCCAAAGACATCCACAGACAATGTAAACAGAATCACGGAAATGCAAATCCACCACAAGTAATGAGAAACTATCTAGAATATTAAATGAGATCATATTATTGAAAATGTAGAAAGAAGTCAAGTTAAATGTGCACAGACCTAGTGGAATTAATAGGTATACACTGATTTATATCATCCAACATTTCTAGCCATGAATCTTTCTTAGCTTTTTCAGATTTCCTTTCTATATCAAAGAAATATATGCAGTTCTCTTCTGAAAGAGAATGAATAAGGGACAGGGAACAAAAGAAAATAATCATCATAAACTTTTTAAAATTAGAATAACAGAAATAGTGTGAAAATAATGAATACACAGAAAATGTTCGAGAAAGAATGCCCAGGAAGCTAAGATATTTTTCAGACACCAGGTTTATCTGAGAAGGAACTATGAAGAACAGTGTTCCCAAAGTAGTCAAGTATATGCTGTTGACAAAAGAGGAATTGCTTCTGAAACAAGCATCCTTTTATATGCCTTTTACCACATGAAAAATGTTGGGAAAGGGTAATGTAGGTTACCATCCTGCTCCCGTATCAATACAATTATTAATACATTATTATTGGCACTTTCACAAATATAAATATTTCAAATGTAAGAAAATCCTCTTCATTCTTTTGTCATAAGTTTTCTAAATTTCAAGAGAGGCTGAACATTTAGCTAGGACTAGCTTTACATGTCCCTGGATCTTGTGGGATATGTAAGAATGTAAATCTCTTTTGCAGTGTACATTCCTCTCGCAGAATCCTTGTTTTGTAATCAACACTGACAGATGGTGACTTGTCTCCCCATGGTCTTTGCAGAAAGCTTGTTGTAGGCTGGTACTTCAACAGATATGAGCCAAATACCCATGAGCATAGTATATTTGGGCTAATTTTCTGATGGTTTCCCCAATTGCATTTTAATTAATAAATGCAAAAAAATGTTCCCCATGGGCCCAGGGGCCACTCAGGTGAGAAGAAACATGGGCCCTAATTCTGCTTTTAATTATATTTTTGCATGTTCTTTGACCTCAAAGTAGTTTCTTATACAAGGATCAAGAGTGCAATTTAACAATATCAGAAAGAGAATGAAGATTTAAGTTTTCGTTAAGTTCTTCAGTGACTAAATGTGCCTGGAAAACTTTATGTATTAAGAACTTCAATCAGAAAAAATATAAAATAGAAGAATTCATTTCAGAAACACTGGAGTCTGCAATCACCTGGCCTACTGTGATATTTTTAAACATAAGGAATAAAAATACTTTCATTTGTAACAAAAGCCCTGTTGATCTGATAAGATCCACCACTTATTGAGATGCATGGGAGAATAACAGTGCAGTGACATTTTTACAGTCAGTCTTCAGATAATAACTTCTTGAAGCATGAGATTATGCCATGATCAAGGGCCTTCAGTCCAGTGAAAGTTCAGGAGGAGTGCATGAATGTTAAAAAGATAAAAGTAGAATGTTGAAGGAAGGTGGAAGAAAAGTGGAGAAAAGACAAACAGTAACCAGAAGAGGGAAAGAGGATGACAGATTAAAAAGGTAATTGGAACAAACTGGTAAAAGAAAGATCAATATTAGCTGAGGAAGAAAAAAAATAAAAGGAGGAAGAAGCACTGGGTTTATAAGAATTACTACTCTGAAGAGAAGTAGGATTAGGGAACTCTTTACTAAAACAAAAAAATTAGTACCGAATCTTCATCCTGTGAGAACAAACCATCTGTCAGCCAACTATTATATACATATTCCTTACACAGGACACTAAATAAAAAGGAAAGATCTGAAAACACATTGTAAATTTAGTGACTGTTGAAAGGGATTGGAGAGAAAACAATGTGCTTTAATTCCTTCAAAAAGCATGGTATTTATACTCATATCAGCAAGTTACATCTGTCTACTACAAGATATAAGCATATTATTCAGAATAGGTGACTTTTTCCTTACTAGTTTTCAAGATTATAACCTGGAAATGTTTTCTAACCTCTTCTTAATGTCATTTGCTAATTTTCAAGGTATGTATCCTCAGAGAATTCTGATCTTTATGGGAGATTATATTTATGCAGGCAGTTCAAACTGTGGTCCCTCCAGCGACTTTAGTTTCTACTCATCCTCTTTGTAGAAGGAGATCAATGTTTATAAAGTTCCTATTACAGTGTGTTGATCAGCAAGAAAGGCACATGAACATTTATGTTTATTAGTAAACTTTTTAGCAGAGTAATAGCTGAAATGGTCTAAGCTTTAAAACTCTCCAGTGTCAGCTGGAGAATCAGAAAATGTGTATGAGGCTTTAATTAACTGTAAAATCTGAAGTGAACTGCATTGCATGATACCTAGGGATTTCAGTGAAGAAAGTACATATGTTCTCTCTGCTAATTGAAGATGAGCTGCATTTTAAGGGATTACATCCCCTGAGGTCACAGAGCCAGAGAGAGCGGAAGATAGGAGAAGAATTTTAAAGGCCTAAAGTAAACTTTCTGTTAATGGTCTGCCCTTTGCAAGCAAAGTATATTAACAGTTTATCTTTAAGCTGATTTACTGCATGCTGTGTAAATTTATATGGAAATGGGAATGTGGTATTTTAAAAGGAAGTGATATATAAAAAGGAAGTATATACTTTTTTTTTCTTAGACATAAAATATAAAATTTGAAAGGCTTATAGTTCTGTGACAAAGCTTATGCTTCATCTTTTTCATTAAGCACCAAGATCTTTTTTGTTCATTTCTTTTTAAGAGGTTATAGAAGCAGATTAAATGGAAAGCAAATTAATCCTGGCTGTAAACTCCTCTACAACATAATGGACAATTACAACACTCGAGTGGCAGAGTGGTACTGAATTGTCTCTTTGAAAGTTGCACAAAAGGCAGCAGGTTGCATGGGGATTCACCTTGCAGAAGGGGCAAATTACAGTGCCTTGTCCCAAAGGGGCTCTTAAAGATGTGTGCAGGTATTGGCTGGAGTTAACTTTCTTCACAGTGACTAGTACAGGGCTGTGTTTTAGATTTGTGCTGGACACATGGTTAATAATACGGAGGTGATTTTGTTGCTGATGAACTTTGAATGATTGTGATGATCGGGAGAATTGCCTGAGGACTAGAAGAAAGCAAATGTCATGCGTGTCTTCAAAAAAGACAAGGAGGGAACTACCAGCCAGTCAGTCCCTGAAAAGGTGATCAAGTGCCTCATTCTGAGTGCCATCACTATTCACATGGATGACAAGAAGGTGATCAGAAGCAGTCAGCATGGATTCACTAAAGATAAATCCTACTTGACCAACCTGGTTGACTTCAACAATGAAACGACTACCTGGATGGATGAGAGGAGAGCAGTGGATATTTTCTACCTCAACTTCAGCAAGAGTTTTGACACTGTCTCTCACAACATTCTCACAGGCAAACTCAAGAAGTGTGAATTGGATGAATTGACAGGAGGTAGATTGAGGACTGCCTGAACAGCAAATCCCAGAGGGTTGTGATAAACGGCACAGGATTTAGTTGGAGCCCTGTCACTAGCGGTGTCCCTCAAGGTTCAATACTGGGCCCAGTGTTGTTTAACTTATTCATCAATCACTTGGATGGAGGGGCAGAGGCCTCCTTAGCAAGTTCTCTGATGGCACAAAGCTGGGAGGAGTGGCCGATACCCCAGAGGACCGTGCAGCTCCTCGTAGGGACCTCGATAGGATGGAGAGACGTAGATGGGTAGAGTGGAACTTTCTGAAATTCAACAAGAGCAAATGCAGGGTTCTACACCTGCGGAAGAATAACCCTATGCACCAGGACAAGCCGGGGGCCAAAACACTGGAAAGCAGCTGTGCAGAGAAGGACCTGGGGAATCCTAGTGAACAACAAGCTGTCCGTGAGCCAGCAGTGCCCCTGTAACCGAGAAGGCCAAAGGTATCCTGAGGTGCATTAGGAAGAGCATTGCCAGCAGGTCTAGGGTGGAGACCTTGCCCCTCTACTCAGCACTAGTGTGTCCAGTTCTGGGCTCCTCAGTACAAGACAGGAAGCTCCTGGAGTAGGTCAAGAGGAAGGTGACAAAGATGATTAAGGGCGTATGGCAACTCTATTATGAGGAAAGGCTGAGAGGGGCCTGTTCAGTCTCTAGAAGAGAGGACTGAGAAGGGACATCATCAAGGTCTATAAGTATGTGACAGCAGAATGTCGAGAGGATGGATCGAGGCTCTGCTCAGTGGTGCTGAGCAATAGAACAAGAGGCAATGGGCAGAAACTAATGCACAGGAAGTTCCACTTGAATGTGAGGAAGAACTTCTTTACTGTGTGGGGGACTGAGCACTGAACAGATTGCCCAGGGAGGTTGTGGAGTGTCCCTCACTGGAGATATTCAGGAACCATCTAAATGCAATCCTGTATTATGTCCTCTAGGATGACCCTGCTTGAGCACAGAGGTTGGAATTACCCACTGCCATCCGTTCAAACCTTAATCCATTCTGTGATTCTGTGAATTCCACTGAGGAGCAAAGCCAGTATTGTGGATAGCAAAGCGCTAGTATATTAAGTTTGCAGGAAAAGAAAATATATGAAGAGGATAAGAAAATGTGAGTAAGTGGAGATTAAATTGAATTGAATCTTTTTTTCTTGATTAAGTATGTCGGGTCAGGGATATGAGGGAGAAAAAATTAGATGGAACAACCTAGAGAATATTTCTCCAGTGTTTCTTCAACTAGGAGGGTGGTAGTAGTTGACTGGGTCATTTGCTTGTATCCACCTCTTTTTCCCAAAATCTGGTATGTAACTGAGATGAACAACCACTGAATTTGGGTGTGTACCTGGTTCAACTGAGTTTGTTATACAGAAGTGTGCTGTGGATATGCAACAGTTTGCAAGCTGCAGGCAGTTTTAGTGCACAGTTGACCCAAGACGAGTGTGCATTTAGCATAGTAAGTGGCTGCAATAATCAGGGCATTGCTCAGTGTGCAGCATTTTTTGGAACACCACAGTCAAATCACATGCACGTTTGAGACACAACTTCCAGGTAGTTTCTAGGTGGAACTTGAATAGAATACAGACTAATAACGGAGCAAGATAAATGAGTAAGTATCTTTATTCACAATTAATTGTGAGAAATAAGTAGCTGATAATTACTGCATCTTCATTAATGTCAGCAAAATTTGCATTTTGTCTCACAGCTGAAACAGTTTCGGAAATGATGTAGAAAATATTGCCTATATAATCTAAAGTAATATATGGCTTCTGGAAAAAGAAACAGCTTTTTAAGAATAGCCACTCCCCATGTTACCCATTATTTCAAATGATGCTATATTAAAAAATAAAAGATTGAGGAAAAGTGAAAAAACAGAGTGTCTCTGTACAGCACATAAAATATTGAATACAATCTGAAAAGGAAACTGCTTACATTTCCTTTGTATGAAGTATGTGAGACATAGAAGATGAACATATAAAGCAACTTGTATAATATTTAGCACAAGAACCCCTGGGGAGGTTAATGAGCTGACTTCTATTAATTTTGGCATTGCTATACAAGCACAGGATCTGGCCCCTAACCTATAAACTCATATTTCTTGCATTCTTAATTATAAGTCAGAAAGAAAAACAATATGTCATGGACACTTCATGTAGTCTATACATTAATGCTTTTATAAACATGGAAGAGTCACAGCTATCCCATCCACCTTTCTTCTAGACTTCCTTACAGACATTGAAAATTTGATGTCACTAGTGTTCATTCAAAATTATACTTTTTTGCTCATAGTGCTATTGCTATTTACCTTTTGCCTGTAAAATGTGGTTTGAAAGACAAAACTTGTGTTGAGTAAACCTTACTGTTAAAATTATGGTATCTTTTCTTTTTAAATTTTATTTTAAAAATATCTGACACCTGCTGACTAGCTGGCTGTGTAATTACCTCTTTCATTTATGTCTTACCTGTGGCAAAGGATCAAGAGCAGTATGTAAGTTCAAGTGAGGCTTCCATGGCAGGGGTGTATAGCATGCAGCACCCGGGCTTCTGCCTGATTGAAATCCCTGACTATGTGGAGACACGAAGCTCTTTTGAAGCTGAAATCAAAAGGTCATTCAATGATCAAGGTGTGCGTCCATCCTCCCTCCAGTAATAGAACAGTGAGATCTCCTAGGGAGGTCTCCTCTGTCTTTTGTTCTCTTCCACCTTTGAAACATTCACAGGGACCTATCTGCCCGTCTCAGTTACAGAATATATATCTTGTGCTTTTCAGACATGCAGGGGTTTTGGTATGCAGCTTGCAGGGCCAGGAAAGCTAGACTCTGCTGTACTAGACGAAGAGTTTGGCAGTTGCTGAACTTGAGAGAATTTTTCATTCTTTGCATCTCATTTGGGGAAGGCAGGATATCCTTGAGCATCAATGATTCTGTCAGAAAACAAGGGCATATTTACATATCATTTGCATACCGTAAATAGTTGTGCTCTCCTCATGGATCTTGCATAAAAAACGCATATTATCTAACATAATGTGCCAAACAGAAAAAATTTTGCTTAAGTTTCATTAAAAACCTGAATTTGGATTATGTGTTGACATGCTAAACAGTGTTCTACAATCAAAAATGTATTTCTCTAAGTATTTCGATTACAGTAATACTACACTTATAATAAGCAGTTAAACTTTACAGACACTGAGAGGGTATAATGCTTGCTAACTTCCAAGTCCTAGAACAAAGTTAAAAATTAAAAAATCCTACGAAGAATTTTATAAAAAGAATTTACAGGAACAGAAATTATAATCCATACAATTGTTTTCCTGTACATGTTCCAGTTTAATGGATCCACATGCATGTTCTCAGATACAAGAAATTAAATCTTTGAGAATACCCTTCAAAGCAGCATATTAAAGTTATGATTTCATATATAATATTTCAGTAATTCTAAAGGTGTAAGGAAAGAGATTTGGTGCTGGAGAAAACAAGAAGGAGGATCAAGACTGATAGTTTTAAAGGTGAAAGAGAGTTGTGAACAGGAATTTTAGAGAAAAACAGAAGAAGAATAGCCATATTTCAAAGCTGTACTCACAGTTCTGACAGGAACAGGCAAGAGAGCCATTATTGGGAGGGGAAAGTAGATTCGTACTGGGTAGGACACTGAAGGTGTCTGCCCTAGGTAAGGTGAGCCCCTCTGTTCACATACAACTTGTTATCCTTAGTTTCTTGACAGCTCCAGATGCTTGACATCCTTTTCTTTCTCTTTTCTGCTCTCCTTTGGTGGCTATCACACCTAAGACAGTTTAAGTTTCTCCTTGTATTTTTCTTTTTTCTTTTCTTTCCTTTCTTCTTTTTTTTTTTTTTTTTTTTTTTTTTTTTTTTTTTTTTTTTTTTTTTTTTTTTTTTTTTTTTTTTTTTTTTTTTTTTTTTTTTTTTTTTTTTTTTTCTTCTTTTTTTTTTTTTTTAAACCGAGGAAAAGCTCAGGTGTGGTCCTCTTCCTCTGAAAAGGATCTCTGTGCTCTTGATTCAGTCCCACCTCATCTTCCTGCTGAGATCAGTGACTTTTCTGTAAGGGCACCTCTTTTCTTCACTTCTTTCATCTTCTTTGCTCCTTTCACCCACTTTTTTTGTAACTCTTAAGAAAGAAAAAGAAGGGACTGAGTAAAAAGGCTAGACAAAATGATCTTATGACACTAACTCTTCTTCAAAAGACTGGGATTTGAATTCCATGATTTTTGGAAAGTACAGAGCCCTCTACTGCATTTTTTTTTTTTTTTAATGGCAATATTCTTGTTCAAGTATCTGCATAAAATCAAGGAGAAACATCTGTGGTTCTTTGAGACAGCAAAGTGAGAGACTATTGGTCCTCAGACTAATATATATAATATTTTGCCCCATTCAGAGCTGCTGCTGAAGGCTTACCACGGCGATATCAAACAAAGGCAGTCGCTAATTGCTTTTAGCTGTTTTCACCTTTTTTCTTCCATGTGTATGCATTTTCAATTCTGCAGTCTTGTGCTATTCTTACTCACTAAGCAGTAACAAACACAGGTAAAGTGTGTTTGTCCTAGAAGGGAGATGCCATACCTTGGAATCTACCTTGTGCAGCTCCAATGCTGAGCATTCTCTGATGCTGCCCACAGCAAGGACATAATGCTCGTTCCTCTTTCTGAGATCTGTCATCAGCTCTAATTTACATTCTTGCCTGAATATATCTTTGGAAAAGATGACTTCTTTTTTCTACTCATACCTTTTTGTCAGATTACAGTGATTACCTGTATTCCAGAGATTGTGACAGTACACTTTGTTTCCTCTCTGTGTTCAGCTCTTAAGTGCAATCTACTCTCCACCAAGTAGAAAAAGAAAGTTTTCACACAGTTGAGATTCGCTCACTAAAAAAGCATTGAGATAAATTTGAGGGAGAACTACAAAACAGTTGATATTCTTAAAAATACTGCAGTGTATGCTGATGACGGGCTAAATTTTAATCTACTCTCAAAACAAAGAAGGAAATAGGAATATGCTAAAAAAAATGAGTAGTGAATATTATCTGCTATCACTGTGAGGCCATTGCACTGAACAAGCAAAACATACACCCTTGATTATAGAGGTTGATTGAGACATTTTCCAGCTTTGTTTGCATGCAAAACACATCCTGTTTTTTCAAAGCGACTGAAAAAGAGAAAAGACAAATTCAAAACTCTAAAATCTCATGGGATATTTTTGAGAATGCTTCTGTATATGACACGCAGTGATAATGGATAAAGCAGCAAAAAAAAAAATGGTCATGAACAGAAAGCAAGCAGTTTTGTATTTGTAACGTATGGATGATGATATGCATGTCTGAAGAGTTGATTAGACTACATAATGTAGCTGTTGCACAAGCAGCTAGAATTTAAATATATGATTATATAAATCTGAAAGTGAACAACTATAAAAAAATCATCTCTGTGATGATTTCGTTAAAATGAAATGTGTAGATTTATTTATAGCACCCACACCAAGCCCAGAGTACCAGTATTTATACTCCATGAAGTTTCCTTTCCCTTGTCCTTGAGACCTGGCTACTGGCCACTCGCTCGCTTCTCCTTTCACATGTCCTCTGTGAGATGCTGATTTTTGCCTGTCTCATGTCTTCTGCTCTTGACATCCTACAATGCCTTACAAGCTTGTCTTCATGAGCAGACTTGCTTGCTTCCCAGGAAAATTACAACTTCCTCCAAGGCAGAGGTCATTCCATAATAGCCACAGAGTCAGTGATAAAGTTGGCAGGGACTTCTGATGACTATCTAATCCAGCTCAGGACATGGTCCGGTTGACATTTGAATGTCTCCAAATATGGAAACTTCAGTCATGCTGAGTAACCTGTGTTTGACCACTATACAAAATAATTTTCTCATGTATTTCAGTTTGTGACTACTGTCGTTTGTACTGTCAGTCAGTACCACTGTAAAGAGCCTGGCTGCTTATTCTTTAATCAGGTACTTTTAAATGTTGATAAAGTCACCATGCCATAAAACCTCATTACTCTAAATGAAGTATAACACCAATGGCAACCTGTGGGAACAACTGAGAATCAAATAGACAGGCTAAAAAAGACTGTGTTTGGTTGTTGGAGTTTTTGTTTGGCGTTTTTGTTTGCTTGTTTGTTTTTTGGTGTTTTTTTCCCAAGTCCTTTAAAACACCCCAATGAGAAACCTTATTGGAAAATTTCAAATATGAATAATTAATTCCTTCACTAGCAGCCATGCGTCTGTCCTCTTGGAGAAATCCTTTCCATAAAGCTTTTTACTTCCTGATAAAAATCAGTTACAAAGTCTATCTGTGGTGTAACCTCCAGTTTGAATTTCTAGAAAGGCTCCTTCACTTTCAGAAGACACAGACCTACTGCTAATTTACAAAGGGAGATTATACATAGGACCCTGGTAGCATATACTATAATGGCCTGTGTTTAAACCCTCTGATTAATGTAGTACCCATAATGTCAGTTAACCATTCCCTCAGTCATAATGTCCTTGGATAACTGAAGATCAGATAGTTCCTTTTTCTGTAAGCTTCTCCTTCCTAGCTTCAGACATATCCAAAGATATTTGCTGTATCACATAGTGGGGCATGTATGCTGATCTTCAGCTGCTACTTTTTCTGAACCTATGACTAGACATAAGGTGCAGCAATCCGACCACAAACACTGAGCAACAGTCTCTCAGAATGAAAAGCTTGTTATTCCATTTGTCATTTGATATATCAACAAATAAGCCAATAATTTCTCCATTTTATGTGTAATACTCTTACAAAAAAGTATTCAAAGTGAGTATTTCTGTTGCTAAGGCATAAATATTTATACCAATATCACCAAGATTTATAGTAATGGAGGACATGGTGAAAGATGATTAAAAAATTCTGAGAGAAAAACATTGGGTTCGTGACTGAAGCCTACAAGAGACTTTTTAAATTTGAATGTAGAGACATTAATCTCTTATTATTTTAATCTCTGAACTATCTTAATTTTACTTCAGTCTGAGGAAATACTTTCTGGGAATAAAATCTGTGGATGTCAAAGCTTATGTGAATGCTTAATTTACAGAACTAGAGCAGAATTTCATGTATATGCACAGGTAAACTCAGCTATGCAAATTCAGCTGGAAGAAACCAATTTTGCAAAAGCTAATATTGAACAGAGATATGACAATAATATATCAGTTCTTGAAGCCTCCATAACTATCTCAAATGCAATAGAAATGCGAATTTAAGATGGTTCCAGGTGCATGGTTCTGTTTTCAGACATGATCAGCTGATTACTCATCATCATCTGTTGCAAGCCAGCTGTCAGCTCACAGAGAGAGCATTGAAGTCAGTTTGGCTGAGCAAACAGAGTTATTTCTGAACTGAATGTCAATTGGTTTCCAAAGCAGTGAAAGTAATAAAAGTGGTGATGTCAGTACCAGCAATCAAGCTACACAGAGAAGGTTTATTTCCTTGACCTAAATCATATTAAACCACAGCTTTGACTAACAATGAGACAATTTCTGCTTCACAGGTTCGGGCTTCTACTTACATATTAGGACAAAACTATATTATTAGTAGATCAGAAAGAGAGGGGAATTGGTTTCAAAAAAAAAGAATATAATTACTTCATTTGTCTACTTTTATTGAAAAGAGAAAAATACATTACGACATTAAATTCAATATTTATTTTACTTTTTTTCCTCCATGGTTTTCACAGTAAAGGCATAAGAGTGCTAAAATATAAGTGTTTTGGAATACCTCAGCAGATAGAGGTGCATGGGTCTAATGGAGAATATGTTCTGTAAATTCTGATTCATTTGGACACATATGCCTGTAGATCCTATTCGAGAACGACGGCTCTAGTGCTTTGTTAAGAAACTGCTGATCACGTTGCCAATGTATGGAGCAATTATATGTTACTTATACAATAGGTGATTGCATCAATCACGATCATATTGGTCATTTCCAGAGAAGTTGCAGGTTGTTTGGAGTTGCTGTTAATTTCTCAACTGCACAATTGAAAATGCCAGATAGAGACAGAAAGTCCTCAAAACCTGCCTGAACAGAGAAATGTCTCAGGCAACTTAAACAGTCATTTTGAATCTTGAGTAAACATGAACAATACTGGAAAAAATACGAAAGCAACAAGTCCACAGGTTAAGAAAGAGTAAATCAAGTAACGAAAACAGTGCTGAAAACTTGAATCTGTATGGCACTATTTAAGAATGAATTTCAGATTGAAAGCCATGTAAAATTAATGCCCCCATAAAAAATCCCCAAACATACCAAATCAATACAAAAACCCCTTGATAAATATTTGAAAATAATTTTTTAACTTCCTAATTTTGAGGCAAACCTCATGATACAGTCTGAGTAATGATTTTTTTTCAACCTGTAGGACTGATAGCTCTACAATATTCATGTGAGTATTAAGCTTCTTTGCCACTGAAAAAATAGAATATTTATTACTCTCACATGCTCAAGGAGATGAACTTTGCTCATTAGCTTTCTAAAATAATGTATAAATATATTAATTTTTCTTGGAGCGGTTCTTTTCCACCACCATTTCAAAAGTAAAAATGAAAAAAAAAGAAAAATCATTCATATCAGACAGGAAGCACTACAGATAAATTATTATTAACCCTCTCCTGGTGCACTGAAAATCCATTGACGCCAATAGGATACTGGTCAGGCTTTGAAATAGCATAATATGCAAAAACTGTGAGCGCTACTACAGGTACATTAAAAAAAAAAATTCCTAACAGTATTCACTTAGATTAAACAACAATCTGGCTGTCTTCCTAATCGCCTGACCTGATGGCAAGGTGGTCATTTAGCATATGTTTCAAAGTGATATTCAGGTAGATGAGGTCACCAAGAAAAGCATCTGTTTCATTTCACAAATAATAATTAAACAATTCAAGCAGTGGGGTACCTCTGGGATTTGTGTGGAGTCTCTGGTTAAAATTCCACAAACTAAATCAAGGTATGATTATACTTAATTTTCATGCCTCTGAAGAAGCTTAATTACTTTCTGGCTACTGTTGAATCATTCCTGTAGATTCCCTACAGACTGCTTAGCCAAAACAAATATTTTTCACTAGTCTATTGCCATAGACACAAGAAGCAATAGCTTTCTTTAGGGACTAGAAAGAAAAAATTGCTGCATGGATATCTAAATGCCCTAATGGAAAAAAGTACTTGATAAGTTCCTTGCTTACTTCTGATAATTTCACCTATGATGGTTATCCTACAATGGGGTTGAGTAAATGGCAACAAATACCTACTAAAATTGTTTGCCATGTTAAATGTCAGATAATAGTTCTCGCAATTTTAAAAACATTAATTGAGTCTGGGGTTTTTTGTTTCTGGAATTTCTTTTAGACTAGAAGGGAGATATTTCATTTTTTGCCCCAAAGCGTTGTAAAATTCTTATAATAACAGTAAAATGAAATTAATGCTGAAAAGCAAAGTAAATTAATTTTGATTTTATCTTGATTCTTGTTTTGTCTAAACACACAACAGAGCAAAATTTAGCTAATTTTATGTAGCATCTGGATGACAACAAAAGTGCAATTTTAAATTAAAATAATGTTTGAATGTACATAATTTACCTATAACAAATAATTAAAGAAATAAAAATAAGATATAGTAGCAATTGCTATTTGGAGTAACTTGGTTTTCATGGCTCTGTGTCTTTTTACAGTCTGCAGGATTTATTTCTGGGAAAGTCATAGGAAAATTCAAAATAGTCATCTATAGTTGAACTTAGTTGAAGTTGCTTCTCTGACAATCAGAAGGCAAGGCACAACTTGAATGATAGGAATTCAGGGAATTCAGAGTTCACTAAGTATAAATAAGGATATTTTTATATAGCATGAGTTTCAGTGGTACAGGTATACTATTAAATTTTGTTTGTCTAATGAAAATTTGTGATAGAAAGTTCCACGAAATAATTATGTGCCGCAAGCTCACATTTTTTAAAAAAAGTTCTGAAGGATGAACTCAACTGAAGTGTTTTACTATTACTATTCTAGGAGACTAAGAATCCATTTATGTTCTTGAAATTGTCTATTTTTTTGCTTCTTTCCTGTCCTGTTTCAAATCAAACTATTCAGTCATTTTATTTGCTTTTTATATGGCAGTCTTTATCAAGCCTCCAATACAATAATCTTATTTCTATTATTTGAATACATATATTTAAGTTCCACAATAAAATGCAGTATTGTGAGTGGGAATATGCTATTGTTTTCTGTGTTATACATTATGTAAGCTGTATTCAGACCTATTTATTTATTTAGTCTTCATTTTAGCTTTTATCTATTATTCGTTAATCCTTCTGTGATTCATTTCTACCATTGGAGACTGCAAAAATGTTTTTGCCGAGCAATATAGGCAGGAACACTGATAATTCTTTTGATATATTTAAAATTTAATATATGAATGTCAATTTTTTTTTTTCTCTCCACTGGATGCTTTCTTGCATTTATAAACAGAAAAATTCACATGCCAGCATTTTCCCATTTCTCCAGCTTTACCGGATCTAGTAATATCGTCTTGTTTCTATTAAATGGAAGCATACTATCCAATTTTCATTAGTGAAGTCAATATCATGATAATTTTCCGATGATGACACTGAATTATAGCATGGGTGTATTTTCATATTATATCTGAATTAATTTGTACTCTTTCGTATCAGTGAAGGGACTCATCACCTACATCACTATAGGACTCTGAGTAAGCTCGAGGACTCAGTACATTTCCTGTGGCTGCCGGCATTTTGTTCTCTACTTCGCTAGATGGTTTTGAAACTAGAGTTCTTTATTTTTATTATTTGCAGAAATAAACATGAGGTAGAGAACAAAGAACGATTTTGGAATGATAAAAATAAATTCTTCCAGCTTATTAACAGCCTTTCTAAGGATAAAATGGCATGTTTGTTTTCAGCTTTCCCACTGAGCTTGTGAATGCTTAACAAGATAAGCACATAGGTTTGGATACCATTGCCCAAAGAAGAAAACTTCAGGTGCCAACCATGTAATCAAACCCAATTTTTTTTCTGTAGTTTTTCCTTTTTTCTGAACCATATTAATATAACCAGAGAGTGAGTAATGTAAAAAGTAGATACTCTTGAAATTGCTACTGGAGGCAAAGGAAACTGTCATAAATTCAGAAATGAAGATGTTTGAGAATTTGTATATTTCCTGAAAGTCACTGTGGGAAGAAATTTTTTTTTTTTTTTACTACTTAGGTGGTAGGCATATCACAAAACTAATTTATACTGAGAAGAAAACATATATCTTAAGAAGATTCATGGTTTCAGGCTATGCAGAATAAAAAGGGTATATGATATCTTCAGTCTTGAAAATCTTTACATTGCCAAGATATACATAGATTTCATCTATTGGGAATAAAGTCAAGATTCTATTTTAACTAGGTTTCCATTTCACCTGTCATTTTTCAGACCTCATATTTTTCTCAACAAAAGGTACCCATCACTCCTCTGGGAGTGCTGGGAAAAAGCAGAAGGTGAGTCATTGGTGTTCAGACAGTGTATTCCCCTGAGTCCAAAGGCATGTGTCTTCTCATTCCATATTGCATGTGCAAGACACCAGAGAAATGTTGCCATGGCTACAGTACTACTCATTGGCAACATTTTTCTGAATATTTTCTGCCCACGGTTTGTAGTAGCAAGTGGACCATTACTGCTGTGATGTTTATGCAAGAAAACGAACAGCGGACAGTACTATGCTGCTATGCAAAGTATATTTCAAGTATGTCTACCACTTTAAAGAAAACATCTTATCGTTTAGTGCAGTCATTTAGTCATTTAGAGCTAATTTTTCCATCTTAGAAGACATCCCACTAAATGGAGCATAATTTCTGCTCACTATCCAGAACAATACATAGATGGTAGATCTCCATGAATATTCTAGAGCAAAAAATCAATGCAGCACTGGATATGGATACATTATGGTTTGAACATGGAAAACATTTACTTTTTTGAACTTCTTCAATTTTCATTGAAGTTTATGTTATTGGGGTAGATGAGGAGCAGGCTTAACCTAGACCGAACAAATCAAGCAGAAAGGTTTGGTGGATATCATCAGACACTGTAACAATGTCAAATTATTAGAGAAATCAGGACTTGCTTGTTCTTATTTGGGTGGGTAGACAGTTTTCCATATCGAGGCACATAGCCTTGTTAAAGCAGCTAACAGGCCTGGAACCCATGAGTGAAGTATGCATGGACTTACTCCAGTCCTACATGCCAAGAGAAGCCCCGGGATAATTTTTCCTGACATACCTCAGACTGTGGACGCACATAAGCATTAGCATCTTAGATACCATTCAGTGAAGGACAAAGTCTTAAAATGTTAGTATAAACCTGAAGAACAGAACTTCTGCATCAGTAACTCTGTCAAATACACATAAATTTAAGTGGAACTGAACAAGTGAAAATGTGTATTTGTTGTACAAGCTGTCATACAAACCCACCTTTTCTAACGTAATTTATTTAAATAGATGTAATCCTCCTTGTCCTCACTGTGGATGCTTCCCTTCTATTATTTTTGTTCTCAAGGCTGGAACAAACTAAATTCCTATGTCTATTTCTTCTTTCCTTTGGACTGAGAAAAGGAACCACTTTCTTCCGGAGGCAGACTAGTACATTTTAAAACATATATTTCCTTCTCTGAGTGCTTTATGCAGAAAAGCTGAGCCTGCGGGATAAGAACCAGATGGAAAAAAAGTTTGGTAAGCTGTTCCTCCCTTAGCATTCAGTAGATATTCAGACAATTTTGATGAATTTGCACAGCTATAGGGAACAACATATATTATGATGTAAATGCCATCAATATGACATATGCTTAAAGTTCTATGTATAAATAAATAAAACATATTGAAAAGCCTGCTGCTTACCCCAGCTGTTTATTTCTCAGAGTGTATAAATGCCACAGGAAAAAAGAAAAAACCCAAAACCAAACCAGGAAAAAAACAAAAAAACAACCCACAACTTGTTTTTACAGTGTTTTCATATTGAGTTTTGAGTCATAAAGCAATTAGTAAACTTAAATCAAGATTCCTAGCTGCATTCAGGTCAAGTCCTATGGGTGAATTTCTTCATTTTTGTTGGAAAAATGCTGAATGTTTTACATTAAACTGACAGAAAATTGCATTTTCTTTGAAGATCGCAATCTGACTGAAAGAAAATATATTTTTCCAGGATCTTTTATGGAACTCTTGATAATTAATGGGTCAATCCCTATAGGTATTCAATACCTTATTGGGGCCAATGCAAAAAGCTTTAGGTGACATCCATGAGTTCTCCATCAGTTCTCAAACATCAATTTACTTTACAAGTGATTCAGTGACAAAAAAAACCCCAAAAAAACAAAAAACCACAACTGAAGGAAGGAAATAATCTGTGATCAATGTACTGTGGTGAAGCATTCAATGTGATTGTGTGTTTTCATAAACGTAACTGTATACTGTAAGAGAAAGGTGTTAAAATCATAAAACAGTACAAAATCTAGATATCTAGAGAAAAAGTTCTATTCCACCTCACAATTCCAACCTACTGCACTGCATGCTATAAAGTTCTGCTTACTTCTAAAAAAAAAGGTATCTTTATTTTCACAGAGATTTAAAGAAGCAGATTTATTTTGGAGAACTGAGAGTTGATGTCTGACTTAAATCCCCAAGCAAAATTCCCCTTGCACTGAACCAGGATCTTTCTAGATGAAAATATGCAGGGCCTAGCTTTTGTGATTTTTGGTAATGCATCCAAATCACACAAATAAGAAAAATGTTAAATGAACTGTACTTTATACTATGTTCCAAAGGGTTTGATATTTAATTTCCTCTGTTTCACTGCCAGAGATGTCCAGTATATATCCTATTCACACAAATAGGAGTAGACCTATATTTGCAATAGACTGTGAAAGACTCAACAAATTCTTAATCCTCAATCTGTGATTATTAGTTTTACTCTCTGAATAAGCAGGATGAACAAATTTAGATCCTGCTTCTGTGAAAATAGGTAGCTTAATGGTTTGGCTAGGTTTTAAAACATTTTCATCTATGGAAACTCCTAATCATAACCATTCCCCTGAAAAATTGCTTTTAAAATTAAGCTAAAAAGGATAGAACAAAAATATGGCCAATACAGTAAGTTCTGCAGTGGCTGCTGCTAAAATTCCAGTGTCAGAGTGGTGGTTCTTATTGCCTTTTAATAATACATTCATTGTACGGAATAATGCAGCAGAGTTGAAGGGTAAGTCATGGCATACCTCTTCTCTATGTGCATTCACTTAAAATTAGTAAGCATCAATCTTTACATTTCAAAAAATTTTAATATAAAATGATGATAATACTTCCATTATTGTAAGCTTTCTTCAAGGAATTAATATCCTTTTCTATATTTCATGTATTTCAGAAAACATTAAATGGAGCATTTAAAACTTCCATTTTATAAAGGGGCTACGGTTTTCTTTGCTGTCCTTGTTCAATTTTGTTATTCATTGGCTTGCTGTCTGATCTCAAAACAGAGCCATAGGTCTGTGTGCATAATGCAAAGAAATAATTAATTTTCATTAAAAAATTAATTTGCATTTACATCTTTAGAGCAAACATTAATCTAGGCAATGTGCCAGGTAACATGTGGAAGGTGCATTTCATGCGTGTTTCATGAGACATGACATTGGGAGGGCTGGTTTGGGTTTTTGTTTTTGTTATTAAAGTTGCAATTTGCATAGTGAAAAGAAGCGAGTTTTATGTTTAAATCACCCATATTGAAAGGGTTTACTCTCATCCTCATCAGTTTATTTTTCTGCCACTGCTCCTTTCCTGCAAACTGTGTATTTGAAATTTAAGAAGCAGATGAAAAAGTTCTAGTTCTTCTATTTCAAAATGCAGTTACTGTAATCTATAACTACATCACAATTAGTAAAGTCATTATTCTAATTTCTTAATTTTCAAGCAATTTGAGTTCCATATGGATTTCCTGGAGAAAACTGTGTGTTCTTTATATCACAATTGAGGATTCAACACTTTTCAGCAAAGGGGAGAGAGCATGCTGCCCAGAATTTGGGAGTTAATGCCTAATTTCTTCATGGCTGATTGCCTTTAGAAAAGATTTGAAGTGACTGACCCTTTTTTCCTAGAAAAATAATACATTAGTAGTTCTTCATTGCAACCAGATACATGTGCCTAGAGCTACCTTGATCACTTTGCTTACTTTTAAGCTTTGTCTTTCTTCTTTGATCATCTTTTCTTTACAATGATATACTCATTAGTACTATACTGCTGAGATGGTTAGGGGAAAGGAGCATGAGATAGATGAGGAGAGGAAAAGGGAAATGGATTTGTTTAGTGCAGAGGTGATATGACTAGGCAGGAGAGCATTGGCTTGCTACAATCAACTACCATAATGAGCTGCCATAAAGAAGAAAGGAACAGACTTCAGATATTAGTTGTAAATGGCAAATTGCAAAGAGAGATATATATTGGATTTGCATGGGTGGGTTTTTGTGGCAGGGGAAATATAGGGGTGGCTTCTGTGGGGGGCTGCCTGAGGCTGCCCCTGTGTACGATGGAGGCAGTGCCAGTGGCTCCAAGTTGGACCCACAGCTGGACAAGGTCAAGTCAGTCATTGTTAGTGGTGGTGCCTCTGTGATGGCACATGTAAGAGGGGAAAACAAATCTGTGCAACAAACTGCATCTGGAGAGAGGAGTATGTGAGATGAAGTCCTGCAGACACCAAAGTAAGTGCAGAACGAGGAGGAGGAGGTGCTCCAGGCACCAGAGCATAGATTCCTCTGCAGGCTGTGGTGCAGACCATGGTGAGGCAGCTGTGCCCCTGCAGCCCATAGAGGTCCATGGTGGAGCAAAGAGCCACCTGCAGTCCATGGAGGGCCCAGCATTGGAGCAGGTGGATGTCCGAAAGAGGCCATGATCCTGTGGCAAGCCTGTGCTGGAGCAAGCTCCTGGCAGGACCTGTGGCCCCTCAGAGAGAGGAATCTGTGCTGGAGCAGGTTTCCTGGCAGGCCTTGTGACCCTGCAGGGGACTCACACTGAAGCAGGCTGTGCCTGAAGGAATGCACGTCATGGAAGGGACCCACACTGGAGCAGTTTGTGATGAACTGCAGCCCATGGGAAGCACCAATGTTGGAGAAGTCTGTGAGGGACTTTCTCCAATGGAAGGAACCTCATGCTGAAGCAGGGAAGAGTGTGAAGAGAAAGGAGCAGCAGAGATAATGCACAAGGAACTGACCCCAACCCCCATTTCCCATCTCACTGCACCTCTCAGAGGTAGAAAGTAAATAATTTGAAATAAAGTTGAGCCTGGGATGAAGGGGGGGATGAGGGAAAGAGTTTTTTAAGATTTGGTTTTATTTCACATTGTCCTACTCTGGTTTGACTGGTAACAAATTAAAATATTTTTGTCCTAATTCATATACTCATAGAATTTTTCAGGTTAGAAAGGACATTTAAGACCCTCAAGTCCAATGTTAATCCAGCCCTGTCAAGTCCATCATTAAGCCATGTCCCTTAGTGACCCTCTAAATGTTTTTTGATACGTCCAGGGATGGTGACTCCACCACTTGCCCAGGTAACCTGTTCCAATGCTAGACAACACTTTTCATTATTACCTTTCCTGATATTCAGTCTAAACCTCCTCTTGCACAACTTGAGGCCCTTTCCTCTTATTCTAGCACTTGTTACTAGAAAGACATGATGGAGATGCATCTCCCTGCAAACTCCTTTCGGGTAGTTTTAGAAAGCAAGTCTCTTTTGCCCATGACAGCAACTGCTGAGGGATCTCTCCTTGCCCTTATCTTGACCCAGGAGCCTTTCATTATAGTTTTTCCCCCCGTCCAGCTGATAGAGCAGCTTTCTTAAGCACCTGGCATCCAGTCAGGGTCAAACCACCAAAACAAACCAAAAAATAGACACCATGAAAGTGGTTATGGACTGGGACAAGAGCCCAGAAAGACCATTAAATATCAATCCTTGAAGCTTTTTATGTTTCAGCTGGGGATGGTCTTCAACAATCCAAGCTAACTTTGAAGTTAGCACTGCTTTGAACAGAGGATAGATTAGGTGGTCCAGAGGTAGCTTCTGACATGGTTTATGCTATGATGTCTTACTTGAACGAATTCAAAATTCTTATTTGCAGAATTCATCACAGATTGGATTTCTGAGCATTGTCATCATGCCAGCATATAACAATCCTGGTAATCTTCTGTGATAAATAAATAAATATAAGTAGATATATGTGTGTATATATATATATATATATATATATATATATAAAATCAAATAAGCTTTCTTCACAAAGAAAAATAAATTCTATGTATTTTGTATTGAATGGCTAGCAGAGACACTCCTTTGCAGAATGGAATTTCAATGTTTCTGTAAATAAAGGACAAAAGAGCCACATTCCAGTGTGGATGTCAGTGAGGGTGACTGCTATATGACTTTTTAATGTGGAGTCTGGGTCTTTAAAACCAGCTCACCATGGAGACTCATGACCCCTTGCTCTGGCATAAGGAAGGAAACAAAAGAAAGAGGCAGAGTTTGCCCCTTTGGATAGCAGTGCAAATTTATACAAGGTAAAAGAAGGCTGTAGTCATGGCCTGTTTTCAAGCTCTAGTGATACTTCATATTGAAGTCTCAGAGCAGCTTGTATTATTTTCTCTCAAATGATGATGGAAAAGAATGTGTTTCTCCCAAAACCAATCTATATCATACAAGGGTGATGCCAGTTGCATTCAAGTATTAAGAGTTGAATCTTCCTATTAAAAGTTTCTCCCACTTGGAACCACAAGAGCTATATCAAATTCAGGATCAAAGTTGGTATAGGTTCATATTTAAGAGATTACATTGGCAATGCTTTCCTTCTTGTCTTCTTGATATTATAGGTATCAATTTATATTCATGTCAGCCTACAACTAAAGTCTTACAACTCTAAAACCCATGGTGGATTCTGTCGGCATGTGTCCTGAAAGGGTGAAAAGAAACTGAGTACTTTGATATCTCACACAAGACATGTCAAGTTCTCCTAGCTATTTATAAACATTTGCATGTTTCTTGTATCTGTTTCACAAGCAGCTATCATGCATTTTGTCTACAGAATATGTCAATTGACATATTTAATTCTCTTTTACTGAGGGAAAAATATTTAGAGATACAGAAATCCCAAACTAGGTATTTCAAGAGAAAATAATAAAATGCTAGCCTTATTTAGAGAAGAATCGGCAGTACAGGATGTTTTCTTTTAGAAATCTTTGACAAATGCCTTGTAACCATAGAAATGATTTTGGAGACAGCAGGAGTAGCCAAAATAGATTAAATTAATGTGCTAGGCTCACTTTCTCACAGCACATTTCACTGTAATTGATTATGCTATAGCCAAACTTAAATCACTAATATCAGTGCAGATAGAAGAAAATTAATATTTAATGAACTCTTTTTTTCAGTTGCAATAAATTAGTCTACTGGAATAAGCTATAATTTGCAATAAGCATTTAAAGAATTTTTTCTACCTGGAGCACTTTTTTGTGGAACCTGTAAGTATGAAAATAATAATAAAAATAATTTAATGGAGAAGAATAATTAATTAATTATGCAAAATTGTATTCATTATTTACTTATAAGCATTCAGCAATATATTTGATTTGAAAAATAGATGTCCCCTGACTAATAATTTAAACTTGTTCTTGCAGCTGTACAGGCTCTTTTAAATAGATTGGTTTTAGAAGAAACAAATCCCCAAACTAATACCTATTTGTTTTCTACTGTAAAATGGGAGAGAATTAGTCAATAAAAACCTGTAATTGTGATTAATGCCTATAGATGAGCAAAAATCTATGATTCCAGAGAATACAGAAGATATTATTTGGAGGTAGTCTTAATAGAATAAATTCATGTGTCCCATGCTATAATTAGAGTTGGAATAATCAATAAAAGAAATCATTTTGACAGAGTAGATCTAGTGTCCAATAATAAAAGGAAAACTGGAACACAATGTAGGAAAACCTGAGTAGCTGATAAATGTAAAAAGGAATTCCAGCAAAAGGTATATTACCAGGAACATGGCATAAACAACAGAGGAAAGAAAGCAACTTCATACTAGAGAAAAAGTAGATTGATGCTTTTACTTCTCAGAAGACTATTATATTCTGCTTCACATTCTTCTGAGTAACTACTCATCAATTTAAAGGGTTTTTTTAAGTTTCTAGGAGATACTGTTTTCTTCTTATTTTGTCAGTGTAATATCCAGGGAATAATAAGACAGGAGCAAGCAGATGAACAACAAACACATGCTTTGCCAGATTCTTTGAATTTCTTACCCTTTTTATTTGTTTAACAATGTCCACCACCACCACCCCATACACACCTCAGGTTCACATTACACAGGAATTCTAACTCTTTTGAAAAATATAGAAGGAATTTTCTTACAACTATTCTACTTTCACACAATTACATATAGCCAAGTAAGTATTTTTGCTAAGAGCTGTCTACTGAGAAATGTTGAAACAATATCCAGGTGATTAAACAAATACTACCTATAAAAGCTGCCACCATTTCACTAAATTAGCAGTTGTACCTCTTTCATAATTAATGAAATCACTCTGGTGCTTAGTTACAACTTTTTTTTCTTTTTTTTCTTTTTTCCTAGAAATATCTCTTTAGCACAGCTCAAATTTTTATTTTTCTTTGTACTCTGTTGAAAAATAAAAAAGATTAATGTTAATTTACTCATTTGATTTGTTTTACCTATTTTTGAAAAATAAGGAATTATTTATATCATGTACCACATATGCCTTGTAAAATTGTAGAAAAGGTCTTCTCAATGCTGGAAACATTTTACTGCGTATAGAATTCTTATGTGAGGAATTGTCTGCAGAAATATTCTATTCTCTGTTCTTTGTTCTCCAGGTACATTTAGTCTATCTCTAGATCAGGACATCCAGAATATCTTTTCCCTAGCTAACTTGGGTTTGCACATTTGTTTGCCCTATATTAAGACACTGTGTCCTAGGTAATGAGGGAAGCAGCCATGCCTAAAGGAATTGCATGCTTGATCCAAGAGCATAACAGTTAGTGCAGTCAATCAGAATAAAGCCAGCCTTACAGAGTGAAGGGAAACTGGCTTTTTAATGAAATGCATCAAACACAGGTTTGAAGAATTTGCAGCAGTGTTCATGACAGCTATTTTTAAAACAACACATGATTTTGGGTCACTGAAAAGCAATTATGATTCAGAAAAGTTAACAATTTTAATTGAAAATATTCAACTGATCTTCAGTGAGGTTCATAATATACTCACATAATGCAAAAAAAAAAAAAAAAAAGAAAGTTCAACTAAATAAGGAGAATATTCCCTTAAGGAAGGTGGAAAATACTCTAGATAAAAGTTGAAGAAAATAGAAGCATTTTTGTGATGGGAAGAGGATGTACTGTAGAAATCACTAGAGACATGGAATTTTGCAAAAAATTATTTCAGAAATTAGATAAATAAAGGTCTGAGATTCTGAAGAAAAACATTATTTTACCATGGAAATGCTGCTTCTGTTTTATCAAACAGATTACAAGTTATGGAGCCTAGTCATTCCTTACACTGACATTTAAATATTTTATAATATAAAAAGCTAAGATGGCCTCAAGAAAAAGATTACATCTCTTTGGATGGGCAAATGAGTTGTTGAAAATATCGGAATTCAGCTCGAGATTTTTTGGTGCTGGTATTATTACTAAGAAGGATCCAAACAATCACTATTATAACCACTCAAAAGGCAGAGTATAGAAAGAGGATATAAAATAGCAAAGAAATCAAAAACTACATTATGACATGTAAGCATCAAATACAATGGTTCTAACATTATGGGAATTTAAATGAAGGGAAAGAGTGAAAGAGGAGACAATAAGTCTTAAGGTCCTGCTTAAAGTTCCTAAACTGCTGTTTTCGAAAAGGATATGCTCCACTAATGGAAATTAATTACATAACTGGGGAAAGCAAAGCGGAATTATTGATGCATACAGCATAAGAACATGGAATAATCCTGCAGACACATTGCCTTTCTGGTGCCGCTGCAACCAACTATCCATTCAGACTTCAGACAAGATTATCAGTAAAAATCTCGCTGAATACTTTCTACAGGACTTTTGGGGTAAAAAAAAGAGTCAGCTACAGAGAAATAAGCAGATAAGAGTACATCACATGGAGTACATGTGAGATAAGAGTACATGGAGTACATGGAGAGATAAGAGTACATACTCATCTGTGAGCAGCCACCATATTTACCTTCTACATGAAATCAAAAGCACGGCAAATCGGAAAGTAGATACTGACAAAATTTTAATTAGGGAAACACAAATGCCTATATTTGTAGCATACCTGATATTGTCTATTTTTAAGTGGCAAACACAAAAAAAACTTATACAATGCAGCACCATGAAAAAACATTAGATTCCTTTCTGGGGATTTCTTATAGAAGTTCAAAAATAACAGGTTTGAAATTTATGAACAGTTTCTTTCTCCTCCCCCACCACTCTGTTTTTCTCTCAACAGGTAAAATTCTAATAAAATTTAATGAGATGTTAATTATTCATGACAAATATTGGTTACTTGTAAGAAATGGAAGAGGTACAGAAAAAGGAAGAGAGGTATTTACTCACATTCACTGTAACTAAGGACTAATTTAGTTTTTAGTAAGCTGACATAGCTCTAAAATCTGATTGTAAACAGTATTGTTGGAAAAAAAGTTCCCTCAGCTTCATTATTTCAGATAGGGACTACTTTGTGCCTATGGTCTGTAAGAATGGCAGTCACTCTAGAATTTCAGAAGTCGCTTGGGGACATAAAGGAAAATTGCAGGGCTAACCACGCAAGAGACCAAACTACCGCTGTTGTGGAACAGAGGGTATGTATTAAGCTGTCTTTCATAATGATCCTGCTCAGTTCCATGTACTGTTTTTGTAATACCATGGGTCTTTACTGGCACCATTTGTCCTTAGTGCAAAAGGTAAGACATAGTTTCAAGAGAAATGTTCTCAAAAGATCTGAAGTATTGACAAAAAGCTGTTGCAATTTAGATTTATGAAAGGGCTTATAAGGTTTCCAGTGAGTTGAGTGGCAGTACTTTTTACAGAGACTCCTTTTGATTTGTCTGTTGCATGTATTTAAAAAGTTGGAATTTAAAAAAAATAATAAAATTAAAAATCCTTTGGGAAATAGAGTTGCATGCAGAGAAGAACCCCTGTAGTACAAATTAAATTGACTCCCATTATACAAATAAGGTCGATAATTTAGAAATTTGTATCTGCATGAAATTGCAAGGAGTTAATTATAAGTCAGAAACTGAGGAAAATAGAGATAATTTACTTATGCTGAGAAAACAATATTCTATTTTAGCAAATAAAAACCAAAATAATAGGGGGCAGACTTTTTCTTCTTACATCTTGAACTATGTTCTTCTATTGATTTATATGCCCTTCAAAGGGAGATTTTTTCGTGGTTGCTTCTCAAAGTTAAGCATTAAATATTCAAATAAGATATAAAGAAGAGAACGGAAAACCAGGAAAATGCTGTGTAACAAAATAAACCCAAGGTCCTGAAGTGGAGGTGACTGATTAATTGAGAAGTATTTAAGCTGTAAATGTACAGAGATTCACTAATTTTGGTTTCAAGGGAGACTATTTCTTGGGATAGGATGAACAAATTGTATCCAAACACTTCATCTTTTGCCTACATAAAAATGGTGGGTTTCATTTACACCTTTACCTTAACCAAAAGAATTGGAAAGCAATGTAATAAAAGCTAGACTGACAACTTGAGAAGGAAATTGTCACTCCTCCTATAAAAAGCGGAACAGAGAAGAGCCTGATCTCTCCTTTCACATTTATTTGCAGGGATGGTGACAAGCCAGGTTTTTTGGTGTGGTATTTCTGCCACCTGATAAGATTGCAGGTGTTAGAGTTTGACGTTACTAGTGACTGCAGTCAGGTCCTGGCAGTCTTTAGATGAGTACTGAGAAGGCATGGTTCGTAGCCTTATTCTGTCAGTCATTGACCTGTAGTTGCAGGAGGTGTTAAGAAAGCAGGGTTCTGTTATTAGTGGTGAATGCCTTATTGTTTTAGCCAATGCTTTGTAGCATCAAAGAACGGGGGGAGAGGTAAAGACTGTCACTGTTTCTGGTGCTAAAAGGTTTAGAATGTTAATACTTACTGATTTTGAAAAGTTCATAGTTCTCAGAGGAATTTCAAGAAAAAATGATAAAAAATTCAGTGGATTGAAAGCAAGGGATTGGGGATACTCACACAGTTTGTTGAGTTTCAGCTCAAGAAAAGCCAATCAAAACAATAGAGATAAGTTTTCTACAAATTAAAAGTGGGCATATTTCCACTTAAGGATAAAGGCCATAAATGTTGGGCTATCTCTTCCAGTTAATCAGACTGACTCATTACAGTTTACCAGAGAATGAAAGTAAAATATATGCCTGAAGAAACTTTCCTCCTTGCAAAATTACTGAGAAATTAGCTACTGGATAAAATGCTTGAAGTCAATGAGAAAATACTGTTTGCCATGATCTAAACTACCTCTGAGAATGCTTTTGATTCACCATTTCTCCTAACCTGAGTAAATACTTATGGTTCACTAGGATATGTGGAAGTCATTATGATTTAAAATGCCTTTTAATGCCTTTGGAGATGAAGATTTTTAAAGTTAGCATATGCCATTAGCTATGTGTCATTTATTTCTGTGTAAAGCTTTGCTAGTTTATAGTCAGCTGTAGCTTCACTTGGTCCGAGTTAAGTAAAGTTACGATGCTTTGGCTGTATCTAGTAGAAGGTGGAGAGCAGGAGGAGGGAAGAACGGACTGTGAGGTCTCAGCTTATTACAGGATGGAACATAGATGGACTGTCCAATAGCTGGAATAAGAGCCCTGAAATATTCCTGGGATCCTTATTTTTACATTTAATGTTAAGATACTGATTTAACATTCTTTAAATATTTTGAGAATACTTTTGGAACGTTTCTGACAAATAGTCTGACTGTCTTTACAGTTTTTAAATATGGTTTTTATGTATACTGTAAATGATCAAGGAATTCTTTAAAACTGATAGAAAACAGTACAGGGTTTCTAATGGAAAATTGCTTCTTAAACCATGTAGTGAATATTTTTTTGTCAAGAACAGTTTCCATAATTTGAAAAATGTAAAACGTCAGTAGTTTGACGTATCTGGGTGATGACCTGCAACTAAGTTTGAGTGGCAAACACGAATATAAGTCTTCACTTTGAAGAGTAGATCATGTTCTTTTTAATGAAGGGGAAATGAGTAAAAACAAAGAAAAAAAGACATTTCTATTACAGTGGGGATCTGTGGAAGGTACAGGCTGTTTTCTGTAAACTCTAAGCAGAGATGTAAAAGTGTCTGTAAGTGCTGCCTTTTGCACCCATCTCCAGCTTCTCATGAAAGTAAGGTTCCCACCTTCATACTATATTGACATAAAAAATTAGGTGCTATTATATATATACTTATTTGCATACATTTAATCCTAGTTTTTCTTAAATAAACGAGCTTTTTCTTACAGTAAATTACAACTCGAAAATATAGTCTTCATGTTCCTTCTACACTGAAGTTAAGTCTGAATATAACAAAAAAGAAAATAATTACAACTCCTCTGTAATATTTCAGTCTTTCTGAATTAACCATGAGATGTAAACAGAATAAATCAGCTCTTATCTTACAAAAATGTAACTCTTCTAAAGCTCTGTGATATTAAAAATGCATGATTTTGTTAATTTTAAGGAAAATAATGTTCTGGTTTTGTTTTCCTTCCTGGTGTTCATAATCATTACACATTTTCTGACTTCTTAGCTGAGATAATCAATTGTTCTATAAATGCTACAACTTTACTGTCTTGGCACAGATAGTCAAACCTCTGTCATAGAGAGTAGAACTAGCCCAAACTCCAGAATTACCTCTCCAGAGAAAATCTGGCAATTGAAAGTTTAGCTTGGCCCCAAGATGGAGTTGAAAGGTGAAATTTTCAGATGTCTTCTTAAAAAGAAAACAAAAACATTTTAAAAATTGCTTTACACATGTAAAATATGAAAACTTGTATAAAATATTAATATAATTTAATAAATTTATTATAACAAGAAGTGAATTTGATGCCAGAAATGAAATTATACTAACTTATTAAACACATGTAAAGAACAATGGCACAATATTTTAAGAAACCTCCTTGAGTGGAAAACAGAGTACAAATTGAGTCACTAGTGAAAACCTGTTTCAACTTTCTTGTGCAATCTTATTTTCAAATGGCCCCTTTCTGCAACAGAAAAAGTAAGCCTTCTTTTCTGGTTATACATTTGGCTTCTGACCCAGCATTTCCTCAGAAGCCAGTCCCAGAGGGCGGCCTGTTCTTCCCCTTAAGCAGGATTGACACTGCAGATTACCCCAACAGGTTATGAAGAACAACCTCTTCAGCCCTGCTTCATTTCAACAACCTACTGAAGATATTTTCTGCAAGTGAACAATAAACATAGGAAATTTTTTTCCCTAGAGTGTTCCCTTTTGGAGCCTCCAAAGTCCCAGCTGGGTGACTTTCCTTCCCCAAAGCACGACACCAATTTATATCACAGTTTCACCTCTCTCTTGTAGATATCCTCTTCAGGGCAAGAAGAAAAGAGAATTTGCTAGCATTACCCAAAAAAAAAAAAAAAAAGCTGATGAAGCCTGCTTTTATTTCTGAACTAAAGAGAATTGGTTTTGTAAGAAGAGTGTAGATATGTCTCTTAGCAGAGTTTTCACAGAGCCCACCTAAGATAGTGAATCAGAATGAGAGGAGGGGCAAAATAAATCTGACCAGATTTTCTCTCTGCTGAAAGAAAGAAGAAACCTACACTTTTATCTACATTAGGAGTATGTTTTCAAAGATATGTTCAGGGATTTAGTTGGAGAACTTCCATTAACATCACTGGGAGCTGAGAGACTTTTTCTTTCTGTTTTGAAAGCAGACTTCTCTGTGGTATGGGCACAGATGATTATATAAATAGTCTCTCCCTCCTTCTAGCTCGCTCTCTTTTTATCATAATAATGATTGCTAAACAAACAGGCTTTTGATTATGATCAGCAAGGAAAATTTAGCTGGTCCCTTCAGGCAGTGAAAAATAGCATACAAAGTTAATTAGGGTCAGAGTGCCCAGCTCTCACAATAGTAACTACTAAAAAGATGTTATAAAAAAGTACCTCCTGAATTTTATATACTGCTATAATTTACTGTAAAAAGAAAATATAGTAATTTAAAAATGGAACAGTGTATAAAGTTGAAATTAAAATATTTTAAGAATCCTTTCTACACAGATGAAAGCTCCTTTTATATTGCAAATATCTCTTAATTAAAAATCAACATTTAATAATCGTGTTAGATGAAGCTGTTCTAACTGGTATTTGCCAAGGGATAATTAACACTAGCCTAAAAATGGAATTTTTTTTAGTCTTACTAACATAAACATAATGTTTCTCAAGCATGTAGATGGAATGTTAAAATTTTCTTTGTCTCTCAGATGAAACTACAATATACATTTCTTTATTCCTGAATATTTTGTGGGTTTACTAAAAGGAGGCTTTAAAGGCAATAAACAACTCACTGACGATGTTTCTTCATAGCCATCCTAGTCAATTAGGTCACTGTGACTTGGAGAGCAGCAAACAGCTGGGATAATTCCACTTTTCTTGCAAGTGAATGATGAGCTGAGGAAAGACGCAAGGAATCAGCTCATCATTGGTATCTGCCAGGGGCTGCTTTGTTTCTGGTGACATGAGGTCTCATAAGCAGCAAGAGCTTGCAACAACACTTCATGCCGCATATAAAATACCTGCCATGATGGAAATCCAAAGGCCAGAATGTGCTGGGCTATTCCAGTACCTGGCAAGGACCTACAATATCAAGAAGACACAACAGTCGAGCTAAGAGATTAAAAAGTAGAATTGTCATATAAAGGTTATTCCTTACGTATCCAGTGAGCTCTTACAAACATTCAAAACAATGTAAAGGATGAATTTTTTCCCCTGTCTGTCAAGGGAAGAACTGATTAACAAGACTGTAGAAAAAAAAATGAGCTAAATGAGAATTTGGAATTGCAGGTGTACTTCCTGCAAAAACCTCTCAGAGCATTTCTGAGTTCCTTTTTTTAATGACATGAGGGGTATTTTCGAAAATGTAACCTATCTAGAATATAAAGAACAAAACCAAAAATGCTTTAAACAACAATTTTCACAGAAATACTCATTCATGCATTTCTCACTAAAAGACATCTACAATGTACTAAAATATGGGACTGAACTTTGCTACATTTTCCAGCATAAACAATCATGTTTTTCTAATTTAAATGATTCTTCATGACAAAAATAGCCAAGCAAAAAGATAATAAGCACTTGAGAGAGCAAATACTTGAAAAGCTAGAGAGAAGATTATTTCATAAAATTCCAATCATGTGACAGGTGTAAATCGCTTTCTATCATCAACTTAAGGTTTAATTTCAAAATGTGTTTATGGCCATCCAGAGATTCAATTGTAAGGTTGAAATATTTAATCACATGCTTGAGCTGGGATTTTTACTCCACAAAATGCAGTGACCGTTTCCAATTAACATTCAGTTCAGGCATTTCATCTTAATCCCGCAAGGGTATCAAAGCTCCTTTAAACAGACAAACAAACAAACAAACAAACAAGAGCACTTATACAAATGCTGAATCCTAAGAATAAGACTTGTCAGCATTTTTCAAATTTAAAACTCAAATAAAATTTTTCATTTGAAGTGTGCATTTGGGGAATGGTTTATAGCTCTTGCTGATTAGAATATCGGAAAACTCTTACTCTTTCCTACTCTTTCTAACTAATATATTCTCTCACTAGGGACTTTAAGGACTTTGGCTTCATTTCAAAGAAAAGAGTGAATGTGCCCTTGAAAACCTTAAATCAAATTCTGTTGAAAGAGAAAGGCAGAAAGGCAAGTTCAAATGAAGGGGGCATTCAGGAAATGTGGTAACTTTTCAAAATATTCAAAGGAAGCATTAAGGTTTGCAATGAAATCAAACAACTGATCCAGAGTAAACATCTTTTACATATTAGCTTTACCTCCAGAAGGCTTAATATATTTGATTCTGTTTAGCTCAGACCCTGCTCAACCTCACAGCATTTTCATTCTGTACAGGAAAACCATGGAAGCCTTCCCTAAATTAGGTTGAATTCTGAATATAGTTAATAAAAAAAAATTAAAAATCAGTTTTGAAAATATTAGCTTCTGCTTCTCTAGCTCTTTACTTCTGTTGTGTACTTAAAGCTTGAGACTACAGTTTCTGTTAGAAAAACTCTTCTTACAGTCCTCTGCTGAACGAGAGAAGCAAGTATGCCATGACATTTCCATAAATGTGAACTGCATGAGACAACCAAAGGATCTGCAGGGAGAAAAGGGTTGTGCTACAGGCATGGAAAGGCTTCCTAAGTTTTACCTATTTCTTTACAGTGACCCCTGAGGAACAGGATTTTCTCTAGTTCAAGAGGAAAACGGTGAATCGAAAATTCTCATATATTTGGTAAGATTTTTGTGACATTTATGTAACTAAGACACCTCTCATTTTATTTTGTTTCTATAGAGAACAGTGATCCATCTCACAATATCTACTTGGCTATAAAAGAGATCCAAGCAAACAAAAAAAAAGTTACAAGAAGTCTTTTGAAGACTTATATTCTGCTGATAATTCTGTCATCAGATAATTGCAGATTATTCTAATGACTCCTTACATACTACCTTAGAAATACCAGTAGAAACACTGTACTGGAGCAGGGTGGTTATTTTTAGCTCAGTATGATGGGTTTGGTGGCAAAAGCTCTAGATATTGCAAAGAATATTCCAGAAAAGAGAATTAGATAATCCCCTCACTCTAAATCAAAAGATAGAGAAATTTTATTCTAGAAAGCTAAGCTTTAGGGTGCCTTGTTGGCATTGATATAGAATGTACCGTGATGCATATGAGAATAAAGGGGGAAATTAAATTGTGGTTCCATAGCTCTTTCCTTAACTATAAAAGAAGGAAACAGGAGGTGATACTCCCGCTTTGATTTGGTGCAGCCTTATTTTGAGTACTGTGCGTAGCTTTGGCCACCACAATAAAAGAAGGATATGAAGCTATTGGAGAGAGTCCAAAGGACGGCTATAAAGGTGGTGAAGGGTCTGGAGGGGAAGCCATGTGAGGGATGGCTGAGATCGCTTGGTCTGTTCAGCCTGGAGGAGACTGAGGGGAGACCTCATTGCAGTTGCAGCTTCCTCATGAGGGGAAGAGGAGGGGCAGGCACTGATCTCTTCTCTGTGGTGAGCAGTGACAGGACCTGAGGGAATGGCCTGAAGTTGTGTCAGGGGAGGTTTAGGTTGTATATTAGAAAAAGGTTCTTCACCCAGAGGGAACTTGAACAAGGCATTGAACAGGGTCCCTAGGGAAGTGGTCATATTACCAAGCATGACAAAAGTATGGACAACTTTGTCAGGCACATGGTGTGATTCTTGGGACTGCCTTGTGCAGGACAAGGAGTTGAACTTGGACAGCCTCTGTGGGGCCTTCCAGCTTGGAATAGTCTATGATTCTTTGGAATATTTGTGTGTTCTGATATCTTCTTGTGTACCTTCATTCTTGATATCACTAATTTGAGTGAAGCATTTTTCTATTTCTTTATCAAAATCATCTGTGTTAAAAAAAAGTTAACATCTTTACAGTTCAGTGACATGCAGAGTAACATGCATGGGTGCAATTTGTGCTGTTACATATGGAAAATGAAACTAGTATTTAAAAACATCTGAGCTGACCCCAGAGACAATGGACTACAACACTCTTAAAAGAAATTTGTCACCACATGCTTGAAAGCTTTTGAGGGATCATCTGCAAAATGCATGGGTAAATCTTTTAAATTCTTTTCAGTTTAAAATTCCTAGCTCTTGACCATGGTAGGAACTCCACAGAGACCTGGATGCACAGATTACCCTGATTTCTCAAGTGATGCATTTTGAAATATATGTGCCTTTCTTTCCATAGCAAGAAAGATTTATATGCCTAATTGTGACTCTGAGTTCCAAATTACTAGCAAAGAACACAAAATCCCCTACCTGCTTCTAACCTGAGTGTTATTCCCTAATTCTAGCATGTTCCCATGGGTCATTCCTGAACGACTTGGAAAGATCATATTAGCTCCAGCTGCTGCGAAAGCACTAGGATGCAGCTGGAACAATATCTCTAGCACATATGCATTTTTCATTAAAGGTATGATGGAGATGACAACATCTGTCAGGGGAAGGAACAGCCAGAATCAAATTATTCCAGGCTCTTTAGCTTACCCATGAAACACAATCCAACAAGACCATAGAAAAAAAGTCCTTAAGAACATACAAAAACCTGTCACGAAATTGTACTAAAACTAGTGCAAAGACAAGATTATCACAGGTAGTTCTTAGCTAATAATTGCAAAGTATTATGACCTGAAATATCTGGTTTAACCCACTTTATACAACTCCAGGTTGAGTAGTTTGAAGGAAAAGCCATAAATATTTCATTGTTTCTGGTTTCTTAGTCCACATTTCTTCTACAGAGTTGTCTCTGGAAGAATGAGAGTTTATACTGCATCAAAAATGTTTTACCTAAAGAGGAAAATGATTGATTAGGCTGAAGATGTATGGAGGGGTATTTACATCATATTTAGGAATACATGTGACGTCCAATTTCAAAATATCATTGGTGGGCTTACTACAAATATATGAATAACTGAAGGTCAGCCTCTTTGGTTAGACTTTCCCCTAGGTAAGAAGTGTCACATTTACATTCTAATAACTGTATAAGACAGCCAAGCAATTGTAAGAAGTGAACCTTATTTGTACTTTATTGGGTATTTTAAAATCCTTTTCTGAAAAAAAAAAAGGCAGCATCACCGAAATATTTGGCATAAGGGACAAATAAAGGTAAGAAAAATCCTTGGAACAAGAAAACACATGCAAGAAATACTCTCTCTTTGTGTTGCCAGCTTTTTGGTTGGTTGGTGTACCAATTGGTTGCCTTTGAGGACTTTTTTTTAGTATATTTATGTTAACACCAACTAAACTGTGTCTTAAAAGAGGTAAGCACAGAATACAAAACAAGCAAGCAAACAAAACTGAACAAAAAAGCCTTGCAAACTGTTATTTCAGAGAAACAACTAGAGTATAAAAGTTTCATGTATAACTTTAAATTGCTTTCTCCTTCACTCTTTTGCAGCTGGGTGTGTGTTAGTATTCTGCAGGTTGGTAACTTTAGCATCACACAATATATCCAGCTAATGAGATTGCAAGAACATTGTGCTCCTCCATCATTTTCTTATCAGTGACAGTCAGTCCATTAGAAGTTGTAACCCTGAGAAGTGAACTCCAGTCTCAAACTTTTTGCATTCTGAAATGGTTTTCCCTAGGCTGTTAATAGATAAGATGGATGCAACATTTTGTGACAGTTCAAGACACTCGGCCTCCAAGAACTGTTCTGAAGCCAACAACAGATCCATTATCTCCTTTTAGGAAAGCTTTTTTTATCCTGTACAATTAAGTCAAGGCTTTCAACACAGTTCCTCACAGCCTCCTACTGGAGAAACTGAGGCATTGTGGCCTAGACAAGGGATCTGTGTGGTGGATGGGGTGAGACAGTGGTGGCAAGCGCCCCTTTTCAAACTGGCAACCTGTCACAAGTGAGGTCCCCCTGGGACTGATATTGGCCCCAAGACAGTTTAATATGTTCGTATGTGACCGGCAAGATGGGATCATGGGTACCCTAACAAAGAAGAGAAAGATGAACTGGTGGGGAGGATCACCGGCCTGGCGGAGCAGAGAGCTTTGGCTGGATCTCAAGGAAACAAAGAGAGTTTATGAGCTTTGGAAGAAGGGGCAAGCAATTCAGCAGGACTACAAGGATATCGTGAGGTTATGCAGGGGGAAAATTAGAAGAGCCAAAACATAGCTAGAACTTAATTTGTCTACTGTCATTAAGGATAACAGAAATTGTTATTACAAATATATCAGCAACAAAAGGAGGGCTAAGGAGAATCTCCACACTTTATTGAATGCAGGGGGAAACAGTGCCAAAGGATGAAGAAAAAGTAGAAAGGCTTAACGACTCCTTTGCCTCAGTCTTTAATAGCAAGGCCAGTGGTTCTCAGGGTATCTAGTTTCCCAAGCTGAAAGATAGAGACAGGGAGCAGAATGGAAGTCCCAAAATCCAAGGGGAAATTATCGGCAACCTGCTACACCAAGTAGATGCACACAAATCTATTGGCCCACATGGGATCAACCCAAGGTTATTCTAAAGTTTGCCAGTGGACACTTTGGAAGGGAAGCCACCTTCCAGGAAGACTTGGATAGGCTGGAAGAGTAAGCCAACAAGAACTTGGCAAATTTCATCAAGGAGAAGTGCACCTAGGGAAGCAACACCTAGGAGTGCAGCACAGACTGGGATTTATGCAGCTGGCAAGTGACTCTTTGGAAAGGCACCTAGGGATCCTTGTGGCCAAAAATCACAATATGAGTGAACAGTGTGCTGCTGCATCAAAGCATTCCAATGGGATGCTGGGCTGCATCAACAAGGGCATCACCAGCAGAGATAGAGAAGTCATTATCCAACTCTACCAAGCGCTTGTCAGGCCACACCTGGAATAATGTGTTCACTTGTGGTCCCCACTGTGCAAAAAAAAGAAGTGAACAGGTTGGAATGACTCCAGAGAAGGACCTCAAAGATGACCAAAGGACAGGGAAGCCTGACATGTGAGGAAAGGCTGAGAGAACTGGGTTTGTTCAGCCTTTAGAAAAGAAGGTTTAGGGTAGACCTTATCACTATGTGCCACTATTTAAAGGGTGACTACAAAGATGGAGATTCCCTTTTTACGAGGAGTCCCATGGAACAGACCAGGGGTTATGGGTTTAAGTTACACCTGGGGAGATTCTGATTAGACAAAAAAGGCCTGTTTTTCACAATGAGAACAAACAGCCATGGGAATAATCTCCCCAGGGAAATAGAGGATTCCCCAGTGTTGGACACTTCCAAGATTTGGCTGAACAGGGTACTGGGCCATCTTGTGTGTACTTTTTCCAAGAATGGTTGAACGAGATCATCCTTGAAGTCCCTTTCCAGCCTGGTATTCTATGATTCTGTGGTTCCATGAGATTCTATGTTTCTAGAGAGCTCTAGACTAAACTTCCAAGATTTCATCTACCCTCATAGATATAATGCCCTTGTCTTCTAAACTTTAATGAATTCCTTTTTAGTGAAGTCAACGGATTTAGAAATATTTTTTTCATTCATATAATAATTTACAGGTAGTTGGAGTTGCTGAATGAGATTTCAATTCATAAACACAGAAAAATGGAAAGTTCATATTTAATACTGAAGGTTGATGTACTGCCTCCACTAGAAAAAAAATGCCAGGTAATTGAAAGTATGGGTCAGATTCTGCTCTCAGGGAGCTTACTGTGTGTGATACTCTGGATTTATCTCAGTGTATAGAAGCAGAACTTTGCGTTACAACAAAGCAGCCTCAGTCAGAGAGTTGCTATTGATAATAATGGAAATCTATGTGTATTTGCTGGATCTGAGAACATACCTATCTTGAAAAGAAGAACTAAATAAAAAAATATTCTCTCCTCTAGTCCAAAGGCAATTCCAGGAGGAATGGCTGTTCATACTGAGAGGAAGCACTGGTATTCGCTGTTGAGACAGATTTGCCTGGAGTTCAGTGATTCCCAGCCGTGCTACGTTCCTAACCTTAGGGGCAGCTACGTAAGACGCTTGGAGTAACTAAGACTAGATCCACTTATTATCCTATTTCTCATTGCAGGTATCTTATATCCTCGCTAAATTAATTTTCAGCTGAAGCACTTCTGGACTGTAAGGTCCTGTGAATAAGCGATACTTGTCAAGACCTGAAAAATACATCCTCCTCAGGGAAAGAGGAACTGATCACTGGACAACCTCTGTCATAATGCCTTTTACACACTGAAGCGCATAGAACAACCTGATTTTGGTGGACATGCAGTATATGGTAAGTTTGAGAGCGGTTTTTTTAGATAAATTTTTAATAGCTCAAGAGAAAAGGGGATCACAGATACAAATGAGTCTCTATGTTTAGTGTGAAAAGGTCTGAAGAGTTCATAGTGATCAGAAATTCTTGGATTATATGCAACATGTTTATGTTTTATGAAGATTTAGTAAGATTCTCTATAATGACTGGGAAAGGCAATTTTTCCAGAGCCTGGCTTGTATGTGGCATTATCATCAAGTAAAAATTATGTCATTCCTCCAATTCCTCCTATTCCAATTATTCACAATAAAAAGGAGCATTACAAGCCTACCGTTAAACAAAGATTCTGCTTTGATATTTGGAAGAACCAGGGCTTTTATACTACATCTACAGGAAAAGTATGTAAAGTACCTTTTCTTACAATTAGCTAGGTATGGTTTGTTCATTTAAAAGTGAGTTTATTAGCGACTGCTGCAATTAAAAAAAAAATCTTAAATATATGTCCTACATCATTTAAACAACACATCAAAAAGTAATCCAAAAGAAGAATAAAAGTCAACTTTCTCATTAAACGTATGATGAATTAACCTATACTGTCTGTCAGAGGGATATAAGGTAGAATTTCAACAAAATGGTAGGAAGTAAGCTTCACTTAAGCTTATTAAATTAAAAAGTAATGCATCTAGCAGAATGTATCTAAGTGATATCTAAATAACACTGAAGTCAGAGCTTGCAATTGCAATTCAGGAAAGAGAACTTGGAGCTGTCACTAGAAATTTGTTGAAATCATTACTTCAGTATGCTGAGCAGCCAAGAGAAAAAGCAAAGAAATGTTAGATAAAATCAGGAAGGGTAATCAAGAAAAAAAAAACAACAAAACGTTTTGGAGTTTTTTTTGCTTCTAAATAAAAATTTGTTTTGCACATCTCTTGAGAACTGTTAACAGCTCTGGTCCAAGAATGGCTACAGGACTTTCAAGATATTTCAGGGGAGGACAAACAATATCATCACAGAATCATAAAATGGTTTGGGTTGAAAGAGACCTAGAAGATCATCTAGTTCCAAGCCCATACCTTGGGCAGGGACACCTTCCACTAAATTAGGTTGCTACAAGCTCCATCAAATCTGCCTTGAACATTTCTTGGGATGAGGCATCCACAACTTCTTTGGGCCACTTTTGCTTCACCACCCTCATGGTAAATCTACCCTCCCCTAGTTAAGTCATTCCCTCTTGTCTGATCACTACATGTTCCTGTAAAAATTCCTTCTCCAGTAAGGTGTCCCTGTATTCTTCTCTTCTCCAGGCTGAATAGCCCCAACTTTCCCAGCCTGTCTTCATAGACCTGGTGCTCCAGCTCTGTGATGATCTTCATGGACCTTCTCTGGATTTGCTCCAGCAGGTCCGCATCCTTCCTATGCTGGGTCTCCAGAGCTGGATGCAGTACTCCAGGTGGGATCTAAGAAGAACAGAGCAGAGGAGGAGAACCACCTTCCTCTACCTGCTGGCTATGTTTCCTTTGATGAGGTCCAGGATGCAGCTGGCTTTCTGGGCTGCAAGTGTACATGTCGAGCTTTTATTAATCAACATCCCAAGGTCTTTCTTCTCAGAGCTGCTCTCAATCCATTCTTCTCCCAGCCTATATTTTTGCTTGGTAGGGAGAGGATTAACATTTACAAAATCATAAAACAATTTATAGATTGAAAATGTAACAGCAACACCAGAGGACAATGGAAATAGGAGATTGGTTTTAAACAATTGTTGAAAGCTTATCCAACAATAAGCAATCTTCTGGAACTTGTTGCAACAGTAAATTTTGGAAGTATGTAACATCAGCAGGTTCATCAGTCATCTGAACAACTTCATGGACAATAGGCCCATGAACAGGTTGTAAGAGGCAAAATCAGATATGTGCCCTTTGATTTCTTGTTCAACAGCTGAGGATAGTAATAAGTTTGATGGGAACGGGCTGTACACACCTTTCAAGTTTCTATGCTCTCTGTGGTGACAGCTACATACAGAGCATGCATACAGTAGTGATAACTTCTTTTGCTACTGGTGGAGATTTGATATTGAGCTAAATCGATCCCTTGTCCAACCCAGTGAGATGTCTTCCAGGAGTTCTTCTGGCATAAGAGAGTTGGGAGAGAATGGCTTCCAACGTGGCATGGGAATAAATTACAGACCTTCCTCAAGTAGACAGAAAAGTGAACTTTTACCTCGACAGTGAACAATATTTTGACAGTCAGCTCTAGTAATATCGATTTCCCCTTCCCCTCAATTTGCAAAAGATATTTTTTGCATCCTCCATGACATCAGAAAATTTCTACTCAACCAACATGTGGTATGTAACTAAATTAATTTCATTGACAACCATAAAAATATTTTTCAGTAACAAGCAGAGAAGAAAAACTCTTTCAATTTCAAAAGTTATCTAACAAGGTGAAGAATTTTAGGGCCATTTTAGAAATCCCTCTTACTGAAATAAACATAACACAGAGCTGACATTCAATAGATGTGAGTGTGAAAAATATATGTGTTAGCTAAAGTACCATTTTTCACCTTTGAGTCGATTTGCATCTACTATACTGTTGATGAGTGAAATGGCAACTGCTCTGGAAATGCCCATATGGGATGGGAAATAGGTTTTTCATTTTTAAGACAGAGAAAATAAGTTAATAAATACATTTTTGAAAACCATTTCTATCTTCAAAAGCAATGCACTTTAACAACAACTTTTAAACTGCAAAACACCATCATTGATTAAAGTACTAAATATATTGTAAAGACATAATTTGTGTATCTTATGCTATAAGATATACATATCTATATATAGACTAACATCCCTTACTTTCTGGTTCTTAGATGTATTCACAAATAATTCTCAACGTTATAAGTGAATGAGATTCAACTGTGACAAGAATATAAAGTAGCTTTGCACAAACAATTAGTCAAGATTCCCCATGTTTTCACCTAAGTTATCCCAGAGAAAACTCAGGAAAGAGGCTGCCTTCTTCATTCCTGTGGTGTTTTGAATGCATTCATTTGCATAGAAGAGTATAATTCAAGGTGCCTTGCAGAACATAATGAAGGAAAATAACACGTTTTAGTCAAAGATTTTCCTTTAGCTATCCACAAGAATGGAACAGAAATCCAAACAAAACATTTGATTTAGAGCAAGTTTTGCCACGCACTTGTGGAGGCGGTATATCTGGTCCTAGGATTATCAGCCAGTGGGAAAAAGCACCTGAGGAAAAAAGATAATAAAGGTGAACTTGCAGTGAAAAAGCTACAAGCAGAAAGTTCTAGGAAAGCTTAAGATAGGATTTATGATTTCTTTCTCTTCAGATAAGCAAGCACAGTTTAAATGTCATTGTAGCATGACTAATGTCAGTGCATGTGTTCTGTGGTGATAATGTTGTATCACTCACTTCAGGGGGTCCTGCTGAGATTCGGGTTGCTCCGGGGACAGCTGTGAAATTGGGAAGTAAGTACTGAACATTTTTCTACTGTCTTGATCCTTTTACACTGTGATGAGCACTTTTTTGTATAAGCAGTTTGAGCACAGCTAAGGAACTGCTTGGGCAGAGTACTGAGTGAAGATTGCATGGAACCATTACCTGCTGCCAGGACAAGCCTCATTTAGACACGGCCTCCTTTTTGTGGGATTGCATCAGGCTACCTTCATGGACTCAGTTTAGATTATTACACTACAAATTGAACTCATCAGAGAGGCTGTTTACAATCATTGCAACATTAAAACTCCAACCAAGTCTAATGCTAATACTGTGGATGTAGGCTGAAAAGAAAGAAGTTTTTAAGAGGTGTTTCTTAGTCAAAGAAAAGTGAGCTTTTTAATTCCTTTCCTCTTTATTTTACCAGTCCTGTACTGAAATAAAATAAGTTTATATTTCAGAACTCAGACCCTGAACATATATAAACATTTTTTCATTATTCACTGAGGTGAGTTAACGAAATATGCTTTGCACAGCTACCACAGAAAAATGTCAAAGTTATAGTTTTCGGTTTCAATCTACGTGACCTAGCACTCTGCTGCCTAACCCTTGTAACTGAAGCACTTATAAAGTAATAGTGTGATGATAAGGATGTAAATAATATTAACTTGCCTGTAATATGATTATACTCAAACTAATATAGTTTATTGAGTTTGATGATATATAGTATTATGGTCTCACCAGAAAAAATGTATAAGCATTTTACTAAGTAAATGGGCAGTATGACCGTAAAGGGGATACACGATCATAAAGTCACCCCAAAATACCACCAAAGTGGCAAACAAAGAGGGATGTGTGGGCATGTAAAGGCACGTGTCTAATTAATGTAGAAGTGCAAGACAGAAAAAAGGTGAGTCTAAAGGAGTATGAATAGAATTCCTTGGCTACACAAAAAGATGATTGACAAAACAAAGGAAACTAGAGAAACATGGTTGGGACAGATTAGACTTCCCTTCTGAGGAGAGGAAAATGACATAAAACCATCAGACAAGGACAGAAAAATCAAAGCAGAAAAATGAGAAAATCACTTTGGTTTTGGTCCTTCATCAATGAGTCCTCCAGCCTGGTCATTTGGACTTCAGTGACTAATAACACCGAGAAGCATGGCCACTGTTAGCAACTCTTGATCATTGGCTCTATGTTATTGTATATTTGCAGATAATTCAGAACATAGGTGTAAAGGACTAACAGTTTTGCATGTGTAGTGATCATGATTAATAATTTGGAAATACAACTTCAGCAAGAAATGTATCACTAATTCATTCAGTGAACTTTGAAAACTGACTTGGTTTGTCAGTCTTCTAAGCAATTCCATCACAATAATGTCTGATTACTTAACTGTTATCTATCTGCCTACCAATCTATGTATTCAATTGAATTATGCTGACTTTTTGAACCATTTCCTCCGTGTCTTAAAAATTCTACCTATTTTAAGTTATTTTATTTCCATAGATGGGGGAGAGAATATCAATATCTCATGTTGAACATATTGGTGTAAAAGGCATGTTGCCTTAAAGTTACCTGGCAGTCAGACTATCTGGTGGTGTCAAATAGATTTTATACAGGGTTCAACTCTTATCTTCCCTCCTTAGAACTGCAATTTGTTTCAGAAATACTTTAAATGCAATGAGGTCTGCCAGACTACAACTCAACAAGAGTGGTTGCAGTATTGCTTTCGTTTTATTACCATTGGCAATGTTAGGGTAATTAGCTAATTAATATGGTAATAATATTGGAAAAAAACATCAGATGGGGATTAATTAGTCATACTAAATATCTCATATTTTATGAGTTATTTCATGGCCCAAGAGAAAAAGGAAATTAAACGAAGGCTTAAAACCCTAGTTAATAAGTAGTTCTGCTCCATTCTTTTAAAGCAGCACATTAAATAATGTTTCTCCTGTATGGAGAGTAGCAAAAAAGGGTTACAAATATACATTTGTTGTTATTATATATTAATGTATACAAATAGAATAAAGTTATACATCTACACGAACCTGTTCTGCAGCAGTATTTAGCTGCGCCTGGTTATTCATCTCCACAAAACGGAGCCAAAATAATTGACATTGAAGCTGATTATTTATCACTGAGGAAAATATTTTTAATGGGAAAAAAGATCATCATGTCACTACTAATATTGAAAGTTATTTAAAGAGAATGTTATCACTGGGTGAACATACATTATAGAGCTTTATGAAATGCCTTTGGAAATTAAAATCAAAATGGAACATCAGAAGTCTTTTATTTATATCTGTGTGTTTAATGGTAATTAAATATGCGAGACCAAGCTGTGGATGCTGAATTCTCTTATTCAGTGAACAGGGGTAGCACAGTTTCCTCCTTCCTTCCTTACCTATAATAACTGCTTGCATGAAATAGAGAGGGGATACGGTGTAAAATGGATTATGTTATTATAAAAAAAAAACCTCAGCATTTTATGTTTCATTTGATTTAGTGATCTGCCTCAGTTGGAATGTCAATATTTTGCCAGTTTCTTGTGAGACTATTGGAAATGTCCGGTGGTGCTTCTCATTTTGCATGAGTTGAAATGCAAATCTTCCAGGGGCAAACTCAGCAAATCACTTCAGCATTAAATAACAGTTAATAGGATATGAGCACATGAATCAGTTCTCCAGTGCATACACACCACTGACTCTGATCTGTTTAGCTTTTTCTTTGCGTCAAGTCTTGATCCCTGACTTTTTCAATGATCTCTGTCGTCACTGAATTCATTGCAAGATCATAGCCTACAACTGCCAAAATTGAATCAGGGTATTTGGGCCATCAGGTTTGTTATGTGCCATCAAAAAAATAATGTTCAAGGTTCGAAGTCTTGAAACCAGAATGAAATAGAATTCATAAAAAGTAATGCAGGATTAATTTGAATGAATTCCTAGTTTTATATTTAATTCATGGAAGTTTTTGTGCATTAAGGGGTGAGAGGATTAGTTTCTGGAATCAAAATTCCAGTCGCTGTATCAAAAAGCTGGAGGAAATCACTTGTAGAATTTAGATTAATAATTTCATTTATAAGAATTTTATAAGAATTCATAATAATTTCAATTCTTAAATATCTTACTTCTAGATTTAAAGTCTAATATATCACTCCATGAAGACAAGAAATGTAAAGGGCTATAATCCAAACCCTTAGACCAAGATGTGGTCCAGGAATGGTGATGACAAAGTCTAAAGTCCAGATTCCTGGATAATGCTCTCTTTGCAGTGAGGCAGACATTACTCAACTTTGGCTACTGAGACTACATTGTGTGGAAGTTACAAATAAATAGAAAGATTTTGGAATGACTGGAGTATTAAAATAATAAATTGCAGAGGCTTAGCATCCTGACAGCAAGAGAGAATATGTACTATTGGCTATATCTGCATTCCAGGTCTTAGCTTCTGTCAAAATACAAAAAAGCGATTTTTCCATCAAGATCTCCATAAATGTCACCATTATGCAGAATCAATTTTTTCTATATGACACATATTACCTGTAATTATGCTTCCTAGCAGTCAGTGAGTTGTCAGAGACATCCTAATATAAAACTTCATAATCAGTACTTCTTTTTCAGTTCAAGGAGAGAAACAGGGCAACTTCACAAAATTTGCAACAACAATAGCAAATTCCTCTAGATATCCAGCAGCAATATCTTGTCCTTCTAAAGGGAAGAAGGAATGGGGAACAACTCTCTTCCCTTTGCACTTTTTGAGACTTCTCCACTTGAAAAGCCACACAGGGTGGAACAAGGTGCCTTATAGGTGCCTACTGCTGTGCTTAGTTTTCTTACTGAGCAGGGCACCCTTTCAGCTTCTGCTGATAATAAAGCCATGAGAAATTAGAGAAAGTCTGTACTTCTGAAGGGAAAAAACTACAGTGCTAATAAAATTTTAAGTCACAAGTTATCTGGCACTGCTGTCTCTTGTGAAGTAAACTGGGAATAAAATTATTCTTACTTGCCTAGCGGTCTCTTCCCCACCAAAAAAAAAAAAAAAAAAAACAAAACCAAACTTTTTTAAGTGAGAAGTTTGTTTGGAAAGCTCTAAAGCAAATTAATTCCTCTAATAACAGAGGGATTCTGGCAAGGCAAATGTTAAGTTTTTTCACAGTAGATATGTACACATTATATGATTCTTAAAATTCACTTCAGATACCAGCAGTATCTCTGGAGAGTTTATTACATTTGATTATTCCACTTAAGTATTCATAAATATTTATGCACCAATTGATGTTCTCGATATAATCTTTCAGTGGTTGGTACAAATATGTCACTAAAAAGAACAGTGAGGGAATCTGCAATTAGCAATTAGTGATTCAAACATATCATGTGAAAAGTTGAAAATCTCACTTGTGTAGAAGGAGCTTCTACATTAAACATATGGTTTAGTTTAGTTTTCAAATGCAAGTCACCACCAGAGAGCTAAGCCTGTTCTCTAAAGACTGAGCTATGAAGCTACAATAATATGAAAAGGCAAGAACATTCACCTAAATTAACTTACAAGAGCTTTGTTTACCCAAATAATATTAAAATTTTTCATGACTGATCCATTTCTTTTAACTTTTTTTTCATCTTTTTCTCAGATACATTTAAATTTCTCTTGACCAAGATGACACTTACAGCCTTATATTCCTCATTATCCTTAGTAAGGAACTCTGTGTTCTTGGAGTACATTACTTCATAAAAACAGCTGCCAATAAGATCTGTTTTCTTGATTTAAAATTTCATACGAGCTTGCTTTTTGTAGTGGAGGTAACCAGATATTATTGCTCTTCTTTCTTTCATAGGAAGCTCATATGCAACATGTAAGTAGGAACAAAGTATAAACCATCATTTCTTTTCATGTGTCATTTATGATCAAATACAACAGTGGTTTATGAAACACTTATCAGGCAGGCCATATGTTATCACATTTTGTCTGGGTATGTGTAATCATTATTTTTAATTGGTTTCCTAAAATGAATGACTGGATTTTTTTTGTCCCCAAATTCATAGTATCTTAGGTTCCATTCATTGCAGTGGAAGCTTTGAGTTAGTGTCAGATCTAAGTACAAAAGAGATGGTGCCCAACTACCTCTCTATGATCTCCATGTGGAATTTCTTCCCCTATTCAGTTAGCCCGGGCTTGTACTCATAACTAACCTACAGAATGCTCTTTGCTGTCACATCCTGAGACAAGCAAAAAAACCCCACTTACTCTGTGGTTGATCTCATCAACCCTAACAGCTGCCCATGACCTCTTTTAATTTGGAAGCTCAGCCATGAGAAGGCTGCCCGGAAAAATGTCTGTGTCTTAGTTGAGTGAAGTTCATCACCCTGCATATACACTTACTTTACACAGTGAATGTCCCCATTGTCTGTGACTTGTGCCTGACTAGATCTTAACCAAGTAGACCTGTTTTACTATTATACTGCCAGAATTGTGCAGATCCCCTTCAGTGCCAGCTTTACACACAGGCAAAATAAGAAGCAATGGATCAGAGCAAGCTGGCCACCAGGCACTGCAAAACAGGAGCTGCAAAAATATTAGTGCCAGAGCCATGAGATGAAAGAGGAATGCTGCTACTGCAGTGGCTCTTGTTCCTGAGGGAACTGCTGTGTGTCAGCTGCTGTCCACAGGGAGGCCTGATGCCCTTGGCAGCTCTCACTGTGGGCTTACTTTTCCTACCTCGAGCAGCAAAAGCCTAAAGCTTTGGCAGGGCTGTCACCAACAAAACATCGCTCACTGTGTGGCTTTCAGAGTCACGAAATTCAGAGAAACAGACAGTACAACAAACAGATTCCGAACTTTTCTATTTTTTTTGGTCCCCAAGAAAAGAGATAGTGCAACTAAAAGATGTTTCTGGACACTTTAGGAAAAGCTTTCCTACATCAGGAGTCAGCAGATGGCTGTAACAGGCCTAAGTATTTTGTTCAGGCAATTGTACTCTTGTAGGTTGGTAGCCAGGAAGCTCCCTTTTAGTGACTATTTTCCTCTGTACCATGTAAACATCTCTACCTCCTATAATTTTTACTTCAAAGAAAAATGATGTCTTATAAAGTAATATGTTTGGAAGGTGGAAATCAATCATTTAAGACATGGAAAACACATATTTTTTGTCAAATAGAAGTGTTCTTCCAAGACAAATTGTAATTGGGCCAAACGTAAAAAAAATCTGTTACTTCAATGCTCAAAATCGATCCCTTCACAATACAAATTACAAGCAAAAGGGAAAAATACCTTACTTGAGCTTGAATTCTTTCTAATATAGAATGAAATCGTACTTGCTCAGATTCAGATAAGCAGATTTTCCAGGTTTTTCATATTTCCTTAGATCATGAGAAATAAATTGAATTTGAGAATCTCATCCCAGGAATTCTTCAGGAGGAGGGGTATTGCTTCTGCTAACATGTTTTTGGATTGAACATGTTAATATACTTTCATTATGGTTATACCATTTCTAGGTCTCTAACTCACTCAAAGCTATAGGCAATGAAGCATTCAAAACAACTATCATTGGAGGTGGCAAACTTTGAGTCAAGCAGGATTATTTCTATGTATGAATTTCTATTTTCAGTTTCTATTTTATGTGAACTAAAATTTGATGTCACAACACAAGAATGGGTTTTTTATATATTGCTAGTATATAGCTCATTTGCATAATGTAAGTTATAATCAATGCAATATTTTATTCCAAATTTGAAACATAAGTGTCTCATTTATGAAATTAGGCAGCAAAGATAGATACTTTTAAATGTGCATGAAAGACATGAATACTGACAGAAATTCATAAGATTAATATGCCAAGTGAATGTCACTTAGGGACATAAATTCACAGCATCCTCTTCTGACATTCACAGTCATATTCCAGTTTTAGCATTACTGAAAACTACAGCAAGGGAGAAATAATGCAGATATGATATCAGCAGAAGCAAAGGCATATTCACAGTAACCAGTTTTTGAATACTCTTCTGTCAAAACTGCAACTAGAAAATGATGCTGGCTAGAGAAAGCCAGTGAGGCTCCAAGTGATTTAAAACAAGGGACATGTTTTGGCTAAGAAAAGCGAGTACCTAAGCAAAACAGAAAGGAATGAGAACCCAGTTAAAGAAAATACTTTATGTGCAGGTGAAGAGAGGCAAATCTATATCATGAAAAAAATGGTAGATGGGTTCCTCAACTCACACGGTAAATAGACTGTTGGTAAAGAAGCTCTTTCTCATAAAAAGGCCCATTTGTGCAGCAGTAGTGAAGAAGTCAAAATAACAGCAGAGAAGAGAGTGACAAAATCCAGACTGTGAACAATCTGGAAAACACTGTCTGTGAAGAAATGGTTCTGTTCATTAGAAAGAATCTCTTTGCTAGTTTGAAGATATTAAGAATCCTTACAGAAGGATGTGTTGGTTAGAAGACATATGAAAGTCAGTGAATTTAAAAAAAATCCAAGAATACACATCATAAACCAAAAGGAAGGTTACAGGCATGCCTCATATTCATATTCTTTTGTTCAAAAAAAGGGATTTTATTGCATATCCAAGAAAGCTTTCTGAAAGTACTAAATATGGAGTTGAGATTAGCAAAATAAAAAATAGATGACATGCAAGAAATTTTAGGTAGCACAGTTTATGTTTGAAAGGTGACACTTAAATACAAAGAGTGAAGAAGTCATGATGTCCGTCTCTCTAAAAACTCAAGAAACATTCAACAGGGAATCTTTGTCATAAGGACAAAGAGGAAGTCATAAGGACAGAGGAAAGACAGAGGAAGTGCCCAGTTCCGAAGATTCTGAACATTCAGACATATGGAACATTTTTAGTGTCATTGAATTATCACAGGGACAGATACAAACTTTCCATTGTAACAAGAAATATTCATTCCTCAAGAATTATTTGAACTTTTCTATAGAGAAGGAACTCCATCTTGGAATAAAATTGTCAGATCTGAGGAAAGAATGTTGTCTCATCCAGGGGAAGTTGCTTTTCTGTCTCTTTTTACTAGATCAGCATCTGCAAATACATTAGCTAATAGGACAAGATGTAAGTAAAAAATAATCAATGCAATTATATTGTTCCTGTTGTATTAAAGTGCTCAGAAAGGATTGAACCTTCTCCATTTCCAGTACAGGTAAATAACACTGTCAGCATAAACTGTGGAACAAAGGAGGAAAGGAAAAAGAAAAAAAAAAAAAAAGAAGACTGACATGTTATTTCCTATGCCTGTTTGCCTGCTTCCAAACTAAAACAATCCCAGATTTAATTTATGGGATAATCCTGCTGCTGGTTTGTGGTACTGTTTTAGTGAACTTTGATAAAACATACTATTTATTTGTTCCACTATTCATTCCCCTAAAATAAATCTGTTCTTCTTCACCTGTTATGAACCAGTCACTGGAGAGCATGTAAGTGCTGAAGTTGTATAAAAAAACACTTCTTAGATTAATATTGAGTGAATTTTCTCCTTGCCTACAAGATAATTACATTTCTGATGTTGCCCACTTGGAGATGCACTTAAAAGTATCAGCAGTGCTTGAGATAACATCTGTTAAGTGCTTTTTGATTAAGTCTTTTATAATTACTCATTTTCACAAAGCATGTGTCTGTTTGAAGGGCACCTCAGTTATCAAAGAGAGTATGCTAATGGAAGCCTTTCACTTTTTTTGATTTTTTACACTGATTTGACATTTTGTTTAGGTTTATGAGAAGTTAGAAAAGGCTGTGAATGCTCTGTGTCATGACTACTCGAATTTTTACCTGTAATCCAAACTACGTCTCTCATGTACCATCTATGGAGACATGATGAATGTATTTGTTAACTAAGTTTGGAAGCTGTTTGACTCAAACTGGAGAATCACAGTACATCTGGCTATAGAAGCGATCACAAACAAAAACGACTCAGACTACATTTCTTCAATGGAATTTTATAATAGGTGCACCTCAATTCCCAAGCGATGATGTCCTTTTATGAGACTGCTGGGGAATCTAAGGTAACTGAAAAACACCTTAATAATTTCTGCAATAATTCTGAAAATTTATTTTTATTTAAAACATTCAAGGACACTTTCAAATCTTACATGAAATACCTGAGAAAACCGAATAATCCAGTGAGTATTACCAGAAAGTCCTTGCCAGTCTATGAACTGGTAAACTAATCTCACCAGATGTTGTTCATGATTTAATGAAGTCATTGGAAATATAAATACATAATGATTTTAAAAAGAATCATCTAAAGTGTGAGATGCTTCTCATCCTCTTTGCAGAAACTATATGATCAGATGTCCTTAAAATGTTTTCAGACATCAACTCAAAAAAGAGTTGTAATTATCTCAGGAAAGAAAGTTATACTCAAAGCAGATAAGAATATATTTAGAAACACATTTGTTGGTGCTCAAAGCAGATGGTGGGACATTTGAGAAAAACTGCATTATCTTTTTCTCTAGGCATCAGCAATATTAGGCGAAACACTGAAAAACAAACAAGATATTTCTGGGTAAAGAGATAGTATGGATTTTGAACCTTATAGAAACCATTCCCTGGCATTTTGTTTCACCAGCTGCGGAATGCTAGGAAAACACTTCCATAACTTTCGAAACATGCCTGATTGCTAGCAGGACAAGAACATACTGTAGGTCAAAAAATGAATATAGACCTCAGCATGCACAGGGAGATATTAATAGAAGATGCTGAGATATGCAACAAAAAGCCAACACACCCATTGATTTTCAGGAAGAAAAGCTGTGACTCAAAAGATCCAGAAATAGTGACATAATTTGTGCATTTTCATGAACAAAGCAGGCTTCATCAAATTATTTATTGATTGATAAAAAAAAAATTACAGAGATAAATTACATGTCAAAGACCTTTCACTTGTGACTTGTAGACCAACAAAAGACTAATCTTCCAAAACTGAATTTCTAAATCTTAGGCAGAGGAGAACTCCTGTTATTTTGCATATATGTCATGACACAAAAGTTAGCAGTTAATTGATCAGAATTACTGCTTTAAACTTGACAGGGGTAATGATATTACAGCACAGACCCAGCCAAAGTTTTTACATTAATGAAACAGAGGACTTCCTTTAGGATTTATGTAAAGAGAGCACATTTTTCCAGTTTGATATTGTGAGTGCTTCTGCAGGGAAAAAAAACAAACTTGAAAATACAGTTTGAAAACAGACCTTTCCAAATTTGGACAACCTTTTGGGGAAGAATTATGAAATCATTACTCATCTTTTTACTCCTAGAACTGTAGCAATGGATAAAACTATAAATGCTATCGCTAGATTTTCTGTGACAAACTGACATAACTGACTGTGGAAAACTTCTGCCATTAAGAGTTCATTGCCACATATGGATTGTCACGAGGAATCTTGGAGACGAATACAATGTGAGTTCACCATACTGAGTAAAACAAGAAGTCATGGTTGAAGCCAGAAGAAATGCCAATTTACAATGGATAACTACACCATCCATATCTCGTGTTATTGTGAAACATTTTTGTGCTGATTAATAATGAAAAATTATTTACTAGTAATTTAATTAAGTGATGGAAATATCAAGCTGGAATTGTGTGCCAACCAAAATAGGAATAATGAAGAGGAGAATGGTAGAGACTGATTAAGTAAAGATTGGGAGAACAAAGAAATGAAGATGAAAAGAGTAATTCTGTCTGAAGCATCCAGTCCATTAAACATGCTTTTTAGAAGTACGAGAATGCTTGCTCTCCTTATTGATGGTACATTTAAGCAAATTATGTAAGTTTTTAATTTTAAATATTACTTTTTGAGCAATAAGTATGTTAATCTTATCATTATATTAAAAAACTATCAAAGAGGAGGGTAAGAAAATATCTGCTGCTAATCAGTGATTCAGATCAAAGAATCTATTTTAAAGAGTTTATTGGCAGATGTCTTTGTAGATCTTCATCTACATTTACTACCATCTCAGGTAGTAAAATTTCTGTTCTCAAGTAAATACTTCAGCTTTAAAAACCCCTATAGAGTGCTACTACTATATATTCCAGGTGTTTATTGTTATGCAGCTTTCCTGGTCACTTCGCCTACAGGCAAATAGACATGAAAATCTGATTAACAGCATTCATTTATACTGGTTGCAAAGCTTTTAAGACACTAAGATAACTCAAAATTTTATCAAGCTTCTCATTAAGAAAATAAGCTTTTCTCTAAGACCTGCCTGCTTATTTAAGTCGTTCTACAGAAAACCTTACTTCAGTTTATAATATTTAAAGAAACATCTCAAGACCAATCTTAAGTTGAAGAGGCAGCTTAGCACATTTTTCTACAAATCCTATTACCCAGTCAAACAATTGTCCTTTATATGTAATGTCATCCAACAGTATAAATATGCTCTATTATCAATAGTTAAAGACATATAATCTGCACTCATCCTGGGTATGTGCTACCTGTTCTTAGTGAAACCTTGATGAACAACATCAAACAAATTACAACTGCTTGCTGTAGCTTCCCTTTACGGTAAGATATTTGAAAAGAATTTATCAGATGCCATCCATTAGGGATATTTGTACTTTAGACACATCTGCTTACAAGCTGCTTGGAAATTTTTGGCTTCAGATGAGGAAAAGAAACAGGAGAAAAAAAATCTTGCCTTTATTACGTAAACGCAAAGCTATTCTTTTGACAAGTGTGCACCTCAGGATTGCTAATCATAACGAATCCTCAAGTAGGATTTCCTGAATTATAATATAATATCTATCTTGAATGAATGATTGGCTTGAAACAAAATTACATATGCCATGAAAATGTGTATATTATCTACCTGCCTGAATGACTATTTTTGATAATTTTTTAAAGATACTTCTTTAAAATCTACAGAGTACTTACAGTTTCAGTCAAAGAGGAACATTTAAAAGCATGTCCTTCTGAAACAAGTGTCTCCTCATGAAGTTGTGAATGCAAATGACACTGCTTCTCTTTCTGAAAAAAAATCTCTCCACGGTTTTTATTCCCAAGTAAAATCTTGTCCTTTCTGAAGGTATGGCTTTAGAATATCTGAATATTTTTAGAAGGAAAAATATCATCTGTTCCTTAACCCACAAAAAGAGTTCCAGAATATGGTTCATTGATTGGCACATAATAGTGATGCATGAAATACCTGGCACTCATTTGAGGCATGCATGTGTTTTCATCTAGCACCATTTCTGCCAAAGAAGTTCTGAGTTCCCTAGAGAGATGTAGTGTTTCCACATGAAGACAGCCTCTAGCAAATCTCCGTTTCAGCGTGAAACTATGCAGGTCATTTCCATCTAAGTCTGCATGACTGATTTGTACCTCTGATCTTACGGGGTGCAATAGATACATTGATGACAATGGTCTCAATATGACACAAGCACCAAGTATACAAGAATCTTGTTGTTAGCAAGGTATCTTAATATTTTTAGCAAAGAATTGGGTACAAGAAGGCTGTATTAGATTATTTCCTAGGAATACGCAGGTAACTGACTACTTTGGTGAAGCTTATCTTAACATATTTGCATAGAAGTATTCCTATTTTTAAAGTCAATTATCAGAATTATTCCAACTTATGAATAGTTATAACTGTAAGAGTGGGAACTGGGAGGGCATCGTAGTTGCTGGGTGCATCACAGATTTAGGGTGGGATGATCTTACCGCTGCTGTTATGCCTTGTCAGGCCAAGTACTCAACCCAGCAAAGGAAGGGACCAGGAGGATGTCAAATACACTACAGAGCAATCCCTGCCCTCAGAGTAGCCACATCCAGTATGAATTAGACAAAGAAACCCCAGTGTCATACAGCTAAGCATTGGCACAGGTAATCCCTTTGCCAGAATCCCAGTGTGCCCTGTATGACCCATGCACACTGAGTAATGCCCCAGGTGTGAGTGTTTCCAGGGATGCTTAAGGAGAGGTGCAATTTCCAGTGTTTTACTGAAACAGTAATACGTCTAATATGCATATATTAAGCAAATGGTCATTACTTTCTGAACTAAAATAAAGGCAATCTCCACTGGAATACTGAAGAAACTTTAGATCTTTGAAACTGCAAGTGCTTAGGATGCAAGATAACAGACTGCAAAGTCCAGCAATAGCCTTTTAATATTTAATTTCCATATTAATATGAATCAGATCCTCAGAGATTTACAATTAAGATGTTTGTCAGCATTTCATTGCAAATGCTCCTTGGTGCTTTGAGCTCAATAATTATTTGTCAATGGTTTGGAGATAATACCAAATCATGCTTAAAAATAATAGCCTTCTTGAATATATGCAGAAGAATTGAGTTGATTGCAAATTTTTATCTTATTTTGTACTTGGTTTTATTAAATATGTGGTACTTTTTTCTACTGAGATGAATTTTTTTAATATATTTGTTAATATTTCCCCATCAAAATTAAGCTCCATATTACAATTTTCCATATAAATATCAATATTTGGACTTGAAGTCAATGGCTCTAAAGCCAGTCGAGGATGGGGAGATGTATGAGTTTTTCAGATTGTTCAGCTTAAAAATTAAATTTAAAACCTCCTCCTGTTCTCAAAATAATTACAGTAGCAAATTAAGTGTCTTTAGCTAATAACCTTGCTTTTTTAAATCTTTTTTTCCTTAAGATATGCCTGTGACAGAAAGACTAAAAGGAAACATACTGTATTGTTAATTTAAAAGATGTATTTCACAGCATAACAGCATAAATTAACAGCACATGTAGCAGTGAGTCAAGTTTTGACAGTCAACTTTGATTCTTTTCCGTGTTCTGGTCAATGCACTGAAGCTAAAACCATTTCCCAGCAAAATTAACAACAACTGTCCTTTTGCTAAGTCACTCGGCACAGACATTGTCCTCAGAAAATCCTATAGAGACCTCTTACAGCTAGTGCTTTTACACAGAAGCAGAATCTTGACCTTTGCTTTGGCATGGATTTGGCTGGCCCACAGCATGTACACAGACCACAATTCCTGATGCACTGTCCCTGAAGTCCCTTCAGCTTGACAGTTGCCTCCCTTTCAATCATGAGTACGGTATAATCCTACTGATACCCAGCACAGAGCAGACTCTGATGCCAAAAATGGATGGAGGTTCCCTCCTCTCTTCAATAGACTGCATAAAAATCTCTGTTCCAATCACAGTTTTCAATTTACTGTTTTTTATTTTACAACTAGGTACTATGATATCTATGAGCTGGACACAGAAATTGCACTTAGGTATGGAATAGTAAACAAAGACTTCTCTAAATGAAATTTCTCTATGGAAATTCCATGGAGGTTTAACTTTTTTTTTTCTCACTGGAATTGACTAATTAATTTATTTAGATTAATAAACTTGAATCTAACCAAAATATTTTAAATTTCTCAATTCAAGTACAGTTTTCTCGTGAGTTGTTCATTGTGTAACTGTATATGGTGTTATGCATACACTGGTGATTGGATTTCCTATGGGTCCAGACTTTCCTGGACAGGTTATGACATTGATAAATGCCTTGTCTGATAAAGTCCAGTCATGTAGAATAAGTAAAGGAGGAGGAAAGCATGAAGTATGCCCTCATTGATGTGGCAGCACAGGGATATTCAGCTGAACACCAAACTAAATTAAAACAAGGAATTCTGTCATTTTGAAGTTGTAAACTTTTTGAACTCTCTGAATACTTTGTCTGCAAAAAAGTTTGAGCAGTTGACTTAGGCTGACACAAATGTCACAATATCAGGACTTCCTAAGAGACTATGCTCTGATTTTCGCCTGGCTGAACTATCAGTGGAAGCTGTTGATATTTTTCTATCTATTCTTGACAACTGGGGATAGAAAATAGAAGATTACACACCACTGCCTACAGATAAAAAGACTTCACACTGTCTGCATTTTGGTTTTACTTTCAGTACAGAGACAATTAATACTAAGAGACCATAAACTGAATACCTTTAAAAAAATGTAAATATGGCTACTTTGCTNTTTTTTTTTTTTTTTTTTTTTTTTTTTTGGTAGTGAAACCATTCCTTAAATCCATAGCATATTATAGCATATTTCCAAGAGTTTGTAAGAGCATGTGAAGCGCAGTGCAATTTAAAAAGCCCCAAAGAACAAAATGTCTAGGTCTTAGATGATTTAACCTGCTACACAGAGTTTGGTTTTGCTATTTAATGATAGAGTAATCATATTTGCTGTTCTGTTTGATATGTCATGAGAATTAAAAATTTCGCCTACAAAATCAAATGCAAGTTTGTTTTTTTGTTTTATTTTTTCAAGATGCTAAGTTTCTCTTTTGATAGTCAAGATTCCTGTTAGCTGGAATGGTAACATTGCTTCCCATAGCATTGTAAATCCATTTCTGAACAAACAAATTGCATGGCAAACAAGAGACTCTCTGCCAGCATTGCAGTTCGTATTCTTTTGAGTACCTTCTTTTAAGTGAGATACTTGTATCTTCATACGATGGCTTTATCAGGCTGCTCCATATAAATGCATGTTTCTACAAAAGGATTTAATTCTAAGTGGATTATAAATTTAGATGAAACCCAGCCAAGTGATGAGGCAGAACACTATTTCTGTAGTCACTTCGATTTTAAAAAGCAGGCCTCATTTCTAGAAAAAGGAGCAAGATTTTTCAGTAAAATGTTGAGTCAAACATTCCTGAAGACATACTCTTGGCATTGTTACATTTATTAACAATTTCAAGGGTACACATTTCAAGGCCATCCATCTGAAGTTTACAATATGCTTGAATATGTACATATATGTAAAAACACAGAACTATCCATTCTCAGAGGCAATATATTTGTGAGACTTTTATTTTTTACTTCTAAAATTCACAGTACATAGACAGCTTTTATGGTTTACTGATAACTACAATTAAAAATATTTTCAAAGGGTTTGTCAGGAGTTTTTTATCAGATTTTATGGGATATTTGAAATAAACATGTAGTTCACTTTTGCAGTGAGAAAGTCCATGCCATTATTGATATCCTGTCAAATACAAGAAAAAGAAGAGTCTTGTGCCCTGCTTATATATGCAATTTATTTAGGATTCAAATAAAAGAAAGAAAAAGAGGTTACAGAAAATTATACTGTATGTGATTTTTTTCAGCTGAGGTGGTTGCCATGAAGAGAAGCTCCAGTGATGAAAAGAAATTGTATCAAAGGGAACAATTGCCATCTTGCAAGAAGGTGTACAGCATGTGCCCATGCTGGTCTCTATCACAGCAAAAGGCACCCAGAGCAAATGCTGCTTGTTCTGCACCGGTGCCAGCAGCAGTATCCACATGTACTGTGCTCCAGGAAAGATATCCACCTCATCCTGGACACAGGGAGTCTAAAGGTCCTGGGAAAACAAATCTGCCTCTGTGTTAATCTGAATTCTGTCTCCTAGACCTCACTGTGACAAACGCAAGAAGGTTGAAAAGATTGCTTCTTTAACACTCATTAAATGAAGGAAGAGTGAAATGGGCTCCACTACCCAGTCTTGAGGCAATTCAAAGAAATCAGGTAGTCCCTGGACACTCCTGGACTGCAAAGAAATTCTCTACCATGCACTGGAAGGTAGAGATTGAAATACTGCTCATTTCTGGCACTGAGAACAGTTGCTACCACAATCTATTGGGTATGTTGGCATCAGTCATGCTTCATTTTGGTACTCTGGACAGGCATGAAATTCACTTTTGTGAAGTTTGATTCAATCTGAGAGTCACACTTTAAAAACAGAAGTGAAATATCTGAGCATTTAACAACCAGACTTTAATATATCAGGCATTGAGTGCTTCTTTTTTTTTTTTTTTTTTTTTTAAGTACTAGACATACTCTTACATGTGTCCTCAGATTTAAATTCAGGTCACATTCCTTCTAAAGTAACTTAGTGTTTCTATGAGATGATGAATGGATTGAAGTAACCCATCTAGACAGAGAAAGATATCATCCTAATAATCTGATATTTTATGTTCTTTTTATAATTACTTTTGCCTCAGATTAAGGAATTCCATTTACAGTAGCAAGCTAGCAAATGAAAACCATTCCGCACAAGTATGAAATATAATGGAAAGATGAGACTATTTGGTATGTAAGACATAAATTGAAGTATGGAAGAGTCATTATTTATTAAAAAAAAAAGATTTTTTTTCATGGTGTAAATTTTATTAAAAAGAAGTCTCTTTCCCTCAAAGGAAATCAGATGCATTTATATTCTTGAAGACAATTACCAAGGCCACAGAACTGAAAGACTAAGCTTTCAATTTGCTTCTCAAATAACCTTCTTTGTTCCTACCTGTCTTTCTGTTTCGTGTGTTATATCCTTCCTATCTCTCTGTATGTTCCATTTGAAATCAAATCATTAGAAAAAAAAAACAAAACCAAAACAAAACCCCAAAAAACCCCAACAAAACAAATCAGTATTTTTAAACTGAACTTTTGTGTCTATATAAATGCTTCCTTGTTTAGAAATGCATGGTCTAATCTCCCGAGGAATGCATAGCTCTTTCAAACAGGATCCCCTCGTAACAGCTGTTCTGCAGCCTAAAGCAGCTGAGTGCTGCCTAATAAAGCCATTACACTAAAAAGTGAGATGGAGTGGATCTGTAAGCTGGAAAGGAGCAGTACCAAGGAGCCGGACACAGGGCTCAGGGTCACAGTGCTGAGAGCAAAGGAATCAGCATGAGTTCAAATGTGACAGGTAGAAGTGGCCAAGGAATTCAGACATCTCCAGACTGAAAGGCAACAAGTAACTCCATAGCAACCAGAGTCTGTCTTTAATAGGAAAAGTCCTAATGGTATCTAGAGCCCCAATTTCTATGTTACTGGAAAGGCTACATGCCCACCACCCCCTAAAAAAAAATTCCAAACCCTAACATGACCCCTTCCTATCATCCTCAAATAATCAAAACCATTCCAGGGAAAGACTATAAATTAATTTACAATTTGAGGCACCATGGCAAAGACCAAAGGATGAAGTTTCATATATGTAGCTGACAAAACCCTATAGAAACCTAGACCTCATGGTGGCATGCAATTTTACTGTGGCAACAGATGTAATACTACCTGTCAGGCTGTAAACGAACCGAATCAAACAATATACATATCACAAATAATGACAGACAACAGAGAGGGATTACCCCATGACCATTAGATAGTTATGTTTTCACAGTAATGTATGCTCTCAGCACCACAAGAAAAATAGGCCAGAACCAACCAAAAAACATAGTCTGGTACAAATACCTGGATATGCAGAAGATAGCACAGTGTTCACTGTGGCAAGCTGAGAAAAGGAGCATATGACTCCATCCATCAGACCCAAGCACACAGAGGTGAAAGAGTAGGAGAGTCCAGCACAGGGTTGCTTTTGTGTTCAATCCACAACAGTTTAATGAGAAATACATATGATCCTGGAAGCAGTAGCCAGAAAAATAAGCAAAAAGACTTTCATTTCTTATGATATTTGTGCTGCTGAAAGCAGTGCTGTATAGAACATAAAATAGGGATGTACACCGTTCATTTTCCCCTTTTCTTTAATGTGCCTCAGCTTCTCATCTGGGAATATCTCTATTATTTCTAGGATACTGCAAACACTGCCCTTGTCAGTTTCTCTTTTTGCTGTGAAGTGTGGTACAATGAGGGGAAGATTTCATTTCGGCATGCTGATGCCCTTTTTCCCTGGGCAATTCAAATAGAGCTTCCTATTTCATTCTCATACCTATTTTCTGAACTGTCTGAGCAGTATTTCTGTGGGAAATGAAAAGTGAAAAAAAATAAAAGGAAAGAAAAACTAAAATGCCAGATTTTTAAAACCAGATGTATAACTCACCGTTGTCTATTAGGCATAGTCCTTTATAACATTAAATGCAGTCTGACATCTGACACTTTCTTGCTGCTTTGCAGAAGAAAATGATGCCAGATTTATGTAGTACAGTAAAGTCTACAGTAAAGTGCTATTTCATTGGTATTTAAAGGAGAGGATACAGCATATGGAAACCTGTGAAAAGAGTAATTAACTCTTGGGTTTGGCTGGCAATATTTTGATATTGGTGGGGGCAGGAAATTACAGGGGTGGCTTCTGTGAGAGACTTCCCCCATGTCCAACAGAATCAATGCCAAACGGCTCCAAGCTGGACTTGCAGCTGGCCAAGTCTGCACCCATCAGCAGTCATGGTAACAGCTCTGAGATAACATATTTAAGAAGTGAAAAAAAAACCAACCCTGCACAATTGCAACCAGACAGAGGAGTGAGAATCTTTGAGAGAAACAACTCTGCAGATGCCAGGGTCAGCAAAGAAGGAAAGAGAGTAGCACAGGTTCCCTTGCAGCCTGTAGTGAAGACTGTGGTGAGGCATCGGTCCTCCTGCAGCCTGTGGAGACCCACAGCGGAGCAGAGATCCCCCTGGAGCCCAAGAAGGACCTCATGTTGGAGCAGGTGGATGTCTGAAGGAGGCTGTGACCCTGTGGGAAGTCCGTGCTGGAACAAGGTCCTGGTAGGGCCTGAGGCACTGTGGAGAGAGGAGCCCACTCTGGAGCAAGTTTGCTGGCAGGACTTGTGACCTGCAGGGTACCCATGCTGGAGCAGCCTGTTCTTGAAGGATTCTGCACCATGGAAAGGACCCACACTGGAGCAGTTCATGAAGAATTGCAGCGCATGGGAAGGAATCATGTTGGAGAAATTAATGCCGGACTGTTTCCCATGGGAAACATCACATTCCAGAGCACAGGAAAAGTATCAGAAGTACTCCCTCTGCAGAGGAAGTGACAGCAGAGAGACGTGATGAACTGACAGAACCACCCATCCCCTGTCCCCCTGCACTGCTGTGGGGGAAGGAGGTAGAGAAAATCAGGAGTGAAGACGAGCCCAGGAAGAAGAGAGGGGTAGGAGGAAGGTGTTTTAAGGTTTGGTTTTATTTCTTATTGCTCTACTTTCATTTGATTGGTAATAAATTAAACAAGTTTCCCAAAGTCAAGTGTGTTTTGCTGTGACAGTAACTCATTGTCACGTGAATTAAGTGAATTGTCACATGAAAAAATAAAGATAAAAGAGCTACTCTCTCCCTGCCTTTAAATCCGTGAACCTTTTGCTATATTTTCTCCCCTCTGCCCAAATGAGGAGGGGAGGGATAAAGCGGCTTTGGTAGGCACCTGGTGTCCAGGCAGGGTCTACCCACCACATAACCATGAGAGATTCCAAACTCATCGCAGACCATGGTTGATTTGGAGTGGGGGTTGTTGAGTTACGGTCATATGCCGACAAAGTGGCCAAAGAGCAGACACTAAGTCATGTTCTTTAAAGTCCTAATATGCAAATTTTATCAACAGTAATGTAAGACATTTGATAACACAGAAGTCTTAGTTTCTCATTAGCTGTTCTTCAAGCCATATCTTTTCTCCCAGCTTGCTTGCAAAGGGGAGGAGGGAAGGAATTGAAACCAACACACTTTAGCTGTTCAGACCATGAGTTCTGTTAAGTTTTTATCATATTTTCTTTGGTAGGTCTGTCAGCAGTTAATCAATCGAGCCTCCTTAGCGCTACTAAATGCATTTAGGTTTGTCAAGGCCATTGTAGCTTAGGATGGGCTCCCTTTTATGCAGCTATTATAATCCCACTGTTATCAACTTGCAGAATTTTGCAAGTCTTATCCTGTTTCATCATTATCTTAAATCCTCAGCTCCTAGTTCCATGTGGGTACATGAGAATCTCAGGATTTGTTTTAAAAGTAGCATGAGTTTCAGTCCTTTTAGGTCATGGAGAAAAGCTCTTTCTCTCTTGGAAAAGATCCCCTACATTCTGTTATCTTTAAAAATCATGAACACTAAGGAAAACTTATAATTTTATGACTTTTAATTAAGGCTTGACTAAATTCTCAGTCTAAAAATGTATTTAAACTAAGTGTCTATTCAAGTATCTGCTATTATATTTTAGATATGAGCATATGTTTCTACCGCTGAAATTCACTTAACAAGACTGATCAAAAGGAAAAAAGTTTGCATAATATGTTTGTGAAAATTGTTGCCACAGGAACTCATTGAGGCAAAACACTACAGCTACATTCTAAAGAGGAGCGGATAACTAATAGCATTGCTTAGAATCCATGCCTATGCAAGCTAAGATGATAATAAGGTAATCAGATTTCATGCTTGAGGGTGTTATCTAATCGCCTGCAGAGGTTTGGCACTGCACAATTGGCTGAGTGCATCTTGTTTATTTTTATGCTTGCTCTGAGACATCAGTTATTCACTGCCACTGTCAAGCGCTTACTGGACAAGATGAACTAAATGGTTTGTTCCAGCAAGATGAACTCTATGTCCTGTAATAAATGTTATCATAAATATAGTAAGCAATCCATTTTAAGACATCAATAAAATGTACATTATACTGTAATAACTGCTTAGTGGGCACGTGTACTGCTGCCCTCTACTGACTTACCACAGCCAAGTGGAGTGATACTCTCAAGTTTTGTGTCTCAGACTCTACAGAAAAAATAAAATAAGTTGCCTACACCACTGATGCCAACTGTGTGCTACTGAATGTGACTCTCTGTGGAGAAGAGAAGAGAAGAGAAGAGAAGAGAAGAGAAGAGAAGAGAAGAGAAGAGAAGAGAAGAGAAGAGAAGAGAAGAGAAGAGAAGAGAAGAGAAGAGAAGAGAAGAGAAGAGAAGAGAAGAGAAGAGAAGAGAAGAGAAGAGAAGAGAAGAGAAGAGAAGAGAAGAGAGAAAGCTTTTATTTTTCCCAGAAGAAAAGGTAAAGAAAAAAAATACAGTATGCTTCCATGTTTTAGGCACTAAGATGGAAAGACTTCTCTGACCATCTTCATCTTTCATCACCTAGCCTCAAAAGCACCTGGTAGAAAAATGTTTGATTCACTGTCAGCCATTTCCTCTACCTGACAGTGAGCCGGCACCCCTGACCAGGGGCCTAGAGGTAATTAAGCTGTTCCCTGCTCTTTAAAGTACTCATCACTTAAAAGCTGAAAACAGTCCGGATCAAGATTAAGCTAAAGGGGGAAATAGAAATGTAAAGGGCTTGAGAATGAAAATTCTGAAATCAAATACTCAGAATTTAAAAAATAGAGAATGGCTTTTATTGAATAAATTTGGGGTTTTTTCACTAGAAACAAAAATATAAACTATATATAAATCTATGTAAACTATGGGTGAAGGAAAAGGGAAAATGACAATGATGACTCAGTCCCCAAACTCTAGGTATCCTGAAATACTAATGTTCTTGTCATTTCCTAGAGAGGATCTACTGAAGGAACACATTTCTCTTGTTCTTGCACTTTTTTCTAGTTCATGACCTATGAGAGAAGCTGGACATAGAAGTCAGATTTTCCTTCCAGCATGGAGCTGGGATGAAGTAGGGTACTCTTAGAGTCCAGGATAGTAAAAAACCACTACTACTGATAGTGCTTGCCCCATAGACACCACTTAGTCGCAACTAAGATAGCCTATAAAGTCATATTTTAAAGCCAAGAAGGACTATTGTGGTCCCTCCTAAACTATAGCACTTAACACTTTTCAGAAGCCCCACGTGATCTTTCAACCTCATAGTAAAATTTGTAGTTGATTAGTCATTCTATGTAAAAAATGGGTTTGACTTAACTCTTTTAGACTATATATTGATGTGGTTTCTTATATGGTATTTTTGTGATATAAATTAGCATATGGCTTGCCCTGGTAACAGATAGATCACACAGATTTCACACATTTTAACACATATTTAGAAACTGTTCAGACAAAAATTAATGGCAGTGTATTTTGTTACTGTCTTTCACACTTAACTTTTAATTTGTCAGTTATTTTTCAACAGGTGGAAGGTACTTCACTCTGTTAGCAATGCTCACAAACATTTTATTGATTTAATTGTATTCAATGTCACTAAAAAAAATGGCTCTCAATTATCATTAGATAACAAGCAAAACACTATGCATACAACATCCCACTGGCTACAGAAATTGGAGTGTTTTCCTTAACCTACTATGTGTTATTCATTAGGTCTCACAAAAAGAAAAATTATATTATTGATTTGATAGCATGATTGATTTTAAAGCCAGGGGACTAAACAAGTTTCTGGAGTGCTGTGTATTCTTAACCTTTTTATTCTATGGATAGCTGCAGAAAAGCTTTTTCCCATTGGGTTTTTCTCATCTGGCAAAACATTGATTTTGAATTCAATCTATATCTAGTTTGGGCTTTTTTTCAGCTACTACTTACAAAATATATAATAGATATTTTCCTGCAATTTAGTACAATTTAGGTGAGCTACAAAACCCTAACTGAAGAAACCATTTGAAAATTTTGCTCTCCTTTTCAATAGCCCTCTGTTATGCTAGGCTGTCGGGTAAATTGTAGAAATTAGTAGCCCAGAAAATACATGGAGCTTGAAAAAGACTTTTGATCTGGTATCTATTACTGTGTCGACCATTTGATGACAACACATAGCTGTCTTTAAAGAAGTTATACTTAGAGTGCTGACAGTCTTGTCAGTCACCCCTCAGAGTGGACCTGTGATATGCATAGAGTCATAACGCAGGTGAAAGTTGCCTGTTCAAAGACATATTTGAAGCATTTCCATCAACACAAGAATGTGCAGGAGAAATGCAATTAGTAAATTGTATTGCTTGAGTTTACAAATCATTACATCTCAGTCTGTTCATGTTCACTTTACTATTTCATCAATATTCTTTTACCCTAAGAAGATCCGTACACAGCCACTTTCAAAAGGGTGTTCAGTTTTAACATTGGAACCCACATCAAACATCTAGAACTCCATAAACATGACAAAGTATTCTCTAATGGACATCAGAGTAAGTTATGCCTTCAGTTGGAGTCAGAAAGCCACAAGGTCAAAGAATAAGAGCCTTCAATCTTTGTCAGCACGGCCTTCAGATGCACCCCAGTGACACTGCATTCATTCTCGGACAGCAAAACAAGGCTGAGGTCTATACTGCCATTGATAACTGATTTGCCTTTAAGCCAATTTGTGCATGTTTGCTCACTGATTTGTTAGCGCAGTGTAGATGCTCATACATATATGACCAGTATTAACAAGCAGAAAACTGTTGCCTCATTTGCAGAGCAGACACAGCCTGCTTCAGCTGTAACAGCCTACCTGAAACCAGCTGCGGCATGCAGAATGGCTCAGACACAAACACAACTCAAAACAGCTGCCCTAGACTGCTCCTCTGCCACAAGTGCCACCTCTTATTGAAACTATTGGAAACTAAAAGTGCCTCTGTGGCCAGGTTCATCCCTTTTTAAACTCTGCATTGACACAACTACAGCACTGGAGACCCTTTTGTATCTTCCTGTGGGACAAAGTGTTAGGCTGGACGCATCTGAAGAGTTCTACATATCTGCAAAGCATTTTACCTCTTGTATACTTGGCTAAAATTTAAGAAAAAAGCAACCAATTAAAAGCAGGAAAAGGTACAAGCTTAAACAAGGCTTTCTTGGGAATATGAAGCTTCATCAGAGACATCAGAAAAAGCTGATCTACCACTTTTATTTGTGGGATTTCAGCTAAGAGTAGTGTTGAAAACACAAGAGGACAGTGACAACCATGAGTGTGGATACACAATTCTTGCTATAATTGAATAGAGCATCATGTTTTGTCACACATTCGTTGCAATTTTCTTAGCACTTGTGTTCTGAGTGAGGTTACAGTTGATGGTGATCTGTTAAGACTCTGAATACCCACATTTTGGTCTCAGTGAGAAGCATCTGCCAAGCTACTCTTCTATAACGTACTCTTATTCTTTCCTCAGTTTCAAAAAAGTCACGTCTTACAGTGAATTTTTATCTTTGAATTTACTTACTTTGGAGTTTGTTAGACTCCAAATGGTATGCAATTCATTATGTTTTTACTAAACTAATCACTAAATATAGTCTCCTAAAGCATCATAGTTTCATAATTTGCCAATCCATCCTTCAGACACAGAAATCTGCACCATAGCAGACACCGTGATTTTTTTTTTTTTTTTTTTTTTTTTTTTTTTTTTTTTTATTTNTTTTTTTTAATTTTTAATATTTTAAATAGAAATCACAGAATGATAGAATATGCTGAGTTGGAAAGGACCCATCAGGTTCATCTAATCCAACTCTTGGCCTTGCACAGACACCCCAAGGATCACACCACATGCCTGAGAGTTTTGTCCAAACTCTTCTTGAACTCTGACAGCCTTGATGCTGTGGCCACTTCCCTGGGGAGCCTGTTCCATCCCTCTTGGAGAAACACCTTTTCCTGATTCCCAGCCTAAGCCTCCCCCAACTCGGTTTCATGCCATTCCCTCAAGTCCTTGTCAGTGGTCATGAGAGTAAAAAGATCAGTACCTGCCCCTCCACTTCCTCCTGTGGGATTGTCAAAGAACTTCATGTCTTTTACCTTAAATTATTCTGTTTTTCAGTCAAAGCCTGAAAGGATAACGATGAACTAGGAGACAGAATTCACAAGATAAGGAGGAAGACCAATCAAACTGGATTGAAATACAGATGTTTGCATACTTCAACCGTCACACACTTTGCAAAAACTTATCTAGATCTCGATACAAATCCTCCAGCTCAATCTCTTTTTTCCCCTTCCTTGACTTCAAGAGAATCTTTCTAATATAAAAATATTCTGGTGCGATAACAATGCTCCACCTAGTGGAAATAAAACTGTTCAAACTAGTGTAAGACTAAAGCTCTAACTCAGAGAACTCATCTGTCAGTGCCTAAGTAGTCAATTTTTCCAGTGATAAGTAACTCAGGATACCATATGATTGTATGAAAGAAGTGCTAACAGGACTATTACAGTATACTGCCAATTTAAGAACACAAAATACTGTCATTTTAAAATATAACAGCAAACAAAAAGAACATCTCTTGAGAATTATGAATTTATCTTTAATTTGTTTATGATGAAAAATCAACCAGTATACTGTCCATGGGAAAAATCTGCAGTAAATAGTGTCCTGCTACCTATGAGGATTGCACATACTCTAAATCAGTGCCAGACTTACAAATATTTTGATAAATTAAAAAGAACAACCATGACACCCCAACCTTTCTTACTGCATTACTGCAGTGTCTTGGAATTTAAGTACAGGTAGCCAATATGAGGAGCACACTGAATAGATGACACAGTTTTAGACATGGCAGAAAGGTTTTTAGTCATAGAGAAGACAGACATCCTATTGAAACTCAAAGAGAATTTGTGGTGCTTTCCTCCTCTGCAACACTTCATGTTCCTATGCTCTCACATACAAGGAGATGCTAAAAGCAAACCAAAAATTAAGCTAAGCATCTGTAGATCATTATATATGTGTATGCACGCATGCACACATGTATCAACACTCTCCATAATGCAAATCCTGGACAGATACAGGTCTAGGGTTTGTTCTTATGCAGTGATTTGTTTCCAGACAATGCTTAAACAACCAATAAATCACATGAGTTCAAGACAAGTGAGATAAAGAAACAGAAGCCTGCAGGATTATTCAAAACTTCTCTAAGATAATGTGTTTAATTTCAATACATTCAGAATCTGGTTTTATTTCTTTCCTTCTCATGCTCCAGAGACTGTCCTCTGTCCCCCCAATATTCTCTGTTTCACGATATTAAATCAGCAGAATTCACTGGTTGAGTAGAGACAATATTTACAGAAAATTAATATGACAAGGGTTTTTGAGGCAGAAATTTAATTCTCATTAATAATATTTCTATTCTAAATTCAAATTACATCTATCTTCTTCCATCAAGTTAACTGTCCTCAGTATCAATCATGTAACTTGAAGCTGACACAAATCTGCTGTGGGACTCCACAGCAAAGAGGATTTGAGTCTTCATAGAGAAATATGCAGGGATAATCATCATGAAGAAAGGTAGGGTATGAATTTAAAGAGCAGTACTTTCTTTGCCCTAAGTCTTCATGAATATTTGCTTAGTATGCAGGAGGGATGAAGTAGCCTACAGCTTTCTGAAATGTGCCCATTGAGAGACACCACTGTTATTACACAGCATGTCAACTATGTGGTTAATAGTTACTTCTGCTCTGACGCCACGGATGTGGATTTCTACTTGTTCCAAAGAAAAATTTTGCTAAAAAAAACTACCCAGTGCTAACGCAAAGGCAGACAATTTATTTATATGAATGTGATATTATTCTGACTCACAAGGTAGAGAGCAAAATAAAAGAAAAACATATTATTCTAATTTGGTAGGATAAATATATTTCAGCAAGATTAAAAAATTAAGGCAAAAATTGCACAAGTCTCTTTGAGCAATTTGTCCTGTTAGAAATATGGTAAATATAACCTTGTTAATTTCTTTCATACCGTATTCTAAATTGTCCTCTCTCAAAGAGTCTGGAGATTTAAAGGTCATATGCTTATCTTTTTTTGAAAGATGAACAATAGAGATGAAAGCATATGATTTTGCATTATCAAAAGCCAAGTATAGATAAATAATGAAATACCTGTCTATTTTGTCAGAGATACTGATTTCCTCTATACTGACCACTCTGTACAATGAAACCTTTTAATCACCCTTTATCTTCTCAGAAAATGCCTCTTTTTCACTGTGAAGAAAGGAAGGTAAATTATTAAATAGGCCATTTGACACAGTAACATTTGCAATTTTAATCCATCCTCACAGTAAATGAATGGTAATTGCTAAGATAGTTCCTTAGTATCCTTAGGTATGTACATTGACTCCTGCAAAGCAGTAGTTATACAGTATCTTTATCAAAGACTTTTAAAATCTTGTCACTTCTTTTTTTTTTTAATATTATCCTATTTTTGAGTTTTAGTTCACCTTTTTTCTTTACTATTTCTAGCCAATTTTGTCTGCAGCCTAACTGAATGTAGTTTTCAAAAATATTTAGACAAGAATTGAGTAATGAAAGAAAACGACAGTGGAATGTATGTTCCTAAATTACCTAGGTGTTTGTGAATGCCTTCTGCTATCGTAATATCACAACCACTGATGAGAATAGTAGATACAACTACTGTAAGACCTCAGAATTATACATATATTTTGTTGTTTACGAGTTAATTTAAGAGGTACTTCTGTTAAGACAATAAAGCAAGAACTCTGCATGCAGACTAATATTATGATTGGTCTCCTTCAAGTAAAGTTTTCACTGAAGGCAATGCTTTATCTTGTTTTACCCATTTTCTATGCTTCCTGTGGCCAGGCAATAATTCAGAGCTAGACAGCCAGCCACATTACAATGGAGAAGAGAAGAGAAGAGA